>LR738712.1:739825927-739837551 GCA_902687465.1 Secale cereale
CGTTGGGGCATCCGGAAACCAGGACAGGACCAAGGAGCGAGGGTATGCGAGACTGGTCAGGCCCTTGAGGCCCTTGGTCTTGATCGTCAGGAGGGCCTGGTCATGTGCATAGCCCGACCACTGTTGGGGCGTCCGGAAACCAGGATAGGACTAAGGGCCGAGGGTATGCGAGACCCGCCAGGCCCCTCATGCCCTTTGGTCTTCATCGTCGTGAGGGCCGGTCCTGCGCATAGCTTGACCATTGTTGGGGCGTCCGGAAACAAGGAGAGGACTAAGGGGCGAGGGTATGCGAGATCAGTCAGGCCCCTGAGTCACGATGCTCACGGGCCCCCCTGATACGTATCCAACGTATCTATAATTTTTTATTGTTCCATGCTATTATATTATCTATATTGGATGTTTTATATGCATTAATATGCTATTTTATATGATTTTTGGGACTAACCTATTAACCCAGAGCCCGGTGCCAGTTTATGTTTTTTTCCTTGTTTTTGAGTTTCACAGAAAAGGAATATCAAACGGTGTCCAAACAAAACAAAACTTTATGAGGAATTTTCTTAGACCAGAAGACACCATGAGGACTTGGAGTACACGCCAGGGGGCCTCAAGGTGGCCACAAGGGTGGAAGGCGCGCCCTGGGGGGTAGGGTGCGCCCCCTACCTTGCCCCCCCCCAACCGTGACCCCCTAACCTACTTCTATCGCCTATAAATTCTCAAATATTCCAAAAACAACAGAACATCCATTGAAATCACTTTTCCACCGCTGTAACCTTCTGGTCTCGTGAGATCCCATCAGGAGGCCTTTTCTAGTACCCTGCTAGAGGTGGAATCAACCACGGAGGGCATCTACATCAATACCATTGCCATTCCGATGAAGTGTGAGTAGTTTACCACAGACCTACGGGTCCATAGCGAGTGGCAAGAAAGCTTCTTCTCTCTCTTTGATCATCAATGCCATGTTCTCCTCGATGTTCTTGGAGATCTATCTGATGTAATCTTCTTTTGTAGTGTGTTTGTCAAGATCCTGTGAATTGTGGGTTTATGATTAAATTATCTAAGAATATTATTTGAATCTCTTCTGAATTCATATATGCATGATTTAATATCTTATTAATTCTCTTCAAACTATCGGTTTGGTTTGGTCAACTAGATTGGTTTTTCTTGCAATGGGAGAAGTGCTTTTCTTTGGGTTTAATCTTGCGGTGCTCAATCCCAGTGACAGTAGGGGACATGACACGTATTGTATTGTTGCTATCGAGGATAACAAGATGGGGTTTTCATCATATTACTTGAGTTAATTCTTCTACATCATGTCATCTTTCTTAATTCGTTACTCTGTTCTTATGAACTTCATACTCCAGATGCAGAATCATTTCGGTCGATGTGTGGAGTGATAGTAGTAGATGAAGGATGGAGTCGGTCTACTTGATACGGACGTGATGCCTATATTCATGATCATTGCCTTAGATGTCGTCATAATTATTTGCTATTCTATCAATTGCTTGACAGTAATTTGTTCACCCACCATTATATTTGCTATCATGAGAGAAGCCTCTAGTGACACCTATGGCCCCCGGGTCTATTTTACATCTTATAAGTTTCCGATCATCTATTTTGCAATCTTTTACTTTTCAATCTATAAACCAAAAGCCCAAAAATATTTACTTTACTAGTTCATCTATCTCTATCAGATCTCACTTTTGCAAATAACAGTGAAGGGATTGACAACCCCTTTATAGCGTTGGGTGCAAGTTGTTTGAAAATTTGTGGAGGTATTTGGTGATTTGTGCGTAATCTTTTACTGGATTGATACCTTGGTTCTCAAACTGAGGGTAATACTTACTCTACTTTGCTGCATCACCCTTTCCTCTTCAACGGAAAAACCAACGCATGCTCAAGAGGTAGCAGGAAGAATTTCTGGCATCGTTGCCGGGGAGATCTACGCCAAGTCAAGACCTACCAAGTACCCTCATTAAACTCTCATCTCTCGCATTCACATTATTTGCCATTCGCCTTTCGATTTCCTCTCCCCCACTTCTAAAACGATCTTCGAAAAGTTTTGCCCCTTTTTCGCCCTTTTTCCGTCTGTCTTGTTCACTTGCTTTTTGTGTGATTGTGTGTTGGATTGCTTGCTTTGTCACGATGGCTCAAGAAAATACTAAATTATGTGACTTTTCCAACACCAATAATAATGATGTTATTAGTACTCTGATTGCTCCCACTACTAATGTGGAATCTTGTCAAATCAATGTTGCTTTATTGAATCTAGTCATGAATGATCAATTATCTGGCCTTCCTAGTGAAGATGTCGCTTCCCGTCTGAATAATTTTGTTAATTTGTCTGATATGCAAAAGAAAAGAGATGTGGATAATGATCTTGTTAAATTAAAGCTATTCCCGTTATCACTACAAGATCGGGCTAAAACATGGTTTTCATCTTTGCCTAAAAATAGTATTGATTCGTGGAATAAGCGCAAAGATTCTTTTGTTGCCAAGTATTTTCCTCCTGCTAAGATCATCTCCCTTAGGAACGATATTATGAATTATAAACAACTTGATCATGCGCATGTTGCACAATCTTGGGAGAGGATGAAACTTATGATAAGAAATTGTCATACACATGGCTTGAATTTATGGATGATTATACAAAAAAATTATGTCGGATTAAACTTTGTTTCTAGAAAAAAATTAGATTCGGCTGCGGGAGGTACTTTTATGGAAATCACTTTAGGAGAAGCTACTAAACTCCTAGATAATATAATGGTTAACTATTCTCAATGGCATACCGAAAGATCTTCCACTAGTAAAAAAGTGCATGCAATTGAAGAGATTAATGTTTTGAGTGGAAAGATGGATGAACTTATGAAATTATTTGCTAGCAAGGGTACTAATATTGATCCTAATGATATACCCTTGTCCACTTTGATTGAGAATAATAATGAATCTATGGATGTGAATTTTGTTCGTAGGAACAATTTTGGTAACAATGCTTATAGAGGAAATTTTAATCCTAGGCCTTTTCCTATTAATTCCTCTAATATTTATGGTAATTCCTACAACAATTCTTATGGAAATTATAATAAGATGCCCTCTGATTTTGAGAATAGTGTTAAAGAATTTATGAGTGCTGAAAATAATTTTAATGCTATGATTGAAGAAAAATTGCTTAAGATTGATGATTTGGCTAGGGGCGTGGATAGAATTTCTCTTGATGCAGATTCTTTGAAACTTATATCCATTCCACCCAATCATGATATCAATGAGTCTCTCAAGGCTATGAGAGTTTCCATTGATGAGTGCACAGAAAGAACCGCTAAGATGCGTGCCAAAAAAGATTGGTTTATAAAAACATGTTCTTCTAGTTTCCGTGAAAATAATGATGAAGATCTTAAAGTGATAATTGTTCTTTAATAGATTGTATTTCCTTGTTGCAATCCATGTTGAATTCTCCTCATGCTTATAATCAAAATAAAGCTTTTACCAAACATATCATTGATGCTATGATGCAATCTTTTGAAGAACTTCTTGAATTAGACGTTTCTATCCCTAGAAAACTTTATGATGAGTGGGAACCTACTATTAAGATCAAGATTAAAGATTATGAGTGCCATGCTTTGTGTGATTTGGGTGCTAGCGTTTCTACGATTCCAAAAACACTATGTGACGTTCTAGGTTTCCGTGAAATTGATGAGTGTTTTTTAAATTTGCATCTTGCGGATTCCACTATTAAGAAACATATGCGAAGGATTAATGATGTTCTTATTGTTGCAAATAGGAATTATGTGCCCGTAGATTTCATTGTTCTTGATATAGATTGCAATCCTACATGCCCTATTATTCTTGGTAGACCTTTCCTTAGAAAATTGGTGCACTTATTGATATCAAAGAAGGGAACATTAGATTTCAATTTCTATTAAGAAATGGAATGGAACACTTCCCAAGAAAGAAAAATAAATTGCCTTATGAATATATTATGAGAGCTACCTATGGATTCCATACCAAAGATGATAATACCTATATCTATTCGCGTTTTATGCCTAGCTAAGGGCGTTAAACAATAGCGCTTGTCGGGAGGTAACCCAATTTTATTTTATTTTTTACTTTTTGCTTCTATTTTTCAATAAATACACAGTCTTACTTCGGTATTAATTGTGTTTTGGTGTTTTAATTAGTGTTTGAACCAAGTAAGACCTTTGGGATGGCTTACGGTGATCGTTGACTTGATTTTGCTGAAAAATAGAAAAATTTGCTCCTAGTGCAAAAAATTCAATAATTCACTAGACGTTGAAAACTTCCGAATTTTTTACATAAAATTGATATACAAATTACACAAGTCTTCCTAATTTTTTAGAATTTTTAGAGTTACAGAAGTATGCAAAGTTTTCAGATTGGTACACACTGTTCTGTTTTTTACATATTCTGTTTTTTGTGTTGTTTGCTTATTTTGATGCATCTATGGCTAGTATCAGGGGGTATGAACCATGGAAAAGTTGGAATATGGTAGATATTACACCAATATAAAATTAGAATAATATCTCAGTAGTACCTTGAGTGGTTATTTGCTTTGTTTTACTAACAGAGCTCACGAGATTTCTGTTGACTTTTCTGTTGTGAAGTTTTCAAGTTTTGGGTGAGGATTTGATGGACTATGGAATAAAGAGTGGAAAAAGCCTAAGCTTGGGGATGCCCAAGGCACCCCAAGGTAAAACTCAAGGACGGCCAAGAGCCTAAGCTTGGGGATGCCCCGGGAAGGCATCCCCTCTTTCGTCTTCATCCATCAGTAACTTTACTTGAGGCTATATTTTTATTCACTACATGATATGTGTTTTGCTAGGAGCGTCTTGTATGATATGAGTCTTTGATTTTTAGTTTTTCACACTCATCCTTGATGTAGACACCTTTTGAGAGGGACACGTTTCAATTGTGATTTATTAGAATAGTCTATGTCCTTCACTTATATCTTTTGAGCTATGCAATTTTGCTCTAGTGCTTCACTTATATATTTTTAGAGCACGGCGGTAGTTTTATTTTATAGAAATTGTTGAACGCTCTTGCTTCACTTATATTATTTTGAGAGTTTATACAACAGCATAGTAATTAGCTTGGGTTATGAATTTAGTCCTAATATGATAGACATCCAAAGAAGGTATAATAAAAACTTCCATATGATAAGTGTGATCGTTTTGAGATATGAGGATGGTAATATTAGAATCGTGCTAGTAGTAAATAGTAGGGTAGCGAAAATAATTGTGTTAAGGTTCATGATTCTCGTAGCTTGCACGTATGGTCTCCAAAAAGTGCAACCGAAACGAAATGCTTGCGTCTTGATTGTTCACCTTTGTGTGAAGGTCGGGGGCACGCGATGGTTAACTCCTACCAACCTCCCCCCTAGGGGCATGCGTAGTAGTACTTTGCTTCGAGGGCTAATAAATATTTTGCAATAAGTATGTCAGTTCTTTATGACTAATGTTGAGTCCATGGATTATAAGCATTCTCACCCATCCACCTTGCTAGCCACTCTAGTGCCGCGCAACTTTCACTGGTGCATAAAACCCTCCTTATACCTTCAAAACAGCCACCATACCTACCTATTATGGTATTTCCATAGCCATTCTAAGATATATTATCATATTGCATTGCATGATCACGTAGTTGACATAGTACTTGTGGCAAGGCCACCGTTCATATTTTTTGTACATGTCACTCTTGGTCATTGCACATCCCAGTACACCGCCGGAGGCATTCATAAAGAGTCATATTTTTGTTCTAGCATTGAGTTGTATTATCGAGTTGTAAGTAAATAAAAGTGTGATGATCATCATTATTAGAACATTGTCCCATGTGAGGTTATCAAAAATAAAAGAGGCCAATGAAGCCCAAATAAACAAAAAGAGGCCAAAGAAGCCCACTAAAAAAGAGGCCAAAGAGTCCAAAATAATAATAATAATGAGAGAAAAAGAGAGAAGGGACAATGTTACTATCTCTTTTCCACACTTGTGCTTCAGAGTAGCACCGTGTTCTTCATGATAGACAGTCTCCTATGTTGTCGCTTTCATATACTAGTGGGAATTTTCGTTATAAGAACTCGACTTGTATATTCCAACAATGGGCTTCCCACTACTGCAGGATGCTGCTAACGCGACACTACGAACAGAGACCCTTCGAAGGAACTGTGTGTGATGCAATAATCACAAACGGTGGTGTAAAAAAACCCGAAAAGGTGCAAAACATTTGCGATGACGGATACATCAAACACAGTTCAGATTTTAGTTGCGTGTGCGATGCAAGGCATACGGTTCAGTTCAATTAACTATTTGCGATGAGGAGGAACAAAAGAAACGGGCAGCCAGATGAAGGTGTGTGTGATATACAGCATACGGTTCGCTCGGATGAACTGTTTGTGATTAGGCAACACAAAAGAAACGGTCAACCAGATCAAGGTGTGTGCGATATATGGAATGCAGATCGCTTGGATGAACTGTTTGCGTTGAGACAACAGAACCGAACGGTTCAATATAACAAGATGTGTGTGATACGCGGCAAACAGGTCTGTAATCAGAAATGTGCGCGAACACCGATAATAACACAGACGATTGCTTCTAATAAGACGTATGTGATATGCCCCGTCTACACAACATCTATTGGCTATTGGGCGACGAGCGGTCATCCGGTACGCCGTAAGGATGCGAAGAGGGCATCCTACATCAGCAAGGACTAGTTGTTCCACCAATAGCTCATCTAAGAAAAATCTCAAGTTAACTGTGCTCAGGATGGAGCAGCCATGAGATAGGTGACTGGATGGGAAGTTGTCAAAATTTCAAAACCCACTGATGGGATGGATCATGAAGGTCCTTAGGCCATAAATGTCCATTAAGGACCTTCATGATACATCCCATCAGTGGATTTTGATTTTTTATTTTTTAGTACATATTAAAGAAGGTCTACCGCATTACTTTTTGACAATGTGCGATACGTGGCATATAGTAGATCCATCCGACCTGTTTGTGATGGAATAAGCCGTGTGTGTTGTGGGGTGGAATTAACCTCAAGGTCCTTGTTTTAATTTTTTTTTGTTTTTAAACACATGTTAAAGAAGGTCTACCACATTACTTTTTGACAATGTGCAATACATGGTATACAGTTGATCCATCCGACCTGTTTGTCATGGAATAAGCCGTGTGTGTTGTGGGCAAATGCTTGCTAGTATTCAACTGTTTGCGATTGATGAATTCATCACCGACGGGTTCCCTAGGGTGGTCCGTGTTCATCTGATCATCATCTACTTCTTATGCTAGCTCGATGTTCCTTCTATGCTAAGTTCCATTAATTGATGGCGTTTTATGAACACGCCACCATTTCCCGCCATTTCCTCACCTGTTTCCCGCCACTCAGTGATATTGCGCATAAACCTAGGCGGCGCGCGACGCACGGAGGCGACAAGTGCAGCCTGTAGCACATCCACCTTTTCCAAGCATGCCAACCCACCAAAGCGATGCCACTGCCATCGACCTTGTCGACGAGGAAAACGAGCAGGCGCCACGGCCCGTCGAGGCCGAGGCGCTCCATGGCAACGCGATGGACGACGCCGTGATGTGCGTCATCGCTAGGGTTGAGCAGACCTTTGGCGCATGATGCTTGAGCGCCACAGATCAAGATAGGCATGTCAGTGCCGATAGGCTGCAGCTCGCTGCACAACATGATCGATGGTGCGCCATAGAGCAAGCTAGGCATGTCCGCGATGATAGGCTGCGGCCCGCCGCACGGCTAGGCCGTTGGAGCGCCGCAGAGCAAGAGGTCTGGCGCGCCGCACAGCAAGAGCGGATCCATCGGCGCTTGCCTGTTGTCGACATGGCGTCGTAGCTGGGTACATGTCCCGTCAGTACCCCCATTTCTCACAAGGAGTGGGAAGAGGCCCTGAGCGTCGTACTTGCACCAGAGGTCGGCCGCGCCATACTTGCACCGGACGCCTGCCGTGCCGTTCGCATGGGTGGCGCCGTTCGCCTTGTCTGCGGCCCGCTGGATGCCAACACGCTGGTCCGTAGGCTCGACCGCCTCCTTGGCCCGTGTCCACCTGGGGGTAGTAGAGGAACATGGCCATGGCATCCTCGAGCTGGTGATCTCCGATGATATAGCCAACTTGGAGCTCGAGATCGCGCTCCAGATGTACCGCGAGCGTGTCGACCGCTTGGACGAACGCATGCATGAGTTCAGGCAGAGCCAAGAGCTACCGTAGGCAAGGGTTGTTGGTCATGGTCTCATGGACGCTTTTTATTTTGCTGAGTCGTTTCGACGTGGATAACTATATATTAACAGCAATCATAGTATTGCTCTATTAATTGCTCTGCTTCAATGTGTGTACTCTGTTTTCCGTTCTTATATGTTCTGTTTCAATGTGTGTATATATGCTTTCCATTCTGTATATGTGGATGATAACAACTAGATTCAAATTAGTATACAAAACAGATAGAAAATGGAATACATAATATATATATATATATATATATATATATATATATATATATATATATATATATATATATATATATATATATTAATTGTTCATTAGTTCATCACAGAATATATATAATATCATCACATATAAGTGATGATACTTAACTACTAGGTACAATGCATAAAATTGAAAATGAAAAATACTAAAACTAATAATCACTCCTGATGTGCGGTGTCATCCTAGTGCGGAGGCAGTACTCTGCCTCCTCCACCTCGCAGCGCTTGATGTACCGATCTGCCTCTTGCTGGCGGACGAGCGTGGAAGATCTTGACATTTTGTTGGGCGCCCACCAGAGCTCCTCGTCGGTGGCACGCTGGAGCTTATCGGCCCACCTCCACGTAGTAATGAGGCACCTAGCGCCTTTGGCCTTCCTCGTGAAGTACCCGTCTTCGTACACCTCCTCCGCACGACGATGTGCCCGCCCCCAAAGCTCCACCTTCTCCTTTTTCCAGGCGGCATCACGAGCTTCACAGGCCGCCTGGTACCTGGCTTTCTCCTCCGCCATCTCCTTCTTGAACGCCACTTGCCTGCCTTTCTCAGCCGGCGATAGTGACTTCCACAGACAAAGATTGTACTGGCCCCAAAACCAATCCAAATTTGGGGGGTCTGGCGCAACCTCGTCCGACAGCGCGTAGGGGTCCTCCTCATCTCTGCTCGTCGAATGAGCGTCCTCTGGGGGCGGCGACTCCTTGTCGGCGCGTGGGCAGATCGGTGGTGCCATGACAGAGCTTTGAGAGAGAGAGGGGGGGAGCAAGGGGAGGATGTAGATGAGAATGCAGGAGGACGACATGAGCAAGGTAGTATTTATTGGAGGCCGGAATCTAGATCAACGGGAATAGTACACACGCCTGTCGCTGGAATTTACGAGTACTGTAGTTTGAATTACACATGATTTCCGCATTAGAATCCGTGTGTGAACATAATAGCTGACGGTTTCCAATACAGAACCGTGTCTAATTAATAACCCCCGCCATTCACCTTCCAAACCTCGAGGCGTGAAATAGACTGCCAATAGTGTGGGAGCCGATTGTTTTGCCAGATCTTTACATTTTCTTTTTTGAACACTAGATATTTACATGGTCTGAAGATTTTTTAACTCACACACAAGTACACAAAAATATGATTTTTCAAACCGTTATGGTTAGCCGTTGCATGTAGATGTAGTTCAAATTTGAATTACGGTCATTAAATGGCTAGAAAATCACTTAAATATCTTTATAAGGTCAAATGAAGTCAGAAAGGGTAGAAAATTTATGATGCGGCTTTGAATGGTGCATTTTGAACACACAAAAAGTCTGGAGTTCAAATAAATGAAATCCCTTTGTAACAGATGAGTTTTTGTCCGAAACCTTGATACTTCGAAAGAGATTATCCATTTTGTACACGAAGTGCGTCCAGTTTTTGTCGTAACCCTCTCAACTTTTTAGCATGTGCTATGTGAGTGAAATGATGATACCATGCCAACTTTCAACCTTTTGAGAGTTCATTTGTAGTGCTTTTCAATTGCAGGGTCATTTAACTTTAAACAATCAGCAAATGCATGAAAAATACCAAATGAAGTCAGAAAGGGTTGAAAATTGATGATGTGGCTCTGAATGGTGCATTTTGAATACACAAAAATACTGGAGTTCAAATAAGTTCAAAAAAATAAAATACCTTTGTAACAGATGAGTTTTCGTATGAAACCCTAATACTTCGAAAGAGATTGTCCATTTTGTACACAAAGTGCATCCAATTTTTGCCGTAACCCTCTCATATTTTTAGCACATGCTATGTGGGAGAAATGATGATACCATGCCAACTTTCAACTTTTTTGGAGTTTATTTGTAATGCTTTTAAATTTCAGGGTCATTTAGCTCAAAAAAATTGTAAATGCATGAAAAATACCAAATGAAGTCAAAAAGGGTTGAAAATTGACGATGTGGCTCTAAATGGTGCATTTTGAACACAAAAAAGTCTAGATTTCAAATCAGTTCAAAAAATGAAATCCCTTTGTAACAAATGAGTTTTCGTCCGAAACCCCGATACTTCGAAAGAGATTGTCCATTTTTACAAGAAGTGCATCCAGTTTTTGCCGTAACCCTCTCAACTTTTTAGCACATGCTATGTGGGTGAAATGATGATACCATGCCAACTTTCAAACTTTTTAGAGTTGATTTTTCATGCTTTTCAATTTCAGGGTCATTTAGCTGGAAAAATCAGTAAATGCATGAAAAATACCAAATGAAGTCAGAGAGGGTTGAGAATTGATGATGTGGCTTTGAATGGTGCCTTTTGAACACATAAAAAGTCTGGAGTTCAAATAAGTTCAAAAAAATGAAATCCCTTTGTAATAGATGAGTTTTCGTCCGAAACCATAATACTTCGTAATATATTGTCCATTTTATACACGAAGTGCATACAGTTTTTGCCGTAACCCTATCAAATTTTTAGCACATGCTATGTGGGTGAAATGAGGATACCATGCCAACTTTCAACCTTTTCAGAGTTCATTTGTAGTGCTTTTCAATTTCAGAGTGATTTAGCTTTAAAAAATCAGTAAATGCATGAAAAATATCAAATGAAGTTAGGAAGGGTTGAAAATTGATGATGTGGCTTTGAATGGTGCATTTTGAACACACAAAAAGTCTTGAGTTCAAATAAGTTCAAAAAATATAAAATACCTTTGTAACAGATGAGTTTTTGTATGAAACCCTGATATTTCAAAAGAGATTATAGATTTTATACATGAAGTGCTACTGCAGGATGGTCCAAACGCGACACTACGATCAGAGACCCTTCAACAAAACTGTGTGTGATGCCATAATCACAAACGGTGGTGTAAAAGAACCGTCAAAAAAGGTGCAAAACATTTGCGATGATGGATGCATCAAAAAAAGTCAGATTTTAATTAAAAATATCTACAACATCACACACAGTTGTTTTCTAGGAACCGTTTGCGATGAAAATATCTGGGTCTATTTAAGTCTCCCTCCTTAAGCTTCGCCGGCTCGTCTGCTCCAGTGCCGGCAACCCCCGAATCCATGAATCCCGGTCCCCATTCCTGCACTCCCTTCTTATAAAGATGACGCTGTGGAAACGCTTCGTGAAGGCCCGTACGATGGCCGCCCCC
>LR738712.1:739845157-739862593 GCA_902687465.1 Secale cereale
TGTTGTTGTTATTGTTGTTGTTGCTGCTGCTGCTGTTGTTGTTGTTGTTGCTGTTGTTGTTGTTGTTGTTGTCGTTGTTGTTGTTTCAGTTGTTGTTGTTGTCGTTGTTGTTGTTGTCGTCGCCGTCGTTTATTTGTTCAAAATATAACCACCGTCGTGCTCAAAAAGATATAAGTGAACACTACTAGGGAAAACCTTATACACAGAATCTTACCAGTAGCGGAGTTTTAAAATAAGGTGCTACTACTACTTAGGAGTAGCGCGTGACCAAAAACGGCGCTACTGATAGAAATGTAGCAGTAGCACGTCTACAAGAAACAGCGCCACTACTACAATTGCCATGACCTTGTCACTAGACTAGGTATGGCAGTAGCACCCCTTCCGCAAATGCGCTATTCCTATTTAATTAGCAGTAGCGCTTTTTGTAAACCCAAGCTACTTCTAAAACCACCTTATCATATGGGCCCTGCCGTCCCGCCCGTTTCCCTCTCCCTCACCACACACTCTCACTCACACACTTTGGTAGTCGTCCCCGTCGTCGTCGCCCGCCGCCGCTGCCCGCGCGCCACCACCCCCCGCCATCGCCTGCGCTGCACCACCCGGCCGTCACCGTCGCCCATTGCCGGTGCGCCACCGCCAGTGAGGCACCTCTTCCTCCTCGCTCCTCTCCCTCCCTCCCTCCTTCCTCCGCCCTCCTCTCCTCCTCTCCCTCCCTCCCTCCATCCCTTCTCTGTTCTTGTTCTTGTAGAATGTATGTAATTTGAATGTAGCTATACAAATTTAGTAACAGAAATTTTAGCTCTTTTGAATAGAAATTTTAGTAATAGAAAGTGTTTAGGTATACAAAATTTTCAATATAGAAATGTATGGCAATGCCATGACATATGTACGTATTAAGAATAGAAAATTTGTAGGTATTAAGAATAGAAAAAATTAGGTATTAAATTTAGTTATGCTTCGAAACATAAGTGATTAAAGACAACTCAGATACATGTTGATAGAATATATTTTGTTTAAGCAGAAATCAAGTATTTGCCCCTGCCTTATCCCCGTAGTCGTCCCCATCGCTGACCCCTTAAGACCTCTAGGTGAGAATAGCCAAATCCCCATGTTGTTGATATAGATGATAATGTGTTGTAAATGTTGATGATGAAAATGCTAGTGTTACTCTCCATGTCATTGATGTCGATGATGATGCATTCTGAATATAGAGGATGTCTTGGTGTTCTTGTTTGCAATGTACCTCCGAGTGGCCTATGTTTTGCCGAAATGTTGATTTGTTTCCGTTCCGACAAATTTCAGGCGCTCGATATGTCTTGTCTTTAGCAAAGGTCCTGCCAAATTTTTGTGTGTTGAGTTTCCTGGTAGTTGCCTTCGATCGATTTTCAATGTTTCAACTAGGAACATACATGAAATGTCTGACGACGAAAGGGAATTCGTTATGTGCGAATACTGCGAAGACGAGTGCGGCCTGTGCGACATGCCTCACCTAGTTGGTAGTAGACGCTTCAGCATCATGCTGGATGAGACCTTCGAAGTGGATACAGTAAGTCAGAACGACAAGTCTTTTTTCATAATTAAGCATGACTTCTACTTCCTTATCTTCAACTTATATTTTTTATTTTTTACAATTCTATAGCGTATCACCTACCATGCAAGATTTTATGTCTTGGATAAGATTGGTTTCAGTAATATGGACAGTATGGAGGTGAAGAGAGTTCACTTGAGGACCGAGCATGGTTATACTTTCGTCGTAAAATTATACAATGCAGAGACCTACTCCTATGTTGAATGCTCAAATTGGAAAGCACTATGCAAGGCGTATGCATTTGAGCCTAATATGCTTATGACCTTTGATATTCATCCGGCAGATGAAATTGAAGGTAATATCGACAACTGGGTCGATGTGCAGACGCCTCCAGTTCTACCTATATGTGAGTTTCTTGACCATATTTATTAAGTAATTTATATTATTGATTTAAAAATAGTTGACAACTAATTTCTATTGACAGCTTATTTCCATTCAAGCAAACATGTCCGACTCTTGGTAGACAGCACCTACTACTATCCCAGGGTTGAACTAAACTGCGAGGAGATAAGTCATTATGTTTCATGGCTTGAGGATCTTGATACTGTCAAGACAGGTTATTTTCATGGACTTCAAAATATTAGTACTCGATACGTGCGACCACTATTGTGCGTATTGAACTATGATCACATCTATTTAGGAAAGATGGTAAGATTTTTACTATTTGTCCTCAATGCATCTCTTGCATACATTATGTTTTAAGCTAAACTTCATTGCTAAGTATGTTACTACGATGTTCTTCAATAGGGACTCCCGATGAATGTTGTGCCTCGTTGGATCGAGCCTAAAGGTCACATGATGATGATTAGCTTACGGCAAAGACATCCTACATTGCACATGAGTGCATTCATGATTTCTCAAAGCGAGCAAGCCTTAATAGTCAAAGACTGGAGCAAAATTGTGAAGGATCGCAGCAGAGAAGTACTAGGGGCAGCAATCAGAAGTGCAGCCCACAATTAGGAGACAGGTTCATCTGCATTCTCCGATA
Organism: Secale cereale; assembly: GCA_902687465.1. Classification (NCBI taxonomy): domain Eukaryota; kingdom Viridiplantae; phylum Streptophyta; class Magnoliopsida; order Poales; family Poaceae; genus Secale; species Secale cereale. Next base: position 739,847,734 of record LR738712.1, read on the forward strand.
TGATGAAGTAGGAGTGCTACACATGTTTTATGCTATTTTACGTTAGAGAGAGCAGCAGGAGTGATTAGCTAGCTAGAGTGAGTTTGAAGATTAAATAGCTAGTGTTGGTGGTAATGACTATGAGGATTATTATTAGCTAGTGTTGGTGGTGATTAGATAGCTAGACTATGACTATGATGATTAAATAGTGTTGATGGTAATGTCTATGATGATTATTAGGTAGTGTTGTTGGTGATGATAATGATATGATGCAAGAGTTTTTTATATTAATATGATGATGATGTTGATCATGATTATCATGGTGATTTGTTATTATGATCATGATTAGTTATTATATCATTGGTGGAACGAACGCGGATTAGATTCACGTGGATGGATCAAAAGTGACCAAAAGTTGAATTAGTAGGATCGTCGTCCTAATTTAACTTTTGATTCATCCAAATGAATCTAATCCGTGTTTCTTCCTCACAATGTTATATTAATTCATCACGGACATAATGATATAACAACCTCTTAACTGGTATTGTATCAAAATTTGTATAATGGCGTATAAATACACTAAAAATTGAAAAACATAATACTAGTAGCACTGGATTGGAACCACGCTACTAATAGTTAGATTAGCAGTAGCGCTGGATACAATACACGCTGCGGCTATATGTCTTATCAGTAGCGAGTGTTACTGGCACTACTGCTAAGAAATAGTTGTAGTGCCTTACTAGTAGCGCGGGTACCCGCGCTACTACTAGGCTTTTCCCTAGTAGTGGAAGTAGTAGAGCAATTGTCTAGCTCAAAAGATTTAGGTGAAGCACAAAGAGTATTCTAGCAAATCATGATATGTGTGTGGCTCTCTCAAACAAGTGCATACAACAAGGTTGATTGTGACAAAGCAAGAAGAAAAAAAAGCAAAGACACATATAATACAAGATGCTCCAAGGAAAACTCATGATATGTGACGAATAAAAATATAGCTCCTTAGTGATGGTCGTTAGAAGAAATAAGGGATGTCTTCTGGGACATCCCCAAGCTTAGTTACCTAGTAGTCCTTGAATATTACCTTGGGGTGCCTCGGGCATCCCCAAGCTTAGGCTCTGGCCACTCCTTATTCCTTCATCCATAGCGATCTCATCCAAAACTTGAAAACTTCAATCACACAAAACTCAACAAAATCTCGTGAGATCCGTTAGCATAACAAAACCAATCCTTACTTTAAGTACTATTAAAAACCCATTCATATTTTATTATTACATTATATGTACTATATTCTCACTTTACCATGGCTTATACCCCCCCCCCCATTCAATGCATAGATTCATCAAAATAAGCACATAATGCAACGAAAACAGAATATGTCAAAAACATAACATTCTGTAAATATGTAAATTATAGTCATACTTTTGTAACTCTGAAAATTCTGAAAATTTAGGAAACTGTGGGAAATTTGTATATCAACCATGCGTAAAAATTTCAGAAATTGTTCAGGCTCCAGCAATTCCAAAGAATTCTGCTACTGGACGCAAAAGTTCCTGTTTATGCCCAGAATCAAATCAACTATCACCCAAATCATCCCAGGGGGTTTACTTGACATAGACACTAATTAAAACACTAAAACACAATTACAACAGTAGCATCATTGTGTATTTACTGAAAAACATAAATTTAAATATTTAAAAGATAACTATTGGGTTGCCTCCCAACCAGCGTTATTGTTTTACGCCCCTAGCTAGGCATAATTCAAAGTGTCAAGTGTTGTCATCTTTGATTTTGGCTATCTTTGTAGGGGTTTTCTCAAACCCGGAAGATTCTTTATGCTTCCCATTATTCTGAGGAGATGAGGCTATTTTAAGATCTAAAATATCCAACCGCTTATTGAACAGAGTAATCAAAGTATTCATGCGATTGAGGTTCCCACTAATATTTTTGAGAGGTTCATTAGATTTTTGCAGTTCAGCCAAATCTTTTTGTATATCAGCCAACTTTTCTAATATTTGAACTCCCTCTTGATTAAAAGTAAATCATTTTTGTGGTGGTGGAACTCCCAATATTTCCTCTATTATTTCATAGCCAGCATAAGCATCAATCTCAAGAAAATTCCCTTTAGCACCAAAATCCAAAAGTTGTCTATGATGCAAAGTAATACCTATATAAAAAATGCAATGCAAATTTTTGCATCTCCTTGTTTAGAGCAAACACGGTAAGATTTCAATAGCCTATACCAAGCATCTTTAAGATTTTCTCCTTGTTTTTGCTTGAAGTAAAAAAATTCAAAGTCCGGTGACAAAGGAGGAATAGTTATGCTAGTCATGAAGACAAGATAACCAAGACACAAGGGAACGTGGAATATTTTGTATTTATTGTAAAAAGGTTTTAGAAGTGGGGGAGATGAAAACGAGAGGGAAATGGAAAATGAAGTAAATGCAAGGATATGATTGTTTATGTGTAGGTACTTGATAGATGTTGATGATGTCTCCTCGGCAACGACGCTAGAAATTCTTCCTGGTAGTTGTGAGCTGCATTGGGGTTACCCCGAAGAGGAGGGGATGATGTAGTACAGTAGAGATGAGTATTTCCCTCAGTTATGAAACCAAGGTTATCAATCCAGTAGGAGAACCAAGCAACACTACGTAAACAGCACCTGCACACAAACAAAAAATACTTGCAACCCAACGCATAGAGGGGTTGTATATCCCTCAACGGTTATGAGCAAGATTAAATTGTATGGATTTTGATAAATAGATCTAACTAAAATACGAAATAAAAGAAAATTGCACCAAGGTATTTTTGGTTTTAATATATGATAGAAAATAGACCCGGGGGCTATAGATTTCACTAGAGACTTCTCTGAAGAAAATATCATACGATGGGTAAACAAATTATTGTTGGGCAATTGATAAATAAGCAAATACTTATGACGATATCCAAGGAAATGATCATGCATATATGCATCACGTCCAAGATTAGTATACCGACTCCTTCCTGCATCTACTACTATTACTCCACACATCAACCGTTATCCAGCATGCATCTAGTGTATTAAGATCATGAAAGAACAGAGTAATGCCTTAATCAAGATGACATGATATAGACAAGATAAACTCACATATGAATAAACCTTATCTTTTTATCCTTAATAGCAACGATACATGTGTGTCATGTCTCTTTCTATCACTAAGATTGAGCACCGCAAGATCAAACCCATTACAAAGCACAGCTTCCATGGCAAGAAAATCAATCTAGTTGGCCAAACTAAACTAATAAATCGGAGAAGAAATATGAGACTACACAAATTATGCATCAAAGAGTTCGGAGAAAACTCAAATAATATTCATGGATAGATCTTATCATAAACTCACAATTCATCGGATCCCAACAAACACACCGCAAAAAGTCATTACATCAAACAGATCTCCAAGAACATCAAGGAGAACATTGTATTGAAGATTAAAAAGAGAGAAGAATCCATCTAGCTACTAACTACGCTCCCGTAGATCTATGGTAAACTACTCACCCATCATCGGAGGGGCGGCAAGGATGGTTAAGAACCCCTCCGTGATTGTTGTCCCCTCCGGCAGAGTGCCGGAAAAGGCCTCTAGATTGGATCTCGTGGTTCTGGAACTTGCGGTGGTGGAGAAGTATATTGTCGACTCCCCTAGGGTTTTGGGGATTTTAGAATATTTACAGAGCCGCGGGTAGGTCAAGGTGGTGTGTATGGGCCCCACTACACACCAGGGCTCGCCAGGGGCCTCCGGCTCGCCCCGGTGTCAAGTGAGCCCCATGAACCTCCTCTCATGGTCTCCAGAAGCTTCCAGGTTCTCTTATCACCAGAAAAATAATCTCCAAAATGTTTCATGGCATTTGGACTTCATTTGATATTGATATTCTGCAAAGGAAAAAACTAGCAAAAACAGGAACTGGCACAGAGCACTAAGTTAATAGGTTAGTTCCAAAAATGATGTAAAGTTACTTGTAAATGTATGTAAAACATCCAAGATTGATAATATAATAACATAGAACAATAAAAAAATAGATACGTTGGAGACGTATCATTGACCAAGGTGGTATTCAAGGATTTATCCAAAGTTTAGTAATGTGAGAGTTGAGCTTATTGCAAGCATGTCTTGAAGAAGAAGTTTGTGTGAACATTCATGTTTACCTTTAATACATCATCTTTATGAAGTGAGAAGATAACACACAAAGCATAGAAGATGTACCGTGTGGGATCAAGTGATCCCATGGTATGGTAAGCATTGTCCATTACGCTTTGTGTACTAACCCATGATCCATGTGAGTTTTCCTTGTGCGGTTAGGCATGTTTCCATGGGCGTGCATCAAAACAAAGATATCATATAACACATGGAGGATAACATCATGTGGTGATCATCATCGAGATTGCGGTGTGCAAGTTCAAGTGGAGTATCACGAAGAGATCATGCTTGAAGCTTGCCAACCATTGTGATGACATTGAACTTGTGAAGATGTGTCACAGAGTGGCTCACCCATTGTGGAGTATGTTCGAGCAATGTACTATTCTTCATCGAGCTAGCTTAATCAAGAAAGATGGTCCAACTAGAGAAGGTCAAGATCGTCATCGTCCATCTCAAGTGGATTATGCGCAAGGCAAAGGTTTATCCTTGATAGATTTTCTATTTTACTAGTATCACTTTGTTAATTGGGGGACCGGGTTACATGATCGATAGCCGTACTATCAAGGGGTGCTCTTGAGTGAGTATCTTGATCGTATCGTTCTTAGAGAGCTCAAACCTTTGCATCCTTGGCATCATCTTGGTTCTTGTTTGGCTTTTCTCTATGTGAGTTTTGGAGCTTGTGGTCATCTTCATGACAAGCTCAAGTTTATCGAAAAAAGGATTTCATATGCATCATCTATTGTGTCTTCGATGTTGGAGTTTTTGTTGGGTCATATTCGGGAAGGTTCTCTTACTTATCCTATTGGCATTTATTCTCAATGGTAGTTCTAAATATATCCAACAAGCTTGAGTTTGATATTTTTAGAGTCCATTTGCAAAAGTTATCGAATTTGACTGTGGCTGGTCCTTGTTGATGGTTAAAACAACAAACTTAATAAATCATCATTGTGGTTTTTGTGCTGTAGGTAAGAACGGTACTTTCTAGAAGCCAGTAGCAGCCACGTAAAACTTGCAACAACAAAGCAGAGGACATCTAACTTGTTTTTGTAGGGCATGTTGTTATGTGATATAGTCAAGACGTGATGAGTTATACATTATTGTATGAGATGATCATGTTTTTTAAGTTATCGACAACCGGTAGGAGCCTTATGGTTGTCTCTTTATTGTATGAAATGCAAACGCCTTGCTTTTCTTATCACTATGAGTTAGAAATAGTCGTAGAAGCAATAGTTGGCGAGACGACCACGACACTATGATGGAGATCAAGATGTCGAGTCGGTGACGATGGAGATCATGATGATGCTTTGGAGATGGAGATCAAAAGCACAAGATGATGATGGACATATCATTTCACATATTTTGATTGCATGTGATGTTCATCCTTTATGCATCTTATTTTGCTTAGATCGACGGTAGCCCGAGTATGCAGCGTTGCTACAGATCATCATTTCGAGACACCACGTGATGATCGGGTGTGATAGACTCTACGTTCACATACAACGGATGTAAGACAAATTTACACATAGAATACTTGGGTTAAACTTGACGAGTCTAACATGTACAGACATGGCCTCGAAACATTGGAGACCGAAAGGTCGAACATGAGTCATATAGTACATATGATCAACATAGACATGTTCAACACCTACTCCATCTCACGTGATGATCGGACATGGTTTAGTTGATTTGGATCATGTATCACTTAGATAACCTGAGGGATGTTGATTTAAGTGGGAGTTCATTAGTAATTTGATTAATTCAACTTAATTTATCATGAACTTAGTCAATCTATTTCTGCATATCTATGATGTAGTTCAATTACCCGCAATTTAGCTCCCCTGTTTTTGATACGGCCCTAGAGAAAACTAAGTTGAAAGATGTTAGTAGCAATGATGCAGACTGGGTCCGTGATCTGTGGATTATCCTCATTGCTGCACAAAATAGTTATGTCCTTTATGCACCGCTAGGTGACATACCTGTTGCAGGAGTAGATGTAGACGTTATGAACGTTTAGCAAGCTCGATATGATGACTACTTAATAGTTTAGTGCACCATGTTTTACGGCTTAGAATCGGGACTTCAAAAATGTTTTGAATGCGACGGAGCATATGGGATGTTTCAAGAGCTGAAATTGGTATTTCAGACTCATGCCCATGTCGAGAGGTATGAGACCTCTGACAAGTACTTTGCCTACAAGATGGAGGAGAATATCTTAGATAATGAGCATGTTCTCAGAATGTCTGGGCACTACAATCACTTGAATCAAGTGGGAGTTAATCTTCCACATAAGATAGTGATTGACAGAGTTCTCTAGTCACTACCACCAAGCTGCTAGAACTTCATGATGAACTATAATATGCAAGGGATCACGAAAGCGATTCTCGAGCTCTTCGCGATGCAGAAATCAGCGAAGGTGGAAATCAAGAAAGAGCATCAAGTGTTGATGGTTAACAAGACCACTAGTTTCAAGAAAAAGTGCAAGGGAAAGAAACGGAACTTCAAGAAGAATGGCAAGAAAGTTGTCACTCCCAAAAGCAAGCCCAAAGTTGGACCTAAGCCTGAAACTGAGTGCTTCTAGTGCAAAGGGAATGGTCACTAGAAGCGGAACTGCCCAAAATACTTGGCGGATAAGAAGGATGGCAAAGTGAACAAAGGTATATTTGATATACATTTTATTGATCTGTACCTTACTTGTATTCGTAGTAGCCCCTGGATATTTGATACCGTTTAATTGCTAAGATTAGTAACTCGAAACAAGAGTTGCAGAATAAACAGAGACTAGTTAAGGGTGAGGTGACGATGTGTGGTTCCAAGATTGATATGCTCATCATCGCACACTCCCTATATGTTCGGGATTAGTGTTGAACCTAAATAAAATTTATTTGGTGTTTGCATTGAGCATGAACAAGATTAGATCGTGTTTATTGCAATACGATTATTCATTTAAGTCAGAGAATAATTGATGTTCAGCTTACCTGAATAAAACCTTCTATGGTCATACACCCAATGTAAATGGTTTATTGAATCTCAATCATAGTGATACACATATTCATAAAATTGATGCCGAAACATGCAAAGTTGATAATGATAGTGCAACATACTTGTAGCACTGTTGTTTAGATCACATTGGTGTGAAGCGCATGAAGAAACTACATGCGGATGGACTTTTGGAATCACTTGATTATGAATCATTTGATACTTGTGAACCATGCCTCATGGGCAAGATGACTAAAACTCCGTTCTCCGGAACAATGGAGCAAGCTAATGACTTATTGGAAAATACACATACTGATGTATGCGGTCTGATGAGTGTTGAAGCACGCGGCGGGTACCATTATTTTCTCACCTTCACAGATGATTTGAGTTGATATGGGTATATCTACTTGATAAAACACAAGTTTGAAACATTTGAAAAGTTCAAAGAATTTCATAGTGAAGTAGAGAATCATCGTAACAAGAAAATAAAGTTTCTATGATCCGATCACGAAGGAGAATATTTGAGTTACGAGTTTGGTATTCATTTGAAACAATGTGGAATAGTTTCACAACTCACGCCACCGGGAACACCACAGTGTAATGGTGTGTGTGTGAACATCGTAACCGTACTCTATTGGATATGGTGCGTTCTATGATGTCTCTTACCGATTTGCATTTATCGTTTTGGGGTTATGCATTAGAGACATCTACATTCACGTTAAATAGGGCACCATCTAAATCCGTTGAGACGACACCGTATGAACTATGGTTTGGCAAGAAACCTAAGCTATCGTTTTTTAAAATTTGGGGTTGCGATGCTTATGTCAAAAACCTTCAACCTGATAAGATCGAACACAAATCACAGAAGTGCGTCTTCATAGGATACCCAAAATAAATTGTTGGGTACACCTTCTACCACACATCCGAAGGCAAGATTTTTGTTGCTAAGAATGGGTCAGAGAAGGAGTTTCTCTCGAAAGAGTGAGTGGGAGGATAGTAGAACTTGATGAGGTAATTGTACCTTCGCTCGAATTGGAAAGTAGATTATTAGAGAAAATAGTTCACGTGATGTCTACACCAACTAGAGAAGAAGCTAATGATAATGATCATGAAACTTCACATCAAGTTACTACTGAACCTCAAAGTCGACCAGAACACGTACCGCACTAGAGTGGTACAGTAACCCTGTCCTGGAAGTCATGTTGTTAGACAACGACGAACCTTCGAACTATGAAGAAGCTATGATGAGCCCAAATTCTATAAAATGGCTTGAGGCCATGAAATCTTAGATAGGATCCATGTATGAGAACAAAGTATGGACTTTGGTGGACTTGCCCGATGATCGGCAAGTCATAGAGAATAAATGGATCTTCAAGAAGAAGACTGACGCTGATGGTAATTTTACTGTCTAGAAAGCTTGACTTGTCTCAATAGGTTTTGGACAAGTTCAAGGAGTTGACTACGATGAGACTTTCTCACCCGTAGAGATGCTTAAGTCTGTCCGAATCATGTTAGCAATAGCCGCATTTTATGATTATGAAATCTGACAAATGGATGTCAAAACTGCATTCCTTAATGGATATCTGAAAGAAGAGTTGTATATGATGCAACCAGAAGGTTTTGTCGATCCTAAATGTGCTAACAAAGTGTGCAAGCTCCAGCGATCCATCTATGGACTGGCAAGCTTCTTAGAGTTGGAATGTACGCTTTGATGAGGTGATGAAAGCATATGGTTTTATACAGACTTATGGTGAAGCCTGTATTTACAAGAAAGTGAGTGGGAGCTCTGTAGCATTTCTGATATTATACGTGGATGACATATTATTGATTGGAAATGATATAGAATTTAAGGATAGCATAAAAGGTTACTTGAATAAGATTTTTTCAATGAATGACCTCGGTAAAGCTACTTATTTATTGGGCATTAAGATCTATAGAGATAGATCAAGACGCCTGATAATACTTTCACAGAACACATACCTTGACATGATTTTGAAGGAACTCAAAATGGATCAGTAAAAGAAGGAGTTCTTGCCTGAGTTGTAAGGTGTGAAATTGAGTAAGACTAAAAACCCGACCATAGCAGAAGATAGAGAGAGAATGAAAGTCATTCCCTATGACTTAGCCATAGGCTCTATATGATATGCCTTGCTGTGTACCACACCTAATGTGTGTCTTGCCATGTGTTTATCAAAGGGGGTACAAGAGTGATCCAGGAGTGGATCACCGGACAGCGGTCAAAATTATCCTTAGTAACTGGAGGACTAAGGAAATGTTTCTCGATTATGGAGGTGATAAAGAGTTCGTCATAAAGGGTTACGCCGATGCAAGCTTTGACACTAATCCAGATGACTCTGAGTATCAATCTGGATGTGTTAGACGAATGAGCTATTAGCTAGAGTAACTCTATGTAGAGCATTATGGACACAGAAATTTGCAAAGTACACACTGATCTAAATGTTGCACACACTTTGACTAAAATCTATCTCACAAGCAAAACATGATCATACCTTAGAACTCTTTGAGTGTTAATCACAAAATGATGTGAACTAGATTATTGACTCTAGTAAACTCTTTGGGTATTAATCACATGGAGATGTGAACTATGGGTATTAATCACATGGTGATCTGAACTATATTATTGACTGTAGTAAACTCTTTGGGTGTTAATCACATGACGATGTGAACTAGATTATTGACTCTAGTGCAAGTGGGAGACTGGTGAAAATATGCCCTAGAGGCAATAATAAAATAGTTATTATTATATTTCATTAATCATGATAAAGGTTTATTATTCATGCTATAATTGTATTGACCGGAAACCTAAATACATGTGTGAATACATAAACAAATATTGTGTCCCTAGTAAGCCTCTACTAGACTAGCTCGTTAATCAAAGATGGTTAAGGTTTCCTATCCATAGAAATGAGTTTTCATTTAATAACGGGGTCACATCATTAGGAGAATGATGTGATGGACAAGGCCCATCCGTTAGCTTAGTATTTGATTGTATAGTTTATTACTATTACTTTCTTGATGTCAAATACATATTCCTTTAACTATGAGATCATGCAACTCCCGGATACCAGAGGAATACCTTGTGTGCTATCAAACATCACAACATAACTGGGTGATTAAAGATGTTCTACATGTATCTTCGAAGGTTTTTTGTTGGGTTGACGTGAATCGAGATTAGGATTTGTCACTCCGAGTATCGGAGATGTATCTCTGGGCCCTCTCGGTAATACATATCATAATAAGCCTTGCAAGCAAATGACTAATGAGATAGTCACGGGATGATGTATTACGGAAAAAGTAAAGATACTTGCTGATAACGAGATTGAACTAGGTATGGAGATACTGACGATCGAATCTCGGGCAAATAACATACCGACAGACAATGGGAATTGTGTATGTTGTCATTAAGGTTCGATCGATAAAGATCTTCGTAGATATGGGCATCTAGTTTCCACTATTTTTTATTGACCAGAGAGGTGTCTCGGTCATTACTACATAGTTCTCGAACCCATAGGGTCTGCACGCTTAACGTTCATTGACAATATAGTATTATATGAGTTATGTGATTTGGTGCCCGAATGTTGTACGGAGTCCTGGATGAGATCACCGACATGAAGAGGAGTCTCGAAATGTTCGAGAGGTAAAGATTGATATATAGGACGATGGTATTCGAAAATCGGAAGTGTTCCGAAGGGTATCGGGTAATTATCGGGTCACCGGAAGGTGTTTCGAGTATCCCCGTCAAAATTATGGGCCTTATGGGCCAAGAGAGGGAACACACCATACACAAGGGGATGGTGAGCCCCCCCCCATAGCAGGCTGGCCTAGGAGGATAAGGAAAGAGGGGAAGGGAAAGGAAAGGGTCGATTAGGATTCCCACTCCCTTCCGTCTCCCCCCCCCCTCTCTCTTCTTTCCTTCCCCCTCGATTATATATGGCCGGGGGGGCGCGGCTTGGGAGGGACTCCAAGTAGGATTCCTCCTACTTGGGCGCCTCCTATGGCTTCTCCTCCCTCCCTCCCACCTATATATATGTGGGGAGGGGGTGCCACACAAACACACAACATTGCCTTAGCCGTGCGCGGCGCGCCCGTCCATCGTTTACTTCATCGGTCATATTTTCGTAGTGCTTAGGCGAAGCCCTGTGGAGATCACTTCACCATCACCGTCACCATGACTTCGTGCGGACAAAACTCATCTACAACCTTGACGTCTTGCTGGATCAAGAAGGCGAGGGATGTCACCGAGATGAACGTGTGCAGAACGCGGAGGTGTCGTGCGTTCGGTACTTGATCGATTGAAGCACGAAGAAGTTCGACTACATCAACCGCGTTGTGAAATGCTTCCACATACTGTCTACGAGGGTACGTAGACACACTCTCCCCCTCATTTCTAGGCATCTCCATGGATAGATCATTGCGTGTGCGTAGAATTTTTTTGTTTTCCATGCAACGTTTCCCAACAGTAGGGTGCAGTTGTACCTCTTCAGGCGGTAGTACCGCTCCTGCCCCAGCGGTAGTACCGCTTGATGCGATACTTCAATTGCCCACTAACCTCGCTCTACCGTGTTTTCTCTGTAACTACGACTTCTGGCGGTGGTATCGCTGGAAGTGGATGGTAGCACCGCTTCGTGCGGCACTACCGCTCAATCTCTCCTCTTGCCTTTTATACTCTAGCTGGAACTACCACTTTACGTGGTAGTACCGCTTTACTGCGGGCTGAGACACAACAATTGGATTTGCCCCCACCTACAAAAGGGAGTTTTCTTCCCAATGGTTCTTATCCTTTGAGCTCGTGTTTGCCCCCCATTGTTGACCTTATTTGAGCTTGTTATCTCTCAATCCTTCCAATGATTCTTGCTAGTATTTTAGGGGAAACAGAGAGGAGATATAGATCCACATTTCCACCAATCACTTTCCCCTCTGTCGGGGTTTTGGGGCGACATATGCCAACGGATGGCTTATCATGCATGGGGACAATAGAGCGTCGCCGGGCCCTGGAAGCGGGATGAGGCGAAACTTAGAACGCCTACGGATCTTACCCAGGTTCGGGGCTCTCCGTGGAGATAACAACCCTAGTCCTGCTCTGCGGGGACTCCGCGTCATGACTAATGTCACTATGGTAGCTACAAGGTTGCTCCTCGAGCTGTGTCGTCTAGAGGAGGAGGATGAACAAGGCTAGCTCACTACCTTCGCTCTAGGGATCGGGGGTGGTAGCTAGGGTTTATTTCTCTCTCTCTATCTTCTTCTTCTTCTAAGGGTTAAATCTTCCAACCCCTCCTCGTGGAGGACCCTGGGGGGTTTATATAGGCCTACCCCCCAGGGGTACAATTGTAATCTCAACGGAGTGGCCCCCGACTGTGAGCGTCTTCTGGTGCCGGCCTCGCCGCCTGTCTGCTGGGGCCCGCCGCCTGCGGGCCCATGTGATTGCCTTTTACTGTAGGCATGCTTCTGTTGACGGCAGCATCGTCAGGGGGTAGTGGCTACAGTGTCGCCGTCTCCTGCCGTACACTGCCGCCACGCCTTGTCTTGTCATCTTGACGAGGTTCAGACTTCTAGGGCAGGATTCGCCGTCTGTTACCAGGCGGCCGCCTCCCCTAGCCGTCTGCCAGGGGCGTCTTGTCTATGACTTACCCACTGGCCGGTGGGGTCAGCCGCCTGCTGGCCCCGCCGTCTGCGGGTAGTGGGATCGTGGCTTCCTCTGACCGAAGCTTGCTCACGAGTAGCGTGGCTACAGTGATTCGCCGCTTAGGAGATGTCCATAAGGTACACGTTCACTGTAGCCACGCCCTTGTAGATTCTCTAAGGACGTACTCATCTGTAGCCATGCCTCAGCTGCATGGTGGCCCCCTGGCACGCATCCTGAGGGAGGGGCGTGGGACCGTCTGCTAGCAGCTAGCTGTGATGTTGCTGCCTGTTTGGGCCTGTGCCGCCTGCTGGAAACCGGCTCCTAGGATAAGCTGTCCTAGGAGGCGGCTCGATGAGCAGACGGCCGGGGGAGTAACAGGTGGCCCAAAAATTGTCTTGAAGTACCGTGGGTGGTCAATGAGGACACCCGTGGTCAATATCTCCAACAGTAGTCCCCGAAGCTGGTGGAACTCCGTGGTTAGTGTTGGAGGGCTGCGGGGTTCCAGCAGCTTCCCTCCCTAGGCAGGACCAGCATCCTTCGTCCGTCTTCCATAAAGTTCCGTCTGCTGGATGAGAAGACACCGAGATTTACCCAGGTTCGGGCCACCTTGTGGTATAAAACCCTACTCCTGCTTTGTGGTGGATTAGCCTCGCGAGGGGCCAAATATGAACTTTCTACAGTCAGAGAGCAGCCTCGGGAGGGCTTTAGTGATGTGTTCTCTCGGAGGATCGATCCCCTCTATGAAGGATGCTAGTCCCTATTTATAGTGGCCTCAGTCCTCTTCCCGCATCACTTGTGCGGTAAGGGATCCGACAACGGCCAATTTCGAAGGGAGACAAGAGGTACATCTTATCCTGACGAAAGGGGGTCTTCGCCTGCAAAGCCTCTGATCTTGATGTGGGGTGGGCTCGGCGATGACACCTGCCCTGCAGAGCCCATGGTCTTGGTCTTGTAACACCAGAATGGAAACCTTTGGCGCTCCTCTCGGGAGCCCGCGTCTGACCTCGTCCTTCTTGCACGAACGAGGAAACTGCTCCCTCTATGCATGTTGGCACCCGCCTAGCATCGGTCGTCATGGCTCATGTCACCCCGCCCTCATGAGGGGGCATTTGCATAGGAAACTCCGCCCCTCGGGAAGCAGCTTGCGGGGCCGCTCCCTAGGGGGTCTTGGCGCACACCTTCTCGTGAGGGCTGGGACCCCTAGCGAGGGCTCTTCTTGACCAGTCTTGATCTGGGCCTTGCTGGGTCATCGTGGTGTCATGCGTTGGGCCACAGGCAGGCAAGTCTTGGTACCCTGGTTCCCAGAACGCCGACAGCTATGAATTGACAAAAAAAATTAGCATGACATGCTAAAAATGAAACATTGAGTGTATGAACTCGCGAAACGGAAATTAATCAATGTTTCATGATATTTTCTACACTCTTTTGAAACCTTGCATTGTAGGAGCACTCCACATAAATATGCATGTGAATATTCATACGGATAAGACATGGATAGACTTAAAAGCTAGCAATTATATAAATGTATTAAAGATCAACCACTAATGTTTTGGGCATGACTTATGCTAAAAAAGGACACATGGAGTGTATGAAATCTTGTGAAATAGAAATTAATCAACATTTCATAATATTTTCTACTCTTTTGAAGCCATGTAGTATTGGAGAACTCTAAATAAATACAAGTGAGACGGCTTGATGTATGTAGAACCATTAGGGTTTCCAGTGACAGAATCATTTTCCCATCTTGTATGTAGTATACAAACTGATGGAAACGAATCATAAGGACGAGTACTCCATGTTCTAGTGATGTTATTATGTGCCTATTTTGTCTCCATGTTCCACTTTTGGTCTGTTTATTGAACTGTCACAGTTCCTTCGCTCTACTAGTACGTAAAATGTAACTATGATGTGTTCTGGATGAGACCCTAACTGGTTTGAGACTAAAGACTTTGTTGTTGTTGTTGTTGTTGTTTTTGCTGCTGCTGTTGCTATTGTTGTTGTTGTTGTTGTTGTTGTTGTTGTTGTTGTTGTTGTTGTTGTTGTTGTTGTTGTTGTTGTTGTTGTTGTTGTTGTTGTTGTTGTTGTTGTTTTTGTT
>LR738712.1:739878794-739893472 GCA_902687465.1 Secale cereale
TCTCTTCTTTCCTTCCCCCTCGATTATATATGGCCGGGGGGCATGGCTTGGGAGGGACTCCAAGTAGGATTCCTCCTACTTGGGCGCCTCCTATGGCTGCTCCTCCCTCCCTCCCACCTATATATATGTGGGGAGGGGGTGCCACACAAACACACAACATTGCCTTAGCCGTGCGCGGCGCGCCCGTCCATCGTTTACTTCATCAGTCATATTTTCGTAGTGCTTAGGCGAAGCCCTGTGGAGATCACTTCACCATCACCGTCACCATGACTTCGTGCGGACAGAACTCATCTACTACCTTGACGTCTTGCTGGATCAAGAAGGCGAGGGATGTCACCGAGCTGAACGTGTGCAGAACGTGGAGGTGTCGTGCGTTCGGTACTTGATCGATTGAAGCACGAAGAAGTTCGACTACATCAACGGCGTTGTGAAATGCTTCCACATACTGTCTACGAGGGTACGTAGACACACTCTCCCCCTCATTGCTAGGCATCTCCATGGATAGATCATTGCGTGTGCGTAGAATTTTTTTGTTTTCCATGCAACGTTTCCCAACAGTAGGGTGCAGTTGTACCTCTTCAGGCGGTAGTACCGCTCCTGCCCCAGCGGTAGTACCGCTTGATGCGATACCTCAATTGCCCACTAACCTCCCTCTACCGTGTTTTCTCTGTAACTACGACTTCTGGCGGTGGTATCACTGGAAGTGGATGGTAGCACCGCTTCGTGCGGCACTACCGCTCAATCTCTCCTCTTGCCTTTTATACTCTAGCTGGAACTACCACATTAAGTGGTAGTACCGCTTTACTGCGGGCTGAGACACAACAATTGGATTTGCCCCCACCTACAAAAGGGAGTTTTCTTCCCAATGGTTCTTATCCTTTGAGCTCGTGTTTGCCCCCCATTGTTGACCTTATTTGAGCTTGCTATCTCTCAATCCTTCCAATGATTCTTGCTAGTATTTTAGGGGAAACAGAGAGGAGATATAGATCCACATTTCCACCAATCACTTTCCCCTCTGTCGGGGTTTTGGGGCGACATATGCCAACGGATGGCTTATCATGCATGGGGACAATAGAGCGTCGCCGGGCCCTGGAAGCGGGATGAGGCGAAACTTAGAACGCCTACGGATCTTACCCAGGTTCGGGGCTCTCCGTGGAGATAACAACCCTAGTCCTCCTCTGCGGGGACTCCGCGTCATGACTAATGTCACTATGGTAGCTACAAGGTTGCTCCTCGAGCTGTGTCGTCTAGAGGAGGAGGATGAACAAGGCTAGCTCACTACCTTCGCTCTAGGGATCGGGGGTGGTAGCTAGGGTTTATTTCTCTCTCTCTATCTTCTTCTTCTTCTAAGGGTTAAATCTTCCAACCCCTCCTCATGGAGGACCCTGGGGGGTTTATATAGGCCTACCCCCCAGGGGTACAATTGTAATCTCAACGGAGTGGCCCCCGACTGTGAGCGTCTTCTGGTGCCGGCCTCGCCGCCTGTCTGCTGGGGCCCGCCGCCTGCGGGCCCATGTGATTGCCTTTTACTGTAGGCGTGCTTTTGTTGACGGCAGCATCGTCAGGGGGGTAGTGGCTACAGTGTCGCCGTCTCCTGCCGTACACTGCCGCCACGCCTTGTCTTGTCATCTTGATGAGGTTCAGACTTCTAGGGCAGGATTCGCCGTCTGTTACCAGGCGGCCGCCTCCCCTAGCTGCCTGCCAGGGGCGGCTTGTCTATGACTTACCCACTGGCCGGTGGGGTCAGCCGCCTGCTGGCCCCGCCGTCTGCGGGTAGTGGGATCGTGGCTTCCTCTGACTGAAGCTTGCTCACGAGTAGCGTGGCTACAGTGATTCGCCGCTTAGGAGATGTCCATAAGGTACACGTTCACTGTAGCCACGCCCTTGTAGATTCTCTAAGGACGTACTCATCTGTAGCCATGCCTCAGCTGCATGGTGGCCCCCTGGCACGCATCCGGAAGGAGGGGCGTGGGACCGTCTGCTAGCAGCTAGCTGTGATGTTGCTGCCTGTTTGGGCCCGTGCCGCCTGCTGGAAACCGGCTCCTAGGATAAGCTGTCCTAGGAGGTGGCTCGATGAGCAGACGGCCGGGGGAGTAACAGGTGGCCCAAAAATTGTCTTGAAGTACCGTGGGTGGTCAATGAGGACACCCGTGGTCAATATCTCCAACAGTAGTCCCCGAAGCTGGTGGAACTCCGTGGTTAGTGTTGGAGGGCTGCGGGGTTCCAGCAGCTTCCCTCCCTAGGCAGGACCAGCATCCTTCGTCCGTCTTCCATAAAGTTCCGTCTACTGGCAGCCGGGCCTGCGCTAAGGGGGGTGGCTTCTAGCAGCCGGACCTCCGTCTTCAAATCTTTGGGGGGAAGGCACCACCAGGTCAGCAGGCAGTCGCGCAGGCCTGCCGACCGTTGGCGGCTCCCCACGCGTCATTGCCCTGTCCCCAACACCTGCCAGCCCACGCGCATGACGGGACATAACAGTGGGCCGGGGCCCACCACTACAGGGCCTCGGTCCGCGCGCGGATCCAGTGTGGCAGGGATAATCGATTGCCCTCCCCACGCGCATTTATTGTGCGCGGATTAGGCACGCGAAAGGTGGGGGTCGTGCGGGGCGTGGAGCAGTTGATCCCATGCCCGCCCCCTCGGCTTCGCCGCCCCGAGCCTATAAGTAGGCAGGGGGAGAGGGTTGGCGCCGTTCTCGCGCTCGCCCCTCCCCGCTCTCCTTCTTCTTCTTCCTTGCTCCCGTCTGCTCCTCTCGCCAACTCCACAGCGAGCTGCCGCCTGAGCCATGGCCGCCGTACTGCCGGTCCGCCACCACAGCGAGTGGGACGGCAGTGACGTCCAGGAGGAGCACATTGACAACCTCCGCCGGTCGCGGAAGCTGCCCCCCGCCGACAAGGTCGCCGTGCGCCTAGCGCCGGCGGCAGAGATTAGGCGAGCAGGTTGTCTTCCGCTCGCACTTCCCGTGCGGCTTCGGCCTCCCTGCGAGCGGCTTCTTCCGGTCGTTCTTGGAATTCTTCAACATCCAACCCCACCACCTCACGCTGAACACGATGGTGACGCTGTCTGCCTTCGTCGTCTTGTGCGAGGCGTACTTCGGCATCCTCCCCACCATGGAGTTGTGGACCGAGCTTTTCTACATGAAGCTCGGTACCGCAATCCAAAACATAGCCGCCCAGTGCGGGGGGTGCATTGCGGTGAAGCGCAGTGGATCAAGAAACTTCTTCCCGGCGCCGCAGCTCGTGCCGTCGGTGAAGCTGTGGCAGAAAACATACTTCTACGTCTCCAACGTCGATCCCGACCAAGACTTCATTTGCTTGCCGGACTGGGCACCAGGCCCGCCTGCTGAGCCTCGTGACTCCTGGAGGACCCGGCCCACTTCTCTCACGGCGGGTGCCTCCATTGCCATGCGGCGTCTCCGGGAGCTGAGGGACAGCGAGGGTTTTGTCTTTGCAGACCTGTTGCTCATGTTCGCGGAGCGCCGAGTGCTGCCGCTGCAGCGCCGCCCTCACCTGATTTGTGACATGAGCGGGTGCCGGGACCCTAGCCGGACATGCACCAAGCCAATGCCATACAGGGAGGTGGAAAACTTGGTGAACTATATATCCAACTGCAAGGTCTCCGACTCCGGCTAGGCCTTTGGCAAGCCATCATACAGCCGCAACAACCAGCCGCCTGCAGTAAGCTTTTATGCCTTCTCTTGTTTTTCTTTCTTTTCTTTCCGGCTGTTATAGCCGTCTGATCCTGGTGCCGTCTGCAGATCTTCCCCGGTCAGCCGGCGCCGGGTTCTGGCCAGCTAGGCCGTCCCCTGGAACCAGATCGCTCCCAGAGCGACACGAGCGACCCCGATCTTGGGGCCGCTGCCATGGAGGAGGAGGTGACAGGCGGCAGGGGCCAACCATCGGGCGGCCTGCCGGAAGGCGGCGTCGAGAAATGGCCAGACGATGACGAGAAGGAGGAGGAGGAGGCGCCCATCCGTGTCCGGGAGGCGGATCCGCCTGGTCACGGCAGCCAGCAGGCGGGGCCGTCTAGCGCAGCCGACGGCGTGAAGCGGCGATTCTCTTCAGGGCCATCTGGTGTCCAGCCCAAGAAACTCCGGCTGTCGACCGCCGCCACCAGGCGCCGGCAGGCGGCCGCCAGGGCGATCCTGCCCAGGGTACCCAAGGCCAGGCCGGTCGAATCCGGGTAAGTATCTTGTGTTCTTCTTTTGTTTGATGCTTATCCTCCTCAGCCATTCCCATCTTGGCTGATCCCCCATCTTCTTCGGGATATCTACACAGCGCACCGCTCTCCCTCTCGCGGGCGCCGGTGGGCTCCATTGTGGGGGGCACGGATGTCCCCCCTGCGCCCCGCCGCGCGGATCCAGCCGTCGCGCTCCGAGAGGCGACGGAGAGGAATGCTCGCGAGCTGCGCGAGGAGCGGGAGGTCGTGGACCGCGAGCGAGCGGTGGCTGATGCCGCAACCAGGGCACAGGCCGAAGCGGCTAAGAAGGCCCAGGCAGATGCCGCCCAAGCCCAGGAGCAGGAGGCGGGCTCCCAGCAGCCAGTGGGTCGCACCGTCTTCCCAGAGGCGGGCTCTCTAGAGCCATCCACCCAAGTGTCGGCTGCTGACGAGCAGCCGGCTCCAGACAACGAGGGGGACTACTGCGTCGCCATAGAGACACAGGTGCCGCCCCCCGCGCCTCCTGCAAGGACGTAGGGCAGCCGGCCTGCAGGGGCGGAGGTGCCGCCAGCTGAGGGTGTGCTGGTGACAGGCCCGCAGCCGGCGCCCCGAGCTCCTGCCCGTCCGCGCCTTGCGAGGGCGGTCTCCGTGCCGCAGGAGGAGGAGGCCGGCGGCGCCAGCTTGTCCGCGCCAGAGAGTGAGGCCACCAGCGCGGTGCCGTCAGGTTGGAGGCCTGGAGGCTACGGCGCGCTGATTGTCGCATCGCGGGACGTCCTCGACCGCTTTACCTTCCTGGGCAACGTCGTGCAGATGGTGGTGCAGGAGTTCGTGGCTGCACGGTCCTCTGTTCGGGTATGTTGACTTCATGCTCTTTCGCTTTTATTCCTTCAATTCCTTCTGTGGGGGCGCGTCAGCGCACCCACTAGGTGTAGTCCCCGAGTTCCGAGCCGGCTGCTGAGCAGACGGCTTGGAACTCCAAAGTTTACGTCGTGGGCTGATCTTGTGTCTCGTTGCAGGAGTACCACAACCTCTGTGTGGCCTCCTACAACGCCCAGCGCCAGGAGCTGGCGCAACTGCAGGCTGCCCTGGCAGACAGCCAGGGTGAGTGCTTCCCTTCTCCTCGTTGGGTGTAGTCCCCGAGTTTCGAGCCGGCTGCTGAGCAGGCGGCTTGGAACTCCAAGGTTATCTTTTTGCTGCTGTTGACATTATTATTCTTCTTCCTCTTCTCTTACCAGCGGTCGCAGCCAACCTCCGCAACCAGCTGAGCGAGGCCTTGTCGGAGCTAGCTGCCAAGGAGCGAGAGTGCGATCTTGCCGCTCAGGATCGTGACCGCCTGGCCAAGGAGCTGCCAGACCAGACGGCGGCCCACAAGGTTGAGCTCGGGAAGATGTCGGACGCCGAGATGCTTCTTCGGGCAGAATTCAAGGCCGAGCGCTCGAACTGGGTCAAGAAGGAGGCGGCTCGGCAAGACGGCTATGGAGCTATTGCAGACATGGTCGACGGTGAGATGCCTGCCCTTTCTCCTTGTACTTGCCATCTGTTACAGCCGCCTTTCTTTTCTTCTGATTCTTCTTCTAGCTTTGGCAGAGTTCTTCCCGGGCTACTCTGTGGCCGCCACCCAGGCCATCGAGGCCGAGCGTGACGAGAGGCGCAAGGCGGGCCGGGTGATCACACCTAACGCGCCCAGGACCCCAGCCGAGCAGCTTCTTGCTGTCAAGGTGCGCCTCCAGCCGGTCCATCGCCTGCTTTGCCGCCTGCAGCGCGCTGGTGCCCAAGTGCTGGCCGCCCTCTGGCCAGGTGCTCCGGTACTCCGCACTCCCAGCCGGACTGCCGACTGGCTGGAGGCAGCCGGCCACCGCTTCGAGGCCTGGAAGGGTGCTGCAGCGAGGGTTGGTGCGTGGACCGCCCTGGAGTTTGCCAAGGGCTGGTACCCGGATTTGAACCTCGATCAGCTGAAGACCTTCCATGTGGAGGCTGAGCCTGAGCTGGCCGTGGTGCAAGGGGACCTCGCCAGACGTGCCGCTGCCCTTGCCGAGTACGTCGACACCTCCATCTTTGTCCCAGAGTTGGATGAGAATGGCCATGTGGTGCCACCCAGCTACTTTGGGCTGGACCTGGCGGCATCAGAGGAGCCGGACGAGGAGATCGCCTCCAGCGATGAGGGCGAGGAGGAGGAAGACAGCGACGAGGAGGCCAGCTCCCAGGAGGCGGATCCGTTTGCTGGCCATCAGCCTGACCGATCCTCGACAAGCGGACCAGGTGTGGTGGCTCCGCCTGCTGCAGGAGGCGGCCAGGCCGAGACCCACCAGGCGGCCCCCTCGGAAGCCGGCTCCGTTGTGCCGCCCGCTCCGCCTGCTGCGCCCTAGGCTTTTATTCTTGTATCTTTTGGTTCCTGCTTCTTTGTAAGACTTGGTAGGATTAGTCCGAACAATTCCACCGGCTGGGTGTATAAGTAAGCTGTTACTGGGAGGCGGCCCTTGAGGCCTGTTTGATGTAAATATTATTTTAATGCTGCATGGTTTTTATGCAATTGTGTCGGGTCCTGGGATTAGCCCCGCCCTTGGTTCCTTAGGGCGATTTTCTTTTGTTGTCTCCTTTAACTGCCGTCCTGCCAGCCAGACAGCCACTCTATGGTTCTGTGGCTGGGTCAAGTACTTAGCTGTTTTCCGGATGGGCAAGTATCCCGCCCTCTGGAAGGCGACGTGGCTAAGCCCGAGGCTGGCTGGCCGGCTGCGTAACAGCCGGCTGATTTGTATGAAGGGCCGCCTTGCCCTATGTCTGTTTTCCTTAGCCATTTTTCATGTGGGCACCACTTCTCGCCTTTGGCTCCTACCAGTCGGACAGCCGCGTTCTGCGAGTCTGTGACTGAAGGCGGGAGAGGGCTTGGATGCCGTCACATTACTTGTCCGACTATTTTAAGGAAAAGTTTTAAACATAGGGCTAGGCGGCCAATCCCCGGGCCGTCTGCTAGGCTCCGGTGCTGGACAAAGGAATGAACAATACTCATTCATAGGCATAATTCTTATCATATAGATAAAGGGTTGGGCAATCCCCGAGAACTCTTCGAGGGTCCCATTGGTTCTCAAAATAAAATAGATAGCGCGACACATACTGTCTTTTAGCTATAAAAGCGACAAAGTAGGTTTGCGTTCCATGGGCGCTCCAACTCCTTGCCTGAGTCGTCTCTCTTGCGTGCTCTTGGCTTCTGGGCATCAATGAGGTAGTAGGCATCATTGCCTAGCACCTTGCTGATGATGAACGGTCCTTCCCAAGGAGCCGAGAGCTTGTGCTGGATGGCTGTTCGCTGGATCAGCCGGAGCACAAGGTCCCCCTCACGGAAGGAGCGTGGCTTGACTCGCCGGCTGTGATAGCGGCGGAGACCCTGCTGGTAGATGGTGGAGTGGCTGAGTGCTACCAGCCGGGCCTCCTCTAACAGGTCTTCGCGTGCTTCCTTGGCCTCGGCCTCTGTATACATGGTGACGCGGGGCGAGTCAAACTCAACATCTGTTGGGATGACGACCTCGGCCCCATAAACGAGGAAGAAAGGAGTGAAGCCGGTGGACTTGTTCGGAGTTGTTCTGAGGCTCCAGAGGACGGACGGCAATTCTTCAATCCAGCAGTCGGCTGATCGTTCCAAGGGTTTGACCAGCCGGGGCTTGATGCCAGACAAGATAAGGCCGTTGGCGCGCTCAACCTGGCCATTGGACTGTGGGTGGGCAACGGACGCTAGGTCCAGTCGAATGTCTTGCGTTGCACAGAAATGGGCCAGTGCGCCTTTGGCAAAATTTGTGTCGTTGTCGGCGATGATGTTGTGCGGTATGCCATACCGGACTGTGATGTCTGCGATGAATGTCACCATAGTTGGGCCATTGAGTTTCTTGATTGGTTTTGCTTCGATCCACTTGGTGAATTTGTCCACTGCCACGAGTAAATGTGGCAAGCCGCCTCTGGCTGTCTTGAAGGGGCCCACCATATCCAGCCCCCAGACGGCAAATGGCCAAGTGATCGGAATGGTCTTGAGTGCAGAAGCCAGCAAGTGTTGCTTGGAACTGAAGCGCTGGCAGCCGTTGCACTTTTTTACTAAATCTTTGGTGTCGTCCAAAGCAGTCGGCCAGAAGAAACCATGGCGGAAGGCTTTGGCGACGAGGGATCTTGAGGCCGCGTGATGGCCACATTCCCCTTGGTGAATGTCCTTCAGGATAGCCAGACCCTTTTCTGCTTCCACGCAGCGCTGGAAGACACCCGTTGCACTTCTTCTGACAAGCTCTTTGTTGACTATGGTGTATGCTGAAGCACGGCGTTGAACTTGCCGTGCCAAGGTTTCATCTGCTGGCAGCTCTCTTCTGAGCAGGAAGGTGAGGATTGGATGTGCCCAAGATGGCGCTGAGACTCCTGTTGCTTCTGCCAGAGAGACCAGGGTGGTTGGGCTGGCAGGCGGAGGGCTGGGCTGAGCCGTCTGTTGTGCTTCCACAGTCCCCGAGCCGGCTGCGGCGGTCCCCGGGCCGTCTGCTAGGGCCAGCGCCTCTTGGCCGCCTGCTGGAGCAGACCCCGGGCCAGGAACTGGCGCAGCGACTGTTGGACCGGCTGCTGGAGTTGGAGTATCAAGGCCGCCTGCTGGAGCAGTCTCTGAGCTGTCTACTCCAGGATCGGCCGGTATGAAGATTGACTCCGACTCTCGTGAAGGCTTGATAGACGACTTGCGCAGGCATTGGAGAGACACGCCGGCTGGTATTGCTTGGCGGGTGGAGCCGATTCGTGCCAAGGTGTCGGCTTGCATGTTGTCGGCTCGTGGTACGTGGAGGAACTCGCACCCGTCAAAGTGCCCACTGATCTGCTGGACAAGAAAATGATAACTTGCCATATTTGCGTCTTTGGCGTCCCAGTCCCCAGATGACTGCTGGACAACCAAGTCTGAGTCACCATAGCACAGCACTCGGCGGATACCAATCTCTTTGGCCATCCAGAGCCCGTGGATAAGTGCCTCGTACTCGACCACGTTGTTAGAGGCGGTGAAGTGGATCTGCAAGGTGTACTTGAGCTTGTCGCCCTTGGGGGAAGTGAGGACGACGCCGGCTCTCAAGCCAGTGCGCATCTTTGACCCGTCAAAGTGCATCCGCCAATGGGTTGAGTCTGGAACAGGTGGCAGGTACTGGGTTTCGGCCCAGTCGACGAGGAAGTCGGCCAATGCTTGCGACTTGATGGTGGTGCGTGGCTGGTAGAAGATGGTGAAGGGGACCAGCTCTATGGACCACTTGGCCACTCTTCCTGAGGCATCTCTATTGCCCATGATTTCAGCAAGCGGGGTCGTGCAGACGACCGTGATTGGATGCTCTTGGAAGTACTGCTTCGGTTTTATTGGCGGTGAAGTACACGCCGTAGCACATCTTCTGGTAGTGGGGTAGTTTTGCTTGAACACTGACAGCACCTTGCTCAAGTAGTAGACCGGCCTCTGGACGGGCAAGGCTCTGCCGTCTTCTGGGCGCTCGACCACAATGATCATGCTGACCACCCGGCTGGTGGCGGCTATGTAAATGAACATGGGTTCCTTGTCTGCCGGCACCGCCAGGACAGGCGGGGTGGACAGCAGTCTCTTGAGCTGCTGGAAAGCTTCGTCTGCCTGGTCGTTCCACTCGAAGCAAGTGGTCTTCTTCATCAGTTGATATAGGGGGAGTGCCTTTTCTCCCAGCCGGCTGATGAAACAGCTGAGGGATGCCAGGCACCCCGTGAATTTTTGGACATCTCGCACACGGGTTGGCCGCTCCATTCTTTCAATGGCCTTGATCTTGGCAGGGTTGCCCACGATGCCGCGTTCAGATACCAGGAAGCCAAGGAGTTGGCCGGCTGGTACCCCGAAGACGCATTTCTCCGAGTTTAGCTTGATCTGAAAGCGGCGCAAGTTTTCAAATGTCTCTTGGAGATCTTCCAAAAGAGTTCCTCTCTTCTCCGTCTTCACCACGATATCATCCACATAAACGTGGGCGTTTCTGCCAAGTTGCTCGAGGAGACACTTCTGCATGCAACGTTGAAAGGTGGCGCCGGCGTTTCTTAGGCCGAACGTCATGGTCAGGTAGCAGACGGCCCTAAATGGCGTGAGGAAGGCGGTCTTCAGGCGGTCAGCCCGATCGAGTTTGATCTGGTGATACCCGGAATAAGCATCAAGGAATGACAGTAGCTCGCATCCGGCTGTGGAGTCAATCACTTGATCTATTCGCGGCAGAGCAAATGGATCTTTGGGGCAGGCTTTGTTGAGGCTGGTGTAATCAATGCACATGTGCCATTTGTTGTTCTTCTTCAGTACTAGGACTAGGTTTGCGAGCCACTCTGGATAAAAAACTTCCATTATGAAGCCGGCTGCTAGCAGGCGGGCAACTTCTTCCCCCAACAACTCTTATCTTCTCTTCTGACAGGCGGCGTAGCGGCTACCTCACAGGCTTTGCATCTTCTCTCACAGGGAGTTTGTGCTCGGCGAAATCCGTCGGGACACCCGGCATGTCCTTGGGGGACCATGCAAAGATGTCCCGATTCTCACGGAGGAAATCGACGAGCTCGCTTTCCTATTTGTTGTCTAGGTTTGACCCTATGACAGCAAATCGCTATGGGTGAGATCGGTCCAAGGAAATCTTCTTTGTCTCCTTGGCCGGCTGGAACGAGCCTTGCGGCTCCGCCTCCCTGGGATCGGCTGGTATGGCTGGCTGCTCGCCAGCCATTGCCACCAGCCGTTCCAGGCGGCGCTTTTCTTCAGCTACGACAAGGGACTCGGCCAGACGGCTGCTGGCTGATGCGCATGCGATGGACTTCTCGTAGTCCCAGGCTATGGTGTTTATTCCCTTGGGGCCCAGCATCTTCAGCTTGAGGTAGGCATAATGGGGTACTGCCATGAACTTTGCAAGAGCAGGCCGGCCCAAGATCACGTGATAGGGACTTTCCAGGTTCACGACTTCAAACCAGACTGGCTCCCTTCGGAAATGCATCTTATCGCCAAACAGGACATCAATCTTGGCCTTGCCAATTGGTGAGCAAGAGAGGCCTGGCACAATGCCGTGGAACACAGTCCTGGTAGGCTGAAGCTGCTTTTCTTTTATGCCCAACTTCTCCATGGTGTCGCGGTACATGATGTTGATGCTGCTGCCGCCGTCTACCAGCACTCAGGAGAAGCGACAGGCCCGCCTGTTAGTGGAGAGGGTCGCATCCAGGACCAAGGCATAGGCCCCTGGTGACGGCATGACAGCCGGGTGATCCTCTCGGCTCCAGCTGACGGGCCTCTCAGACCAGTGCATGAATTCTGGGTCTTTGACGGCAACGGTATTGACTTTCTGCGCTGCTGGCGCAGGCTGTGCCTATCGTCCACCTGGCTGGTGAAGACGACATAGGCCCCGTTCTCTTCTAGGAATTCGTCCTGGACCTGGCCGCCAGGACGTGCAGCCGGCGGATTGGGAGGCGGGGCCGGCTGCCCAGCAGGCGGCGGTGGCAGAGCTTCCCCCCTAGCAATCCTTGTGAGCCAATGGCACTTTCGCGTGGTGTGGTTGGAAAGCTTCGCGCCACTGTGGAACTTGCAGGGGGCGTCCAGAGCTTGGTCGAAGGAGAAAGCTGGCTGCCAGACTGGCTTGCCGCCCTTCTGGCGCTTGGGTCCTGCTTGAGCTTCTGGCTGCTGGCCGTCAACTGCTGCCACCAGCTGGCTGTTGGGGGCCGGCGCGTGGGTCTTGCGTTTGTGGTCGTTTGGCTGCTGGCGTCGGCTAGACTCTCCAGCCGGCGTCTCGGGAGTTGGAGGAGTCATCTTGCCAGAAGCATCCACTTGCAGCTCGGTCTTCATGGAGGAGTCGGCGGTGGCGTACTTGTCTGATATGCTCAACAGCTCGTTCGGCGTGGCCGGCTTGTCACAAAGGAGTTTGTGTTTGAGTAAGGTGCCATCTCTGCACCCGGCCGTGAAATACTCGATGGCTTGTACTTCGTGCACTCCTTCACAAGAGTTTCGCAGCTCTGCCCAACGCGTCAGATAATCGCGGGCTGACTCAACTAGGCCTTGGACGCATAGGGAGAGCTGGCACGGCTTGGGAGGACGCTTGTAGGTGCTGGTGAAGTTGCGAGTGAAGGCGTCGGTGAAGTCCAACCAGCCGTTGATGCTGTTGGGTTTGAGGCTGTTCAGCCATGTCCGGGTCGTGCCCTGGAGCATAAGTGGCACGTACTTCACTGCAACACGCCTGTCGCCGATGGCTATGCTGACGGCTGTGGAGTAGTCCACCAGCCAGTCATCTGGTTTCACTGACCCGTTGTACTTGGGGGTATCTCTGGGGAGCGAGAAGCCTTGAGGAAAGGCTCGTTGCGGATGTGGGGGGCGAAACAGGTCGGACCGAGGTCATCTTCTTCTTCGACCGCCTGGGACCGAGCTAGTCGGTCTAGGCGGTGGCGGGTGTCGTTCTCCCCAACCCCCTCGTGGCGGCCCAAGCGGCCTGCCAGAGAGGGGTGGTCAGCAGGTGGAGGAGACACGCGCCTCTCCCGCCTAGGAGGAGGCGGATGTTCCCCTCGCCGCTCTACAGCCCTTGGGCGGCCTTCTTCGTCGCGCTCGATGGTGATACGAGTCTGCTGGCTGCGGCTAGCAGCCAGCTCTGAGTCTCGCCGGTTGGGGGCGCCGACTGTTGGAGAGCGAGACATGGCTCCTTGCTCCTGCCGAAGGGGGCGGTTGTCAGCGCGCGCCCCGGCCTCTGATACCCGGCGACGGGCCTCCTGCTGCGCGGCAGCAGCGTTGAGGAGCTGGCGGGCGCGCTGAGTCACGCAACGAAGCTCGTCTCCCTCCAAGTGGCAAATCTCATCAACTACCGCCTGGGCAGCCCTTAGGTTCTCCGATGGAGTGAGGTACACAGGCCGCGGGGCCCCCAGCATATCCGCTAGCAGCCCGCCGCGATCGCGAACGACGCCAGCCCAGCTAGGCTCGCCAGCAGCCGGCGTGCCGCAAATGGCACGGTCCATCTCACGGCGGTAGGCTTCAGTGAGGCGTCGGGAGGCAGCCAGCTTGTTGGCGCTGTCGAGGAGCGAGACGCGGAGTGCCTCCAACGCCGCGCCGTCCGCCCCCGCCGCAACAGGTGCCGCGAGGTTTTGCAGAGCGGCTTCGAGCGGGTCTTGGTCCGCCCCACCGGATGGTTCGTCGTGGTTGGTGATGAACACTTCCGTGACGGTGCCGGTGGTGCCGCTGGCTGTTGGAGTGGAGATGGGGACGTCGATGATCACCACGTGCTCGGGGAAGGAATCGACGGGCTCTGCATCGAGGTCGATGATCATGTCTACTGGTGGGTCAGAAGAGTCCACTGACTCCATGTCAGAGGCGCGCTCGTCGACGATGTGGAGCTTGTCAAGGAGATCGACGAGGCAGCTCTCCGGAGCTACTAGCTCGGCCACCGGAGAGGGCTCGTCATGAATGCGGACGCCGCCAAGAAGGTCGGCGAGTCCGCTCGCGGCGCATGCGGCCTCAGCGCCGCGAAGCATCCCGGTTTCCACGCCTATAGGCGTGCCGGGCTGGCTGCTCTCGCTAGGGAGGAACAAAGTTCCCGTCAAGAGCATGTCTCCGGACGACGGTGCACCTTGCCCCACGGTGGGCGCCAAATGTCGGGGTTTTGGGGCGACATATGCCAACGGATGGCTTATCATGCATGGGGACAATAGAGCGTCGTTGGGCCCTGGAAGCGGGATGAGGCGAAACTTAGGACGCCTACGGATCTTACCCAGGTTCGGGGCTCTCCGTGGAGATAACACCCCTAGTCCTGCTCTGCGGGGACTCCGTGTCATGACTAATGTCACTATGGTAGCTACAAGGTTGCTCCTCGAGTTGTGTCGTCTAGAGGAGGAGGATGAACAAGGCTAGCTCACTACCTTCGCTCTAGGGATCGGGGGTGGTAGCTAGGGTTTCTTTCTCTCTATATATCTTCTTCTTCTTCTTCTAAGGGTTAAATCTTCCAACCCCTCCTCATGGAGGACCCTGGGGGGTTTATATAGGCCTACCCCC
Source organism: Secale cereale (assembly GCA_902687465.1). NCBI lineage: Eukaryota > Viridiplantae > Streptophyta > Magnoliopsida > Poales > Poaceae > Secale > Secale cereale. The sequence goes on from LR738712.1 coordinate 739,892,944, forward strand.
CAGGGGTACAATTGTAATCTCAACGGAGTGGCCCCCGGCTGTCAGCGTCTTCTGGTGCCGGCCTCGCCGCTTGTCTGCTGGGGCCCGCCGCCTGCGGGCCCATGTGATTGCCTTTTACTGTAGGCGTGCTTCTGCTGACGGCAGCATCGTCAAGGGGGTAGTGGCTACAGTGTCGTCGTCTCCTGCCGTACACTGCCGCCACGCCTTGTCTTGTCGTCTTGATGAGGTTCAGACTTCTAGGGCAGGATTCGTCGTCTGTTACCAGGTGGCCGCCTCCCTTGGCCGCCTGCCAGGGGCGGCTTGTCTATGACTTACCCACTGGCCGGTGGGGTCAGCCGCCTGCTGGCCCCGCCGTCTGCGGGTAGTGGGATCGTGGCTTCCTCTGACCGAAGCTTGGTCACGAGTAGCGTGGCTACAGTGATTCGCCGCTTAGGAGATGTCCATAAGGTACACATTCACTGTAGCCACGCCCTTATAGATTCTCTAAGGACGTACTCATCTGTAGCCATGCCTCAGCTGCATGGCGCCC
>LR738712.1:739893503-739951665 GCA_902687465.1 Secale cereale
CCCCCCCCCCCCCCCCAGCACGCATCTCGAGGGAGGGGCGTGGGACCGTCTGCTAGCAGCTAGATGTGATGCTGCCGCCTGTTTGGGCCCCTGCCGCCTGCTGGAAACCGGCTCCTAGGATAAGTTGTCCTAGGAGGCGGCTCGATGAGCAGACGGCCGGGGGAGTAACATGCGGCCCAAAAATTGTCTTGAAGTACGGTGGGTGGTCAATGAGGACACCCGTGGTCAATATCTCTGACACCCTCTAAGTGAGGGGGCATTGGATCTATAGTTGGAGTTATTTGTGTTCTTACTTTTGTTCTTCCTCTCATTTTCCTCCATAGAATTGGTTGTTGTGGTCGTACTTGGGAGATACGGACTTGGGCACTCCGTGTGCCCTTGCCATTGCATTTGATGTATAGGATTGAGTTCTCCACGGTGATACGTGGAAGTGAAGTTTGAGTAGCTTATTTCTCTTGGGTGTTGGTACCCGGCCTAGAGCTTGATCCTCTTGGGTGCCTTTGGCCCTAGACAGTTTGTGGTGTCGCGGAGCTTAATCGTGGTGTAAAGCTCCGGGCAAGCGTCGGGTTCTTTAATTAAGTTGTGGAGATTGCCCCGAGCAATTTGTATGGGTACCGGTGACGGCTCCCAAGGGTTGCCAATTGTACGGGTTCGGTGACTGCCCTTAAGGGTCCCATAGTGGAATCATGGCATTTTGTGTTGTGCGAGGGCGTAAGGATATTACGGTGGCCTTAGTGTGAACTTCGGGATACATCATCGTCTCTGCGTGCCTCGGTTATCTCTTGCCTGAGCCCTTTACTTATGCACTTTATTTGTGATAGCCATAGTGTTTCATGATATATATCTTGCTATCACTTAGTTTTTTATCTTGATTAGGATAAGTTATTGGTGCACATAGGTGAGCCTAGTTGTTCTAAATTTTGTACTTGATAAATTAAACGATAGTTTTATTCCGCATTTGTTCAAGCCTAACCCATGATTATTTTAAAGCGCCTATTCACCCCTTCTACGGGTCCATAGCTAGTAGCTAGATGGTTTCTTCTCTCGCTTTGATCTTCAATACAGTGTTCTCCTTGATGTTCTTGGAGATCTATTAAATGTAATCCTTTTTTGCGGTGTGTTTGTTGGGATCCGATGAATTGTGAGTTTATGATCAGATTATCTATGAATATTATTTGAGTCTGCTCTAAAATCTTTTATGCATGATTGTTATAGCTTTGTATTTCTGTCTGATCTTTCCGTTTGGTTAGGCCAACTAGATTGATTTATATTGCAATGGGAGAGGTGCTTTGTGATGGGTTCGATCTTGCGGTGCTCAGTCCCAGTGACAGAAAGGGACATGACACATATTTGTATCGTTGCCATTAAGGATAAAACAATGGGGTTTATTCATATTGCTTGGATTTACTTTGTCTACATCATGTCATCTTGCTTAAGGCATTACTCTGTTCTTCATGTCTACACCTGAGACCGCTGATTGCCCAAGATGGCGTCTTCAAGAAGTACACGATGTCGACGTGTCGTAGCCGCCCAATCTAGACATTGAAAGCTTTCGCCTGGGATCAGGAGGCAGAGGGCAAGGGGTAAGTCTCGATGTCGCCCACCAGAGGGAGAACGGCGCCACGAGCATCTCCGGCATCGTGACTGACAATGCCGCCCTAGTACAAAACTGACCTTTCATCCGGAGCACTAGTCCTGGACGAGTTTGGGCCCGAGACTTATGTGAGCATTAGTCCTGGTTCCAATGGCTAGGAGCGGACGGGGGCACGGCCAGGATTAGTCCCGGTTCAAATGGGACCTCTAGTCTCGGTTGGTGATACCAACCGGGACTAAAGGGGTTGCGACACGCTGGGGGCCCTGCGAGCCCCTTTAGTCCCAAGAGTTTCTCCCGACCCATGGCCCACACCCAGCGCCTCGTCAACGCATATGACACCAGCAGGTCTCCCACACTCCGGTCGGCAGTGCAGGAGAAGCAGTAGGTGAAGCCTCCTGCTTCACATCGAGATCCATGCCCCCCACCGCCTCGCCGCCCAGCGCGACCGAGAACGGTGCACAGCAGCGCGAGCTCCACCCCTCGACGACGAAGAGGGAGCACCCTCTCTAACTGTGGTCGCCACCACCCACGACACCCATAGCCCCAAGGGGACCATATCAGCCTCCCGACATTGCCACCACCATGGAGGCGCACCGCCGCCTCCCAGCACAGTTGTTGTTGGATCCGCGCGCCCTCGCCGCCAGAGAACCCGCTGGATCTAGCTCCCCAACAGGCGGCCGACCCGCGTCGTCGAGATCCCGACCAGGGGAGGGAGGCAAGAAGCCCCGCCGCCGCCAGTGCCGCACGGGCTTCGCTGGCGGATGCCCTCCGCAGCGGCGAGGGGGAGGAGGGGACGGGGAAGGGACCCTCTCATCGGCGATGGATCTGGAACTCTCGTGACGCGCGCGTGGGGCGCTTCACGAGAACTGGGGGGGAGCAATCCACCACCATGTCACCTTTTATATGCATCATATAAGGCACACGATCCTTCGGGAGTTTTTGTTGAAGAGCGTAATATTAACATAGTTAGCAATGTAGTTTAGCTTAAGAAGAATGTATGCAAAAGATGCACTGGTGGCATAATAGCAAAAAATCTTACCATGCTATTTCCATGGATATTATCGTAGTTCAACACGTGGACTAGTGACAAGTATTGACCATAATCTGAAGGAATTTCATAATTGTTCTTGACAGTCTCAATATCATCCATAAATGAGACAAGATGATTTTTCTCCTCGCAAGTTAGTTGAGAGCCATAATTGTAGTAGGTTTTGTCCACTACCTTCCGTACAAATTTTGAAGAATAGAAATAAGATGTCAATGCATTAGTTCCTGGTAATTGCCGTGCACTCATAGGGTGAGCGTATGTGTGTATGTGAGCATCTACGATTGCATCATGTTCAAGAAAAGAAGTAGGACATTTCTTTTTCACACATAGGAACATCCTTTTTTATAATAATTGAACAACTCTTCTTAAATATAGGAAACTTTGTTTACGTATCCATGGTTTTTTTTGGCAATGCATTATTTTTTCTATTTTAAGTATGATTTAAAATTAGGAGAAAGCGCAAGAAAAAGTAGATGCCCCTCCGTCCATAATGTAGTTCATATAACTTTTTTAAAGTCAAACTATACAATCTTTGACCAAATTTATAGAGAAAATAATTTATATCTACAATATTTAATATATTTTTTTGCGGGGATAAAGGGAGTTTATTGCATAGGAATATAGTTACAGTCGAGAGGCCACAAGTCCTCAATACAAGGTGGAGCCACGCCTAGCCAAACAGCCGTGGCTCGCTTGGTGCGGCTATACTTAGCCAACCGATCGGCAACTCTATTTTGAAATCTACTGATTTTTTGCGGAAGAAACTCCCTATTATCTAAAAGTGACTTAATCTCCTGGATGATCTGATCATAAGTCGAGCGAAGAAGTGCATCATTTGTCAAACTAGACAAAGCTTCCGAGGAGTCCGATTGAACCACCACCGATAAATCCGAGTGTTGTAACGCAAGTGCCATCCCTTGCATGATTTCATGCAATTCTGCCTCTAGTGGGTCATTGCAATAGAAGATGAACCGGTAAGCAGCCATCAAGATCTCGCCTTTGTCGTTCCGGAGCACCATCCCGATACCGCCGAGCCGTCCTCTGCCAGAAAAGAACCATCGACAGATAGTGCCAGTCTACCAGGCGGCGGCGCCGGTAGGGCACTGCCGGCGGCCTGTCTTTAGTAACAGACAGTGCCTCCGCCAAGAGCGGCATTTTACCTTTAATGATCTCCTCCGCAGAATAGCGCGCAGCGAGTTTTATAGATTTGTAGTAACTGTCCAGAAATTCGACAGTGGCTAGAACAGGCGGTACCTCCTTTCCGTGTGTCAAATCATTCCGGAGTTGCCAGATCCTCCAAAGGAACATAATCAACATGTCAATCACCTCGGGCGAGCACTTCGACAGAAGAGAGAGTAGCCATTCCTCCCGTCATGGATGAGGAGGTTATCGGCTGGGAGTGGCCAACGGAGGCGCATGTTTGTCCAGAGCAGTCTAGCATGAGGGCAAGCGATCAAAGCATGGAAGGAATCCTCCTCCTCTACCCCGCAAAGCAAGCACGTAGAGCGCGTCGCCAGATGACGATAGACCATATAGCTCTGTGTAGCCAACGTACCTGTCACACATCTCCACGCATTGATCTTCATCTTTTGCGGTACCCCGGATCGCCAAACATGGTTCCAGCCCGCACGGTTGCCCTCTGGTGCAACACTCGACGCACCATTCGCAAAGCCAGCATTATGATCACATGTAGCCAACTTATAGGCACTTCTCACCGTAAACACCCCACTTTTTTCAGGATACCAAGCCAAGAAATCGTCTCTCTGGCGAGGCGAGGTTCTAATTTTCAGAATGTGATCAACATCCATTGGCCAAAAGAACACCCTCAAACGGTCCAGCTTCCATGCTCCATTCTCATCTAAGAAGTCAGAGACCCTGTGGAGCCGGCAATTCCCCTTAGGAGTTATCGGGCAAAAAGAGAATGGCCGAGGCAGCCAAGGATCACGCCAGGCCCGAATCTTCCTACCATTGCCGACCCGCCAAATGACGCCTTTCTTGATCAACTCAAGGCCATGGAGAATTCCCTTCCACACCTCAGACCCAGAGCCCCGGAACACAGTATCCAAAAGCTCGCCAGAAGGATAGTATCTCGCCTTCAAAAGACGCGCACAAAGGCTATCCAGCCGATCCAGAAGCCGCCAGGCCTTCTTAGCCAGCAGCGCCTGGTTAAATGCCCTCATATCCCTAAAGCCCATGTCGCCCATAGCTTTAGGCAGCAGCAACTTATCCCAGCTCATCCAGGCCATCTTCTTCTTCCCGTTCTCCACCCCCCACCAATATTGACGTATCATCCTTGAGAGATCATCACAGACCGAAGCCGGGAGTTTGAAGACGCTCATAACATAAGAAAGTATGGCCTGTGCCACTGATTTGATGAGTATCTCCTTATTCCCTGAGGACATGTACTGCTCACTCCAGTCCACCAAGATTTTCCTTAATCGTTCTTGGATAGTCTCAAAGTGTCCTTTGTGCATCCTCCCCTCCGGAACCGGCAAGCCCAAGTATTTAGGTTCAAACGCCTCCTGGGTGATGTCCAGCGTCACCTTTACCTCATTAACCATATCATCATGGCATTGTTTTGAGAAAAGAATGGAACACTTCGGGGGGTTAATAAGTTGTCTTGTCGCCGTCGCAAAAGTGTTCAACACCCCTTTCACTAATAATGCCTGCTGATTGTTAGCTTGAAAGAACAGAAGTGAGTCATCCGCAAACAGAAGGTGGGTAACTTCTGGAGCACCTCTACATATTGTGACACCCTTGAGGCCGTCCTCCCTTGCGGCCTTTTCAATCAACGCAGAGAGAGCATCAGCAACAAATAAGAAGAGGAATGGGGATAGTGGATCACCTTGGCGGAGTCCCCTCGAGGGGGAGAAGGACTCCAGTAGCTTCCCATTAAATTTTACCGAGTACGTCACCGATGAGACACAAGCCATAACCCGAGCAATCCAGATGGGCGAGAAACCCCACTTAGTCAAAGCTTTCTCCAAGAACACCCAGTCCACCCTGTCGTAGGCTTTAGAGAGGTCCAGCTTGTACGCACAGAGGCCGGCTGCGTTGTTGCTTACCGACTGGATATGGTGAAGACATTCGAATGCAATGATAGAGTTGTCAGAAATCAGCCTCCCCGGTATAAAGGCGCTCTGGTTCTCAGAGATGAGGTCAGACAGGATTGGGCGCAGCCTGTCTACCATACATTTAGAGATTATCTTGTATATAACATTGCACAAGCTTATTGGTCTAAAATCCTTGAGGTCGTTAGGATGTGGGATCTTAGGAATTAGCACAATAGCTGTGCTATTAACACCATCAGGCATAACACCGGAAGCAAAGAACTCGTGAACCGCCATGACAATCTCCGGTTTCAATAGAGCCCAATTCCGCTGAAAAAACCTAGCAGGAAGACCATCACATCCCGGAGCCTTTAGTGGCCCAATTTGAAATAAGGCATTTGAAATCTCCTCGTGAGAAAAGGGCCGACACAAGGAAGCATTCATCTCCTCAGTAACTTTTGGGGCAATACAGTCCAACACCGCGTAAAAGTATGTCTCATAATATATATACGATATAAAAGTATGTCTCATAATATATCTAATGGTACATATTTGGTATTTTTGATGTACCTTTACAAACTTAGTCAAAGTTTGCAAAGTTTCAATTTCTAAAAAATGTATACGCGTTACATTGTGGAATGGAGGGAGTATAATTTTTGATATACAGTATTTATCTAAAAAAGAAAAGCAGTCCTTGTTTCTTTAAAATTATTTTGATTACTTATCACATATGTCACGTGCTAAAGCAGTACTTGTTGGTGAGCTGCGCCATGAAGAGCTGCTGTAGGAATAAAAACCCCAAAAGTAGGAGCACCCTGCTAAATGCTATTCGCGTCAGCTACGAGCGCCGAGGGAGCTTCTTCGGCATGCGCGTCACGGCGCGGCGCGCCGGCGTCCTCGGAACGGTGGACTCCCGGCCTACCAAGTCGCTGGCGGACGCGGCGCGCGCGCTCTGTGGCTGCTCCCACGACGAGGGCATCGCCTCCGGGAACAGGCTGATGGGCGCGCACCTGAGGGCCGGCAGGCCGGGCGCCGCGCGGGAGGTGTTCGACGGAATGCCGCGGCGCGACGTGGTGTCCTGGAACTCCCTCATGGCCGCGCACGCGCGGGAGGGCGCGCACCGGGAGGCTGCATACGCCTTCCTGGAGCTGAGGCGTTGCGGGCTCCGGCCGGACCACACCTCCTTCTCGACCGTGCTGTCGGCCGTCGCGCGGCTGGAGGCTCTGGAGCTGGGGCGATGCGTCCACGGCCTTGCGCTCAAGTCCAACTCCGTGGGTAATGTGTTCGTGGGCGCCTCGCTCATCACCATGTACGCCAACTGTGAGGTTTTCGGTTGCCTACAGCGAGTCTTTGATGACGTCGACACTCCAAATGTGGCCCTGTGGAATGCTCTTCTATCAGGCCTTGTGATGAACCACCGGGTAGCCGACGCCCGCAGGGTTTTCGATCAGATGCCCGGTCGCAATGTCGTGTCCTGGACGGCCATGGTAAATGGGTATGTTACGGTGCACAAGCTGGAGCTGGCGTTGGAGCTGTTTGGCTCAATGCCCGTGAAGAATACAGTGTCATGGTGTGTCATGATAGGAGGGCTTGTCCACCATCAGCGATTCAGAGAGGCAGTTGAACTGTTCAAAAGTTTGATGAGGAATGGGGAGGAAGTGACAAATGCGGTTCTAGTTAAGGTTGTGAATGCTTATGCTGGCCTGAAAAGTATTGGAGGAGGCAGATGCATTCATGGGTTTTCTGTGAAGTGTGGATTTGTTCTTGACCTGATTATCGAGGCATCATTAGTTGCGATGTACTGTAACTGCTTGGACATAGATGAAGCGCAATTGGAGTTTCATAAAATGGACAGAAAGCATGTCGGTTCATGGAATGCCATCATATGTGGCTACATTTATGCAGACAAGATTGATGAGGCTAGAGAACTTTTTGATTCCATGACTGAAAGAGATAAGGTCTCATGGAACTCGATGGTTAATGGCTATATCAGAGAAGGAAGAATTACTGATGCTACTGAGTTATACTCAAGGATGCCTGAGAAGAACGTGGAAGCAGCTACTGCTTTGATGTCATGGTTTGTAGACAACGGAATGCTAGATAAAGCACGGGATATGTTTTATAGTATGCCCCAAACAGATGTAGTGTCTTGTACATCTTTGCTCTTTGGATACATGAAAGAAGGATATTTGGATGATGCACTGGACCTTTTCCATAGGATGAACAAAAGGACTGTTGTCACTTATAATGTGATGATAGCTGGTTTTCTTCATCAAGGAAAGGTTACTGAAGCTTACAGGCTCTTCAGTGAATCACCTTCTCATGATTCGGTGACTTGGAGCTGTTTAATTATGGGGCTCGCTCAAAATGGTTTAACTGATGATGCACTTAAGATGTACAAGAAAATGCTATTAACATATGTGCGCCCAAGCGAGTCAGTTGTTTCTAGCCTCATAAGCTGTTTTGCACACCATTCTATGATTGTTCATGGCCAGCAGTTTCATGCCGCAACTATCAAGCTTGGACTCGAGTTATGTTTACTAATTCAGAATTCACTCATTAGCCTATATTGCAAATGTGGCAAAACGGTTGCAGCCCAGAATATTTTTGATCAGATGGGTAAGAGAGACGTGGTTACATGGAATACAATAATTCATGGATATGCATTCAGTAGCCTTGGTGAAAATGCTATTGAAATGTTCGAGAATATGAAGAAGGCACAAGTTGATCCTGATGATATCACATTTCTTGGTGTACTGTCTGCATGTAACCACATGAGTCTTTTAGAGGAAGCAAGACATTTCTTTGCTGCGATGGCACGTGATCATGGAATTGTGCCTAATATAACGCACTATGCCTGCATGGTTGATCTGTTTTGCAGGAGAGGCATGGTTGAGGAGGCTGAAGGGTTAGTGAAGTCAATGCCATTTAAACCTGATTCAGCTATATGGACCTCTCTCTTGAGCAGCTGCAGATTGAGTGGCAATGATAAGTTGGCAGAGCATGCAGCAAGTCAGTTAATTGCCACAAATCCTGGTACTAAAATGCCTTATCTCCACCTCATCAGTGTACATGGATCAAGGAATAGATGGGATGTGATTGATAGTCTGCGAAGTCAAATTAGGAGAACTGACACTGAGAAAGAAGTTGGTTATAGCTGGATTTAGTGTCCCAGCAGCATGATTCACTGCTGATTTATTTTACCAACGGTGGTTCAGTCTGGTACCAAAATACTGGCTGTATACATTGAGGCAAATCTGGTATGTACGACAGTATCCATGGTGTAGCGCATGATCATTTCTATGGACATTCCACCAAACAGGTAAGATTCTAGAAAACTACTCCCTCCGTCCCATAATATAAGAGCGTTCTGGTGTCAAGAACGCTCTTATATTATGGGACGGAGGGAGTACTCCTGTATCTTTACTTTGGCATCTAACGCAATGTTCTAATGATACAACCTTTTGTTTGCGCGTCTTATGTAGAATGTCTGAAAGTTCAGTACACAGGTTTTTTGGTGGATGTGTTAACCTAGGCATACTGGCGTGGAATGCAAAAAAGCGTGAAACACATCTGTCAGGTACGATAGATTGAACCGGATCGCATGCTTGTAATATAATGTGTGCCATCATTTAGTGGTACACTAACTGTGCAATCCTTTTTTCTCTTCAGTCGATCGGTATAGAACACCTTACTCACCAATCATGTTTAAAAAAAAGCACCATGAAGCACTATCTCAGCTTAAGTAGTAACAAGAAATTGATGTCTTGCGCTCCAGAGTTTCGAGTGCTCGGTTTGTTGTTTCTCTTCTTCCAGGAATACGGCGCCAAATTTTGCCAAAGCAAAAACCTCTCTACCTGGTCAAGAGTTTGGTGAGCAGAGGATGGAAGGCGCGGCGCATACCAACACATGTTCAGTTGTGGGATGTAAACGAGTCTGCAAAAAATACCCAGCCAATCTATGTGTGGCATCCAGTGAATGGCCTCTGCCCTCCACACCGGCAACACTGCTCAGCAGCTAAGGATCGTGGCGATTGTCTGGCTGAGCACAGGGAATGCGACGGTTAGTCGCCGTCGCAAGCTACAATGCAGGGGCGCAGCTTTAAGACTTGGGCGGAGCACAAGGGAAGTCGATGCCGCGATGCTCACCGGAGAAGACCTTCACCTGATGGATGGCTCTGGGCCTTTTTCTAGCTGTTCTTTGTATTGTTCCTAGCCTGTACCACATTCCATCCGACCGCCAATTTCATTCTTGTGCAAAAGTGCAAATGCGTGCATGTTACTGGCATGTTCTATTGGAAATTCATTGATGACTTTTTGGATCTTCCGGAACAGGGGAACAGGTTCAATTTGTAGGCATTTTGGATGAACTATACTGTGTGGATTGTGCTACTGGCAGAGAACCTCATCGTTAGCAATTTGTAAAAATTGCATTCCCAGTTCATATTATGGCGGCTTAAACACAATATTTGATTTTTTTTCAATAAACATGTTGGAATGTTATAGCTGTGTGCAACATTTCATAGAAGGAATAGCATTAATGGTGGTCTGGACAAAGAAAACCCCAATGCTTTTATAAAGCTTCTCCAGTAACAGTTTTGTTTAATTTTGTGCCAATCATCACAACTATTATTTCTTCACGAAGTTCTGCACACAACTACTCCCTCCGTTCAGAATTACTTGTCTCGGAAATTGATGTATCTAGAACTAAAATACGTCTAGATACATCCATTTCTGCAACAATTCAACGGAGGGAGTAGAACCATAGGATATGCAATTTTGTTTGGGAGCAGGATTGAATATTTTATAAAAAATATCAGTAGTTTTTACACATGAGATTACTCCCACATGGGTCAATCACAACCGATGTTTTGTAAAATAAACTACTCATATGAATGCATCTTGATGTTCCGTGCAGCGCACGGGCATCAAGGTGCCTAGATAAACACCTGCGCTATACAAATAAGACTGGTGCTAAAGAAAAAACCAGTTTGTTTTCATAAGCAACTTCCACTGAATATGATTTGAACATATGCGAAACGAGCATGCACTGCATATCATCACAGGCAAGCCAAGCAAAGAAGCAAATGTTTGTTTTGAGCTCACACACAGCGCATAATAAAGCATATATCAGATACAGAACTTGGCTATCCAAAGTGAACAGTTTATCTTGCATCACTACAAATTGCTTTGGCTGCCAACATACTTTTGCATTCTACATGCTGAAGGAATTACCCTAGGAATGCAGCTCAGAGGAGAAGAAACGCACTATCTGTTGCGCATCTTTGGCGGCCTATAGCAATGTAGTACAACAAGAATAGAATCCCCATGGTTTTCGGGCTTCTGACGGTCACCTCCACCTGGCGCCTCCCAATCTGATCACCTCTTCAGTTCCGGAGTCCCTGCGAGATCTGTCATCACCGGCGTCGTCCTTTGCGTTCGTCGCGTCACCATACAGATCCTTCAGCTTTGCTAGGTTTGATGACTCCGGCGCTTTACCAAACGGGCTGGAGCGATGGCTGTCGCCGTTGGTTCTGCCACGGCTTGGACTCCTGCTCCTGCTCCTGCTCCTGCTTCTGCGGCCACTCGAACGCCCATTTCGGTCAGAGTCCCGGTCCCTCCTTTCATGGCCTCGCCTCTCAACATCCCTGTCTGAATAGCTCGAGCGGCGGTAATCACGATCTCTGTTATCACGGCTATGCCGGCCATGCTCCCTATCCTTGTACCTGCCACGGTCACGATCAGAACGGTCCCTCTCAGTGTCACGACTGCGCTCACGGCTCTGACTCCGGTGCATCCTGGGTGGAGATTTGCCATGACCACCATCATGGCTCCTTTCCCTTTCCCGTACAGAAGGCAAAGTTTTTCGGACTGGGGATGAGTCCCTTGTGGATGCACGGTGTGGAGCACGTTGACCAAAAGAGACAGACAGAGAAGCCTTTACTGAAGGAGGCCGCCGGGCAGTATCATCTGAACCAAGGCGACTAGAATCCCCAGTTATCCCCGACTGTTTCGTTGGGAGCTTCATTTTCTCAAGATGGGCAGTTACCTGTCGCAGAATTAGGAGAGGCACTCGCGGAAGAAGACTGTCGAAGTAGTACTGCAAAGAAACAATAAATGACAAGGAAATTTAGTTTACCAAACATGTGAACGCTATTTCTTATTTGAAGCTACTAGAATAGTGGCCTGGAAAATAAAAATACTAGATGGATAAGATAGCATATAACTTGTCAAGAAACATATAGAGTGATAATGGAGTATGATTATCAGGTTAATTTGTTCTGTTGTATTTGGCATACGAGCGTCTAGGCTAGGGCTGGTGTTCTCAGTTATTGTGGCAAACTGGGACAGCAAAAAATAAACTGAAATGTTTTTTTTATTGCCAAAATCAGTCAAATGACTGCTCGTGCTTTGTGCCTACTGAGACAGATATCCATTGCTGTATCAGCTAGACTGTAAGAATTGAAGGACTCACCCACAAAACAGTACAACAGCTGATCTCAATGAGTTTACCAACTGTCTTGATTCAACCAAAACACCAGCAACTCAATCTGGTATTAATTTCCTTCTAGCTTCCATACGCAATAAAATCAATAAACTACTGGAGATGCTATCCATTGTACCAACATATAACAGAATCCTGACTATGAATGTATTGTGGGAGCCAACCAGTCAAGAGTTTTTTACATGAACTTGGGCATCCTAAAACAAAGTTCAAAAGCTTCCAGTTATAAGATACTTATTACACACTGGACCTCCTTTTTCAATATGGGAATGGACTTATTCTCTTGGTAAATATGCCCATAGATCTTTTCCAAAGCACAAAGCATGGACAGAAAGGGAAATAATAGCATCTCAAGCCAAAAAAGAAACAATACAGGACATATAGCCTGAAACAGAGTAAAGCATCTCAAAAGCACACATCATTTTTATGTGCAATGAATACTTCAACCAGTTGAAAATATGGAACACTAGTGCCAAAAGTGAAAAGAACATTCGAGTAACATATCATGACAAACCTTTACAAAGTGGTTACTGGTGGAAGAGATGTCTCCTCTTAAAGCAACTCCACAATTGAAATTTCCGCTCAGTATGCCAAATCAACAGGTGAGATTCAACAAACAGATATTGCACTTAGGCTCAGAAAATAGTATGTTAATCACGTATGCCATCGGATGTGCTTGGGTAACTAAAGAAAACTGTAACAGCAGCTCTATAGTAAAGTTATGTCAAATGGAAGAAATGGGGGCATAGTTTAAGAGATATACCTGACCAAGGATGACATCACGCACATAAACGCCCATAGTTGTCATTTTACCATTGGATCCAGGGGAAAACTCCTGAAAGAGAACACATATTATGTAGAGGTGAGACATGGTTCATTACAAAAGAACTGCAAAAGGTTTAACCATTTTATCACAAAAAGTCATAAATGTCGAGAACAGGCATGGCAAACTATTTGCACACATCGATGCACATGGATAAGCATTAGGCTCATAGATGCGCAGATCGTTATGTCATAAAGAAACAACTAATAAGTGCAAGTAATCTCTATTCTCTAGTATAGGCATGGTGGATTCCAGAGAACTATCCATCTGGCCTTTCTGATGACACACTTTCATCAGCTCATTGTTTGGGCTTCACTTTTTTCATAGATAAAATCCTTCTTTACTTGATCCACGATGGAAGGCAAAAGAAGAACCATATGCAGCCACATCATAAAAAAGATCTTTGTTTATGTTACACATTGTTAACATAACACTTTGTTGAAAGCAACACTGAGGTTTGAAAGTTACTTAAATGTAAACAAAAACATATCACTGGAACTAGAGCTTGGCCTATTGCTGCTTAATTTATGACCAAACAAACGCAGAAGAGGCAGAGAGCTAACACAGAAGAGACAGTACCTCATCATCTTGAATGTAGGGCTCATACCAGGTCCATAAGGTCTTCGGGTCTGCGGCATAGCGCAGGTACAGAAACCCAATCTGTTGCAAAAACAACTATATTCCATGAGAGCTAAATAAAATCAAACATATGATCATAACCAAAGCATTCCTGGTTCTGCAAAGGCTAGCTAGTGCCATGCACTACAAATGTGTAAACAGCAGAAAGATAAAGAAATAAATGTAACGAAAGCGGGTGGGCAAGAAAAGAAAAGATAATCCTTACTTACAGCTCTGATGTAGGGGGAGTCCGGGTGCTTGAGCAGGCCGTGCATCTGGTTGACGGTGAGCTTCATGGTGAAGAGCTTGTAGAGGAGGCAGAAGGCGGTGGAGGGGCCGCGGCAGTTGCCCGTCATCCAGGGCTCGACGTGGTCCACCTGGTTGTAGATCTCGTCGATGACCTCGTGGTACGTCTTGATCTTGTAGAGCTCCTTGAAGTAGTCCGAGGAGACGATGTTCATGGACAGCACCTTCTCCATGAGCACCTCGATGGGCCGCCCCGACGTCTGGAGCTCCATCCTCCCGGACCCTCCTCTGCGAAAACCAAACCCCACACAGGCTCAGCCCGGGACTGCTCGGGCGACGCGATTCCCGCTAAGAACTAGAGATAAACATCCGCTGCCTCGACCGGAGATCGAAAATCTCTACCGGGGACGGGGTTTTCTGAGGGGCGGCGGCGACAGGGGGAAGGAGGCGGAAGAAAGATTCGTTTTTTCCTCTCCGTCGCGTCGAGATCCAGACTTTCGTGTGGGATAGGGGGTTACCTGTTTGGTTCCGGCCGGGGAGGAGGCGGGCGGAGCGAAGGCGCGGGCGCGCCGGGGAGGGCGAGGCGGCGGCGGCGCGGTGGGTGCGGGGCGCCGGCGAGACCGTGGCGGATTGGGGATTCGGTGGGGGAGGAGAGGAGATAGGGAGGGAGGAGGGGGGAGCTCGTGGGTGGCTGGCTGGGGTTAGCGGCGAGGGGGAGGGACGGCTCTACCGACTGAGCAGAGCCGCGGCCGCATCTCAGCCGTCCGTTGTGGCAGTCAACGGCCCCGTCGCTCTCACGCCAGGCCCGGGCTGTTATGGATAGAGATGGGCCCAAGGTAGCGGCCCACGATGGACTAGACGAAATTGTGTGGCGTCCTCCTGCGGCCCAAGACATGCTCATTTTCTTCTTGGGAAACATTTGTAACCGGCGCTCCGGCCGAAAACTTAGCTGGTCGTTTTCCCACGCGCGTACCAAGGGAGCTATGACCCCATGCAAACCCACTCCCGTACCTTATCTTCTTTCGTTTCTCTTTTTTCTCAGCCATGCGTTCTCCTTTTTCTTCTTCTTCCTTTGCTTTCTTCCCCCAATCCTCTCTCTCCTGCAGCTACAAGGATCACCATCGCCGCCCAGCCACCGCCGGCTCAGCAAATATCACCGCTGCACCCTGCCGCGACTCATTGGATATTGCGTCCACCAAGCAAAAAAGCTGCAACCGCCATGCAGAAGCTGCAACCTCAAAATCTGAGAGTTGTGCATGGATGTTGCGACCGGTGATGGCCGGAGTTACATGGAGGCGACCACCGTCGTCACTACAGTCACTTTTGTACAACCTACGGCGTCCAGATGCTGCAACCGTGGCGTCCAAGTGCTGGAACCACGGTGAACAGATGCTGGAAGCTGGCAGATGCCGGTCGTGACCACACACGACGGGGGAGTGCTACAACCATGGCATCCAAATGCTGGAACCGCGGCACCCAGATGTTGGAACCATGTTGGCCTTTTGCTACATGCATTCACGGCGGAGCTGTGACCAGCGACGGCGGTGGCGATGTTTTGCTGGAACCATTGCTGAATTTTGCTACAATCGACAAATAAATTTGCTACCTACATTCATGGTGTAGCTGCGAGCCGCACGATGGCGAGGACATTTGCTGCAACCGTGTCAGATTTTGCTACAACTGCCGAGATGTTTTGCTACATCCACAAGGGCACAACAACGACCTGCGACAACGGCGACGACGATTTTTGCTGCAACCGCCATCAGTTTTGCTACGACCAGGCAATAAATTTGTTACATCCATTTTGGATGGCAGAGAGGCAGCTGGGCCGACGGTGCTTCCACATGCATCGACGGCGATGTTATTTTTGCTGCAACTATCTTTGTTTTTTGCTACATCCCCTGAAGATTTTGCTACATCCATGCAGGCTACCACAATGGTGAGCAACACGAGATGCTGGCATGGCACGGCGGGGAGAGACAAGCCGGCCGGAGGCTGGAGGAGATGCATCTGGGGGAACCGGCGTTGGAGAGGCACAGTGCCCCATGGCCATGTGATCCTACAACGGCCTGTCGTGGAGAAGGAGACGGGGGGCTAGACTGTGTGCTGGAACGGGCCGTGGTGATGCGGCAGAGCTGCGATGAGCGGCGGAGCTACGCGCGACGAGCGGTGGCGCGAGGAGGAAGCGGAGGTGCTGCTGCCCTCGTCGGAGGGCGCGCTGGACGGGACACAACCAGATCGAGCTTTTTCCCTGCTTGCGTTGACTTACGGAGGCATATCGAATGGGTGCGGGCTGCTGAATCGCACGGCTGCCTGGCGACCGGCCCAAATTTGGGCCGGTGCGCCGGCGCCTAGCAGTCGCCTTTCTTCTTTGTGCGAGGAGAGAGGCTTTCCCCTTAAACTAAAAGGAGAGAGAGGCTTAAAAAAACACGTATGCTGGGAATTTTCTTGCAGTGGTGACCACATGTATTGTGTTGGAGATATAGTGTCACATGTTGGCATTTTTTCATGAGAGGGTGTGAGACTGATGTATTCTTATAAGATGTTTGTTGCGGTGCGGATTGATTCGTGAAATCATTGGCCATTCAAAACCATGAACCAAACTAAATTTTGAATAGCTTTGCCTCCGCGATCCGTGCAAGGATGTTTTTTTTGGCGGGGTTAAAAGGGATTTCATTACTCAACGCATGATGAGTTCGTTCCTACAAAGCAGAGGAACATCTGTAGATCCAGAGCGCAACCATACTGCGGTCCGGCCCTCCGAGCGACCGAAGCCAGCAAGGGTATGACCGATAACTAAATCTGGGTTTTGATTAACTAGGGCCAATGTGTTGGAAATATGCCCTAGAGGCAATAATAAATTGGTTATTATTATATTTCCTTGTTCATGATAATTGTTTATTATCCATGCTAGAATTGTATTGATAGGAAACTCAGATACATGTGTGGATACATAGACAAACACCATGTCCCTAGTGAGCCTCTAGACGACTAGCTCGTTGATCAATAGATGGTTACGGTTTCCTAACCATGGACATTGGATGTCGTTGATAACGGGATCACATCATTAGGAGAATGATGTGATGGACAAGACCCAATCCTAAGCCTAGCACAGATCGTGTAGTTCGTATGCTAAAGCTTTTCTATATGTCAAGTATATTTTCCTTAGACCATGAGATTGTGCAACTCCCGGATACCGTAGGAATGCTTTGGGTGTACCAAACGTCACAACGTAACTGGGTGACTATAAAGGTGCACTACAGGTATCTCCGAAAGTGTCTGTTGGGTTGGCACGAATCGAGACTGGGATTTGTCACTCCGTATGACGGAGAGGTATCTCTGGGCCCACTCGGTAGGACATCATCATAATGTGCACAATATGTGATCAAGGAGTTGATCACGGGATGATGTGTTACGGAACGAGTAAAGAGACTTGCCGGTAACGAGATTGAGCAAGGTATCGGTATACCGACGATCGAATCTCGGGCAAGTGTTATACCGATAGACAAAGGGAATCGTATACGGGATTGATTGAATCCTTGACATCGTGGTTCATCCGATGATATCATCGTGGAACATGTGGGAGCCAACATGGGTATCCAGATCCCGCTGTTGGTTATTGGCCGGAGAGTTGTCTCGGTCATGTCTACATGGTTCCCGAACCCGTAGGGTCTACACACTTAAGGTTCGATGACGCTAGGGTTATAGGGAAAGTATGTACGCGGTTACCGAATGTTGTTCGGAGTCCCGGATGAGATCCCGGACGTCACGAGGAGTTCCGGAATGGTCCGGAGGTAAAGATTCATATATGGGAAGTCCCGTTTTGGTCACCGGAAAAGTTTCGGGCGCTATCGGTAGCGTACCGGGACCACCGGGAGGGTCCCGGGGGTCCACCGGGTGGGGCCACCAGCCCCAGAAGGCTGCGTGGGCCAAGTGTGGGAGGGGACCAGCCCCAGGTGGGATGGTGCGCCCCCCTAACCAGGCCCAAGGCAAAGAGAGAAGAAAAAAGGGGAAACCCTAGGCTCAGATGGGCCTAAGGCCCACATAGTGGTGCGCCTCCCCCTCTCTCCCCCTTGGCCGCCCCCCTAGATGGGATCTAGGGCTGGCCGCACCCCTAGGGGTGGGAAACCCTAAAGGGGGCGCAGCCCCCCCTTCCCCCTATATATATGTGAGGTTTGGGGCTGCCCATAACACGTTTTGACCTCTGTCGCTTGGCGCAGCCCTACCTCTCTCCCTCCTCGTCTCTTGCAGTGCTTGGCGAAGCCCTGCTGGAGTCCCGCACTCCTCCACCACCACCACGCCGTCGTGTTGCTGTTGGATGGAGTCTTCCCCAACCTCTCCCTCTCTCCTTGCTGGATCAAGGCGTGGGAGACGTCACCGGGCTGCACGTGTGTTGAACGCGGAGGCGCCGTTGTTCGGCGCTTAGATCGGAATAAACCGCGATCTGAATCGCAGCGAGTACGACTCCTTCATCCGCGTTCTTGCAACGCTTCCGCATCGCGATCTACAAGGGTATGTAGATGCACTCCCCTCTCCCTCATTGCTAGATTACTCCATAGATAGATCTTGGTGACGCGTAGGAAAAATTTTGATTTTCTGCTACGATCCCCAACAGTGGCATCATGAGCTAGGTCTATGCGTAGTATCTTGCACGAGTAGAACACAAAGTAGTTGTGGGCGTAGATCATGTCAATTCTCTTGCCGTTACTAGTCTTATCTTGATTCGACGGCATCGTGGGATGAAGCGGCCCGGACCGACCTTACACGTACTCTTACGTGAGACAGGTTCCACCGACTGACATGCACTAGTTGCATAAGGTGGCTAGCGGGTGTCTGTCTCTCCCACTTTAGTCGGATCGGATTCGATGAAAAGGGTCCTTATGAAGGGTAAATAGAAATTGCCATATCACGTTGTGGTTTTGGCGTAGGTAAGAAACGTTCTTGCTAGAAACCTATAGCAGCCACGTAAAAACTTGCAACAACAATTAGAGTACGTCTAACTTGTTCTTGCAGCATGTGTCGTGTGATGTGATATGGCCAAAAGGATGTGATGAATGATATATATGTGATGTATGAGATTGATCATGTTCTTGTAATAGGAATCACGACTTGCATGTCGATGAGAATGACAACCGGCAGGAGCCATAGGAGTTGTCTTATTTATTGTATGACCTGCGTGTCACTGAATTACGCCATGTAATTACTTTACTTTATTGCTAAACGTTAGCCATAGTAGTAGAAGTAATGTTTGGCGAGACGACTTCATGGAGACACGTTGATGGAGATCATGATGATGGAGATCATGGTGTCATGCCGGTGATAATGATGATCATGGAGCCCCGAAGATGAAGATCAAAAGGAGCAAAATGATATTGGCCATATCATGTCACTATTTGATTGCATGTGATGTTTATCATGTTTTTCATCTTATTTGCTTAGAACGACGAGTGAATAAGATGATCTCTCACTAAAATTTCAAGAATTGTGTTTCCCCTAACTGTGCACCGTTGCTAAGGTTCGTTGTTCCGAAGCACCACGTGATGATCGGGTGTGATAGGTTCTAACGTTCGCATACAACGGGTGTAAGCCAGATTTACACACGCAATACACTTAGGGTTGACTTGACGAGCCTAGCATGTACAAACATGGCCTCGGAACACGGAAGACCGAAAGGTCGAACATGAGTCGTATAGAAGATACAATCAACATGAAGATGTTCACCGTTGATGACTAGTCCGTCTCACGTGATGATCGGACACGGCCTAGTTGATTCGGATCATGTATCACTTAGATGACTAGAGAGATGTCTATCTGAGTGGGAGTTCATGTGACGCCCGAGACCGACGTCCCAGAAGATTCCAGAAGATTCCAGATGTTCCGGGTTGCCCGTGTGTTTCGGTTGTGCTTGTGTTATTTATTTTCGCATTGCATCATGTCATCATGCCATCATGTCATATTTTATTTTTGCATCTCAACCTAAATAAATCGTGTGGACCTTCGGTCCATTTAAATCGAGGGAAGAATGTCTTCTCTTTAAAACATATAAAAGCCTCTCAATATTATTAGGGAGCTATATAATGAATATTCCATTCGTTGGAATTAACAGCAACACACTTGCAAATTCCCCATGTTTATGTCACTTCGAGTTTCTCCTTCAAAAACCTTGCCAATAATTCTTTTCCCGTTTTTCGAGGTCCTTCCAAAAACCCTCCAACCATTTTATTTAAATTCCTCACATTTTTGTGAGTCCAGGGATTTTTACCCTATGCCTTAATCCTATTCAGATCACCTCCTTCCTTTTCTTTCTCCTTGCTGTTTCCTTTTTCTTTTCTTAAAACAACATCAATTTAAAAACAGAGAGGAGCCCAGCAGCCTTCCCAGCCATCTGGGCCCAGCCTCCCTTCTCCCTAAGGCCCAGGCGCCAGGCCTCTTTTCGCCCTAGGCCCATCTGGCCTCGGCCCGAGCCGTCCTAACCCTAGGGCGCTCGCACCCACCGCATCGATCCCTCGATCGTACCCTCTCGCGCCGCCAGACCCCGCACCCTCTTCCTTCGGTCGCCCGAACCCCTCCGTCCTCGAGCCCGATTCCCGTCGCCTCACCCCATCTCCCCATTCCCTCTCGCTCTCTCCTTCGCGCGCGAGCCGTCTCCCGACGCCCCAGCGCGGTTCCCTCCTCCGCGCCCATCCTTGAGCCGGCCACCGAGGCCATCTCCTCGCCCTGCCTCCGCGCCCGAGGACCTGCAGCGCCTCCTCTCCAGGCGAGCGCCAAGCGCCCGCGACCCCGCCGGTTCGCGGCTCCCTCCGCGCCGGAGCCCCGCGGCCTGCTCTCGCCTCCCCTCGTGCGCGCCCTCGTCCCTCCGCCGTGGCCCTGCGCCGTCCTCCGTCGCCCCGCGAGCCATCCCTCCGGGCCTCCTCTGCGCCGAGCCGCCCCGCACTCCTTCGCCATGGTTCCTGCGAGCGCCGCGCCACCGGCCCTCAGGCGCCAGGGCGCCGCCTCGCCATCTCCTCGCCAGCGCCTCGCCGCTCTACCTCCCCTCCAGCGGCCATCTACCAGGGCGCCGGCCCTCAGGCCCTCCGCCGCCATGGAGTCCCGCAGCCACCTCGTCCCGGGGAGCTCGAACTGCTGATGCTGTGTTTTTTTTTTTCGTCGGCTTGGTGTTGTTGTGTTGGTCCAGCAGGTGTTTTGGGCGAGATCGGCAAGTCCGAAGAATCGTGTACGACTCGAGACCGAGACCTCAAGTACCTCTACGGATACGTGTACATCTACAACGAGTCCGGCAAGTACCACGACGACCTGATGACAAGTACCACAACGACCGAACGACTACGATGGCGAGTACCTCTCCGATGAACGTGAACAACTACATGGCGATACGACCAAGTACCCCTCCGATGACAAGTACAACTACGAACGGGAACGCCTACACTACGATCGGCGATGCGCCAAGTACCTCTTCGGGGACGAGAACGACTACGAACGAGAACGACTACCTTCGGAAGAGACGAGTACCACTACGTTCGACGACCGCGAGTACCACTACCGTCGCCCCGAAGATGTTGGGTTCATCAAGTCCCTCTCCGAAAAGAACGTGTACCACTACTTCCGCTACCGTCGCCCGAGTACAACTACCCCCTCGAGAACGACTACTTCCTCTTCTTCCACTACGTCCCTCGACGACTCGATTCCGCCCCGAAACATTTGTTTCGAAGGTATATCCCGAGACGATGACCCATGTGATGCTTGTTGTGTTGTATGAAATGTTTCCCGTGTGTGCATCGTGTCCGTTTCGTCCGTTGTCATGTTCCTCGGTTGCCTCGTCACCGACTCGTGGGAACCCGGTAACGGGATCGCCCCACCTTTCATCTCGTTTGACTCGCTCACACCATCTTTCTTTTGCCCGGACTCTCAACGAGTTACCGGAACCGAGATGTTGCGTTGCATCATTTTCGGTTCGTTGCCGTGGCACCCTATTCCTTTCACCACGGTGACAATGCTTCATATCTCTTATGTCAACCTTTTAATAAAATTGCATAAACTTGATCATGTCATCCGCATCATGTTAACAACACTAAAATGCTTAATTGTTGTTTGCTTATAATTATTAAACATGCTCATGGGGATTTTCCGGATATGTTGTTGTTATTCTCCGGCCTCATTTAAAATGCCTAAATAGTGTAGTTTCTTTATGCTTCACCTCTTGCCATGTTAAAAACATTTAATCTTGTCTTGTAAATAACGAGAGTCAACTAAATAATTAATTGTGGTGTTTTGTCAATATGCAACTCGTTGCATATTGAGCTCCACTTAACTTGTAGTGTTGTATGTGCACCTTTGCCATGCCATGCATATTTAAACCGGACATGCATCATCCTTGTTTGTGCATCGTATGCCATGTTTATGCTTGTGTGTTTACCGTGTTGTTTCTTTCTTTCCGGTTTGCTTCTCTTGATAGCTTCGGTTTCGTTCCGGAGTTGTGAGGTTTCTCTCGTCTGTGTTGCTCCGTCTACTTCATGGATCCGTTCTTCTCCCTTGTGGAATCCCAGGCAAGATGATCATACCCTTGGATAACTTTACTACCATTGCCATGCTTAGTTGTCTCGATGCTATCGTTACATGTCGCGATACCCATCTTTATGTCAGCCTCTCCTTGTTGCCATGAAACTTCTAACCTTGACACCTTCCTAGCAAAACCACTGTTTGGCTATGTTACCCGCTTGCTCAGCCTCGCTTGCTCAGTCCTTCTTATAGCGTTGTTAGTTGCAGGTGAAGATGAAGTCCGTTCCAGGAGGGAACTTATTGTTGTTATATCACAATATCTATAATAATTATTAACACACCTATATACTGGGCATGGGTGGAAGGCTTGGCCTTTTGCTCGGTGTTTTGTTCCACTCATGCCACCTTAGGCGCCGATAAACCGGCATTATGTTCCTTGATTTTGCGTTCCTTACACGATGGGTGAAATGGGGACCCCTTGACAGTTCGACTTTGAATAAAACTCCTCCAGCAAGGCCCAACATTGGTTTTAATTTGCTCATAATAACAACTTAATTAATTAATTAAATTGCATAGGGAGTTAGCGCTACCCGAGGATTCTTAATTCTACATAGCAGGGGGGGCCAGTGCTGATGGTGTTGGTCCCAAACGGGGAGCCTGCGGGGCTGCCTTGGGGAAACCTGAGGTATCTGGTATAACCCGTAGCTTCACCCATCCGGTAGTGTCCTGAGACGAGATACGCGCGGCTACTATCAGGGTGTCGACACACCGGGAGGTCTTGCTGGACTTGTTTTACCATTGTCGAAATGTCTTGTGCTACCGGGAAGCCGAGCCTGATCGGATTTTCCCTAAGATAAGGGGTGATGATATTATATTTATCACTTCAGCTAATCGTGAGAGCTTGTGATGGGCTAAGTTGGGACACCCCTGCAGGGTTATGATCTTTCGAAAGCCGTGCCCGCGGTTATGTGGCAGATTGGAATTTGTTAATGTCCGGTTATAGAAAACTTGACAGAGGATCCGAAGTAAAACACACAACTGTGTGAGTAACCGTGACTGTCTCTTTTCACTTTGAGAAGAGAACACGGTGGGGTTATGTTTGACTCGTATGTAGTTAGGATCTTTAGCGATCACCTCTTTTGCGACCGTTTGCGTAGCTTCTCATCTTATTCTGGTACTCGTAAGTTAGCCACCATATTATGCTTAGTCGCTGCTGCAGCCTCACCACCTTACCTCTTCCTACCCACAAAGCTTTGCTAGTCTTGTTACCCATGGTTATGGGATTGCTGAGTCCTCGTGGCTCACAGATACTACAACAACAGATGCAGGTTCAGCCGAGTTTGAAGCCGGAGCTGGTTCAAGTTCTTCAATGGGAGCTCGATGAAGAGAGTTTGGCCGTATGCTTGTGACGTGTCGTCGACCAGTAGTGGTTTCTACTAGGATTCGATCCTGACCTGTGGCTTTATGTTGTTTTGGTATCTTTCTTTGGATCTTCACCCGTAGTCGGGTTGTGATGTTTTGAATGATGTTTTACTTATGTAATGTATTGTGTGAAGTGGCGAGTGTAAGCCAACTATCCTCTTTTGCATTTTAATCCCTCTTTTACATGAGTCGTGCAAAGATACCAAACTTGAGATCATTCTAGGATGGGCTTATACCTTTAAGTCGTGCCTCGACACGTAGGAGGTATAGTCCCATCCTGGGCATTACAAGTTGGTATTCAGAGCCTTCTCCGACCTAGAAGCCCCCACTGATTGATCGAATCGTTGACGGTTGAGTCTAGGCACACACTGAAAATGTTTTGAGTCCTATATATATATCGGAGAGTAGGATTTCTTTGCTTCTCATCCCCTTTCTCTCTGGTGAGGACTCCTGACGTCTACTCTTGCCTCTTCTACTTTCAAAAATTGCACCAATTTTTTTTTAGGATCCCGCGAGTATTCTGGGATTGTTTCGATGTTCTTGTGACGAGGATATTGTTCTCGATGCCTCCTGTTCCCGGGGAGTTGAGCTTCGGGGTATTGTCGTCACAAGCATATCGCGGCAGTACTAAATACTTAAGACGACCGACATCGAAAATCTCTCCTATACGGCCAGTGGCAAGATAACCCCGACATCACCCAGTACTGGGGAGGTAGTTCGAGAGTATTGCCATAGCTTGTTATAGTGGATGCTTTTCGAAGGTCCGAGGTACACAGTTTCCGAGAAAGACTGGTTATGTGTTGAAGGACGGATACACCTGGATGTTGGTTTAGAGTTGATTGCGCGGTGCTTCCCGTGTATCCCCAACACCTGATTGCATAACTGGAAACTTTCGGAAATCTATAGGTGGGTTTATCCAGTAGTTCTAGGCATTCTTCCAACGGATGCTCGATATGAAGTTTGGGGTTCTACATTGAGTGAAGTGGTTTTATGGACTTGTTCTGATCGGGAGTTGCATCTTAAAGGGTCCTTGGCTATGCTGATCCGGGGATTGCAAAACCCT
Source organism: Secale cereale (assembly GCA_902687465.1). Classification (NCBI taxonomy): domain Eukaryota; kingdom Viridiplantae; phylum Streptophyta; class Magnoliopsida; order Poales; family Poaceae; genus Secale; species Secale cereale. Next base: position 739,918,368 of record LR738712.1, read on the forward strand.
TTTGTAACACGTTCCATGAGCTTTCAGCACGAAGATGTCGAACGAAGCTTCTATCTTGTGTTTGTTCTATCTGATCCTTGTTCCTTTTATTTATCTTTTGTTCTTTCAAGTGGCTTCTCGTCAAGTTGATGTACCTACAGAATTCATTCGTTCAATTCTCTGCGGATGATATTGTGAAGATGATGCAGCAACACATCTATCCTTTGTTTTGTTTTGATTCTGGTATTCAAGTTGCTTCGATGTCAAATGTTGATTCCATACCTTTCCTAATCGGTATTCTCATATTTCTATGGGAGTGCTAGTCCTTCTTGACCTTCGAGATCTTCATGTTAAATTCTTTTCAACCGGTGTCCATTTTGTTCATCCCAAGTTGTCTTTGTTTTCCCCACCCTCCCACCCTTCTTCTTCTCAGAGCAAGAAATTCTCAGATGAAGTATCCATTTTATTCTTGTGATATTTCTTCATTCATTACCTTCAATGTTCTTATCCGGTGATTTATCGTGAAGATGCTCAAGACCTCAAAGTTCATCATTCTTTTGTTCTCATAATTCTGCCGGTGGATGTAATTCAAGATTTCGGTGTTGATCTTATCCTTTTCCTCATTTCACAATGCTTTCTTATTCCGGTGCACCAATTAATCATTCTCCTCTTGCTATTCATATCCGGAGTGCTGAAGATTCATAATTCCATTCTTAATCCGTTCAAAATATTTTTTTGAGGATTATCATCTTATTCAAGCCATTTAATTCAACCGGTGCTATATCTCTTAAGCTATCTTTTCCAACGGTGATGTTCTTTGAGTGGGCCCTAACCCACAGGTCTTTTTCCAGGATCTTACCTGACTCTTCTATTTTCCGGAGTTATACTCAAATTCTTTTCAAAGTGTGACGTAAGAATGATTTCCATCAGTCATATGCCTTCTCCAAGATCGTTTTCAAATTCTTTTCATCAGTATTTCAACCTTTTAATTCTTCATTCCGGAGTGCTCAACAATTCTTCATGGCATTTCTCGTCTTCATTCTCACCATTTGGAGACCGGAGAAGTGTTTCTCTTGAATCTTGGCCGTTCTCTTGAAGATTCGTGGTTCTAGCTTCTTGCCATCCTCATTATTGTTCAGAATGTGATGAATTCTTTTATGCCATCCGAAGCATTTCATGAATTCTTTTCCTTGTGTTCCTCCGAAGGCCACCATTTCGGAAGATTCTTCGCTCTCAGTTTTCAACTTCGTCCTCCAACTATTCTTCATTGATGCCTCTCGTTCGTCTCCCTATTCTTACGGTGGTTCATTCAAGTTTACTCTTCCTTGTTATCGTTTTAATTCACTCGTTCTTTTCATAATCCTACCGGTGCTTCGTTGAATATTTATCCAAGGTTGTGCTAGACCTCTCTTTAATTCTTTCCAACGAGAATAAGTAGTATGCCAAATTCTTTGGTTGTCATCAATTTAAATTGGTGAAGGAGATGCATGACATAATTCTTATTCTTATTCCTTCAAGGTGTTTTAATCCCTTCCTTCGGAGCTTGTTCATCACATCATATCCTTGGTTCTAAGTTGTTCTTCTTGTTTTCCGGAGTTCCAAGTTATTTCAATTATATCATTCCAAACCTCCATCTTATTCATCGCAGGCCTTGAATCTTATTCTTTCATCTTTCACTTCTCATGCTTTCATTACCGGAGTTCTCATGGTGGTTCATCATGTTTTAATTCATCCTCGAAGTCTTCATCAAGATTCTTGTTGGAGCTCAAGCTTTTCATCATGCTTTCCAATTGCAATCCTTCTACCTTATCCTTTTCAGATGGTGTTATGTCATTCTTGACAATTTCCCTTCATGTTTCATGACTCACGAGTTATCAAGAATGAGATATTTAAACCCATCAATTTTTTTTCTTTGTTCAGGAGATCTTTTCAACCCTTCAATTTATTTGTTGGAGTATTCTTGGGTTGTATTTCACCTGAAAGCTTTCCCTGAGAATTGTTGCTATTGTGGTGCTCATAAATGACCCAAGTTCTTCATTTATCATTCCGGGGAGATAAGTTTTTTCGTCTCCTTGTTGATCTCAATGCAATCAACCGTTTCCGTTAGTGGCTGGTTGTCACCTCTTAATTTTGAGATGTTTTCCATAAGCCCACATCAAGCTTATTCTTTCGTTGTTGATTTTTACAACAACTCCGTTCAACCCTTCTTCGTAAGGATGCTCTTTCAATTCATTTGCCGGAGAAGTTGTCTTTTCTTCTCCATTCTTTTCTTTCGTTGATCTATATGCTATTCTTTCATTCCGGAGGCATTGTGATGTTGTTTTCTTTAACCATCATCTCGTTTTTATCAAGATCATGTTCTTTTCCTTTGTTTATCTATTTATCCGGAGTGTGGTATTCTTAATTCTAGTTCCCTCATCTTTTCATGTTTTGCCTGTCTCTTAACCGGAGTGCTGCCTGAATCTTTCTTACCCTTGTGCCATTCTTTTAATTGTTTCGGAGACAATATGTTGTTGTTTTCATCAAGTATCATTCCATCTCCTCAAGTTCTTGTTCAATTCCTTCCATTTTCAGACGGAGTGCTGCCCAAATTATGTCATTCTTATTCCTTGGCTATACCATTGCAGTTTCATATTCTTTTGGTTCGTAAGCTCTTGTTTCATGTCTTTCAACCTACAAGGTTCTCATAACACTCCTTGTTACTCTTTCTAACGGAGTGTTTTCATCTTCGTTCATCTCCGTTGCATTCTTTCTTTCAAGATTGTTCAACCTTTCAAGGTTCTTGGTTTCACTCGTCTGTCGAAGAAGCAACTTTGTTTTACCTCTTCTTTTTCGTTTTTACCCGGTGATATCTCTAGGATCTCGGGTCGAGATCCTCTGTTAGTGTGGGAGAGTTGTGACGCCCGAGACCGACGTCCCAGAAGATTCCAGAAGATTCCAGATGTTCCGGGTTGCCCGTGTGTTTCGGTTGTGCTTGTGTTATTTATTTTCGCATTGCATCATGTCATCATGCCATCATGTCATATTTTATTTTTGCATCTCAACCTAAATAAATCGTGTGGACCTTCGGTCCATTTAAATCGAGGGAAGAATGTCTTCTCTTTAAAACATATAAAAGCCTCTCAATATTATTAGGGAGCTATATAATGAATATTCCATTCGTTGGAATTAACCGCAAGACACTTGCAAATTCCCCATGTTTATGTCACTTCGAGTTTCTCCTTCAAAAACCTTGCCAATAATTCTTTTCCCGTTTTTCGAGGTCCTTCCAAAAACCCTCCAACCATTTTATTTAAATTCCTCACATTTTTGTGAGTCCAGGGATTTTTACCCTATGCCTTAATCCTATTCAGATCACCTCCTTCCTTTTCTTTCTCCTTGCTGTTTTCTTTTTCTTTTCTTAAAACAACATCAATTTAAAAACAAAGAGGAGCCCAGCAGCCTTCCCAGCCATCTGGGCCCAGCCTCCCTTCTCCCTAAGGCCCAGGCGCCAGGCCTCTTTTCACCCTAGGCCCATCTGGCCTCGGCCCGAGCCGTCCTAACCCTAGGGCGCTCGCACCCACCGCATCGATCCCTCGATCGTTCCCTCTCGCGCCGCCAGACCCCGCACCCTCTTCCTTCGGTCGCCCGAAACCCTCCGTCCTCGAGCCCAATTCCCGTCGCCTCGCCCCATCTCCCCATTCCCTCTCGCTCTCTCCTTCGCGCGCGAGCCGTCTCCCGACGCCCCAGCGCGGTTCCCTCCTCCGCGCCCGTCCTTGAGCCGGCCACCGAGGCCATCTCCTCGCCCTGCCTCCGCGCCCGAGGACCTGCAGCGCCTCCTCTCCAGGCGAGCGCCAAGCGCCCGCGACCCCGCCGGTTCGCGGCTCCCTCCGCGCCGGAGCCCCGCGGCCTGCTCTCGCCTCCCCTCGTGAGCGCCCTCGTCCCTCCGCCGTGGCCCTGCGCCGTCCTCCGTCGCCCCGCGAGCCGTCCCTCCGGGCCTCCTCTGCGCCGAGCCGCCCCGCACTCCTTCGCCATGGTTCCTGCGAGCGCCGCGCCACCGGCCCTCAGGCGCCAGGGCGCCGCCTCGCCATCTCCTCGCCAGTGCCTCGCCGCTCTGCCTCCCCTCCAGCGGCCATCTACCAGGGCGCCGGCCCTCAGGCCCTCCGCCGCCATTGAGTCCCGCAGCCACCTCGTCCCGGGGAGCTCGAACTGCTGCTGCTGTGTTTTTTTTTGTTTTTCGTCGGCTTGGTGTTGTTGTGTTGGTCCAGCAGGTGTTTTGGGCGAGATCGGCAAGTCCGAAGAATCGTGTACGACTCGAGACCGAGACCTCAAGTACCTCTACGGATACGTGTACATCTACAACGAGTCCGGCAAGTACCATGACGACCTGATGACAAGTACCACAACGACCGAACGGCTACGATGGCGAGTACCTCTCCGATGAACGTGAACAACTACATGGCGATACGACCAAGTATCCCTCCGATGACAAGTACAACTACGAACGGGAACGCCTACACTACGATCGGCGATGCGCCAAGTACCTCTTCGGGGACGAGAACGACTACGAACGAGAACGACTACCTTCGGAAGAGACGAGTACCACTACGTTCGACGACCGCGAGTACCACTACCGTCGCCCCGAAGATGTTGGGTTCATCAAGTCCCTCTCCGAAAAGAACGTGTACCACTACTTCCGCTACCGTCGCCCGAGTACAACTACCGCCTCGAGAACGACTACTTCCTCTTCTTCCACTACGTCCCTCGACGACTCGATTCCGCCCCGAAACATTTGTTTCGAAGGTATATCCCGAGACGATGACCCGTGTGATGCTTGTTGTGTTGTATGAAATGTTTCCCGTGTGTGCATCGTGTCCGTTTCGTCCGTTGTCATGTTCCTCGGTTGCCTCGTCACCGACTCGTGGGAACCCGGTAACGGGATCGCCCCACCTTTCATCTCGTTTGACTCGCTCACACCATCTTTCTTTTGCCCGGACTCTCAACGAGTTACCGGAACCGAGATGTTGCGTTGCATCATTTTCGGTTCGTTGCCGTGGCACCCTTTTCCTTTCACCACGGTGACAATGCTTCATATCTCTTATGTCAACCTTTTAATAAAATTGCATAAACTTGATCATGTCATCCGCATCATGTTAACAACACTAAAATGCTTAATTGTTGTTTGCTTATAATTATTAAACATGCTCATGGGGATTTTCCGGATATGTTGTTGTTATTCTCCGGCCTCATTTAAAATGCCTAAATAGTGTAGTTTCTTTATGCTTCACCTCTTGCCATGTTAAAAACATTTAATCTTGTCTTGTAAATAACGAGAGTCAACTAAATAATTAATTGTGGTGTTTTGTCAATATGCAACTCGTTGCATATTGAGCTCCACTTAACTTGTAGTGTTGTATGTGCACCTTTGCCATGCCATGCATATTTAAACCGGACATGCATCATCCTTGTTTGTGCATCGTATGCCATGTTTATGCTTGTGTGTTTACCGTGTTGTTTCTTTCTTTCCGGTTTGCTTCTCTTGATAGCTTCGGTTTCGTTCCGGAGTTGTGAGGTTTCTCTCGTCTGTGTTGCTCCGTCTACTTCATGGATCCGTTCTTCTCCCTTGTGGAATCCCAGGCAAGATGATCATACCCTTGGATAACTTTACTACCATTGCCATGCTTAGTTGTCTCGATGCTATCGTTACATGTCGCGATACCCATCTTTATGTCAGCCTCTCCTTGTTGCCATGAAACTTCTAACCTTGACACCTTCCTAGCAAAACCACTGTTTGGCTATGTTACCCGCTTGCTCAGCCTCGCTTGCTCAGTCCTTCTTATAGCGTTGTTAGTTGCAGGTGAAGATGAAGTCCGTTCCAGGAGGGAACTTATTGTTGTTATATCACAATATCTATAATAATTATTAACACACCTATATACTGGGCATGGGTGGAAGGCTTGGCCTTTTGCTCGGTGTTTTGTTCCACTCATGCCACCTTAGGCGCCGATAAACCGGCATTATGTTCCTTGATTTTGCGTTCCTTACACGATGGGTGAAATGGGGACCCCTTGACAGTTCGACTTTGAATAAAACTCCTCCAGCAAGGCCCAACATTGGTTTTAATTTGCTCATAATAACAACTTAATTAATTAATTAAATTGCATAGGGAGTTAGCGCTACCCGAGGATTCTTAATTCTACATAGCAGGGGGGGCCAGTGCTGATGGTGTTGGTCCCAAACGGGGAGCCTGCGGGGCCGCCTTGGGGAAACCTGAGGTATCTGGTATAACCGTAGCTTCACCCATCCGGTAGTGTCCTGAGACGAGATACGCGCGGCTACTATCAGGGTGTCGACACACCGGGAGGTCTTGCTGGACTTGTTTTACCATTGTCGAAATGTCTTGTGCTACCGGGAAGCCGAGCCTGATCGGATTTTCCCTAAGATAAGGGGTGATGATATTATATTTATCACTTCAGCTAATCATGAGAGCTTGTGATGGGCTAAGTTGGGACACCCCTGCAGGGTTATGATCTTTCGAAAGCCGTGCCCGCGGTTATGTGGCAGATTGGAATTTGTTAATGTCCGGTTGTAGAAAACTTGACAGAGGATCCGAAGTAAAACACACAACTGTGTGAGTAACCATGACTGTCTCTTTTCACTTTGAGAAGAGAACACGGTGGGGTTATGTTTGACTCATATGTAGTTAGGATCTTTAGCGATCACCTCTTTTGCGACCGTTTGCGTAGCTTCTCATCTTATTCTGGTACTCGTAAGTTAGCCACCATATTATGCTTAGTCGCTGCTGCAGCCTCACCACCTTACCTCTTCCTACCCACAAAGCTTTGCTAGTCTTGTTACCCATGGTTATGGGATTGCTGAGTCCTCGTGGCTCACATATACTACAACAACAGATGCAGGTTCAGCCGAGTTTGAAGCCGGAGCTGGTTCAAGTTCTTCAATGGGAGCTCGATGAAGAGAGTTTGGCCGTATGCTTGTGACGTGTCGTCGACCAGTAGTGGTTTCTACTAGGATTCGATCCTGACCTGTGGCTTTATGTTGTTTTGGTATCTTTCTTTGGATCTTCACCCGTAGTCGGGTTGTGATGTTTTGAATGATGTTTTACTTATGTAATGTATTGTGTGAAGTGGCGAGTGTAAGCCAACTATCCTCTTTTGCATTTTAATCCCTCTTTTACATGAGTCGTGCAAAGATACCAAACTTGAGATCATTCTAGGATGGGCTTATACCTTTAAGTCGTGCCTCGACACGTAGGAGGTATAGTCCCATCCTGGGCATTACAGTTCATTAGATGAACTTAATTGTCATGAACAATAGTCTAAGTTGTCTTCGCAAATTATGTTGTAGACCAATAACTGCGTTGTAGCTCTTGTTTAATACGATCCTAGAGAAAGCCTAAGTTGAAAGATATTGTAAGCAATGATGCGGACTGGGTCCGTAGTCCGAGGAGTGTCCTCACTGCTACACAGAAAGCTTACGTCTTTGATGCACCGCTCGATGTGCAAACCCCTACAACGTTGTCTGTGGATGTTGTGAACACCTGACAGACACGTCCTGATGACTACTTGATAGTTTAGTGCACCATACTTTACGGCTTAGAATCGGGATTCCAATGACGTTTTGAACATCATAGAACATATGAGATGTTCTAAGAGCTGAGATTGGGTTTTCAGGCTCATGCCCGTGTTGAGAGGTATGAGACCTCTGACAAGTTCTTTTGCCAAAAGGATGGAGGAGAATAGCTCAACTTGTGAGCATGTGCTCAGAATGTCTGGGTGCTAAAATCACTTGAACCAAGTGGGAGTTAATCTTCCAGGTGAGATAGTGGTTGACGGAATTCTCTAGACACTATCACCAAGCTGCTAGAACTTCGTGATGAACTATGACATGCAAAGGATGGAGATGATCCCGGAGCTATTAGCGGTTCTTAAGACCGCGAAAGTAGAAATCAAGAAGGAGCATCAAGTGTTGATGGTTTAACAAGACCACTGGTTTCAAAAGGGGCAAGGGCTAGAAGGGAAACTTCATGAATGGCAAACCAGTTGTCGCTCTAATGAGGGAACCCAAGGTTGAACCCAAACCTCGAGGCTAAGTGCTTCTATTGTAAGGGGAACGGTCACATGGTAGCGGAACTACCCCAAATACATGGTAGATAAGAAAAACTGGCAACTTCAACAAAGTATATTTGATATACGTGTTATTAATGTGTACCTTACTAGTACTCCTTGTAGCACATGGGTATTGGATACCGGTTCAGTTGCTATTATTAGTGACTTGAAGCAAAAGCTACGGACTGAACGGAGACTGGCTAAGGGCGAGGTGACGATGTGTGTTGGAAGTGTTTCCAAGGTTGATAAGATCACCATCGCACGCTCCCTCTATTTTCGAGATTAGTGTTGAACCTAGATAAATGTTACCAGGTGTCTACGTTGAGCATGAATATGATTAGATCATGTTCATTGCAATACAGTTATTCATTTAAGTCAGAGAATAATGGTTATTCTGTTTACATGAATAATACCTTTATGGTCATGCACCCAATGGTTCGTTGAATCTCGATCATAGTAATACACATGATGATAATATTAATGCCAAAAGATGTAGAGTTAATGATGATAGTACCACTTTCTTGTGGCACTGCCGCTTAAGTCATTTTGGCATAAAATGCATGAAGAGACTCCATGCTGATGGATGTTTGGAGTCACTTGATTTTGAATCACTTGACACATGCGAGCCATGCCTCTTGGGCAGGATGACTAAGATCCCGTGTTCAGGTACAATGAAACGGGAAAGTGACTTGTTGGAAATCATACATGCTGATGTGTGTGATCCAATGAGAATTAAGGCGTGTGGTGGATATCGTTATTTTCTCATCTTCACTGACGATTTGAGTAGATATGGTATATTTACTTAATGAAGCAAAAGTCCGAAACGTTTGAAAGGTTCAAACAATTTCAGAGTGAAGATTAAGAATCATCATAACAAGAAGATCATGTTCCTACGATCTGATCAAGGGGATATTTTCTGAATTATGAGTTTGGCAATCACTTAAGACATTGTGGAATTGTTTCGCAGTTGAAAGCCCCCTGGAACACCACAGCGTAATGGTGTGTCCGGACATCGTAATCGAACCTTATGAGATATGGTGCGATCTATGATGTATCTTACCGATCTACCGCTATTATTTTGAGGTTATGCATTAGAGACAGCTGCATTCACTTTATATAGGGCACCATCTAAGTCCGTTGAGACAACGCCGTATGAACTAAGGTTTGGCAAGAAACCAAAGTTGTCGTTTCTCAATGTTTGGGGCTGCGATGCTTACGGCTTAAGCCGGAAAAAGCTCGAACCCAAAGCGAACAAATACATCTTCATGGGATACCCACTGGTAACGGTTGGCTATACCTTCTATCTCAGATCCAAGGACAAAAATGTTTGTCGCTAAGAACGGGTCCTTTCTCGAGAAGGAGTTTCTCTCGAAAGAATTGAGTGGGAGGAAGATAGAACATGATGAGGTTGTCGAACCCTCACTTCAACCGGAGAGTAGTGCAACACAGAAAGATGTTTATGTGGAACCTACGATAGTTGAAGAGGAAACCAATGATAGTGATCATGAAGCTCCAGATCAAGTTGCTATCGAACCTCGTAGGTCGACAAGGATAAGTACTACTCCTGAGTGGTACGGTGATCCTGTCTTAGATGTCATGTTGTTGGACAACAATGAACCTACGAACTATGGAGAAGCGATGGTGGGCCCATATTCCGACAAATGGTTAGAAGCCGATAAATCCGAGATAGGATCCACGTATCAAAACAAAGTATGGACTTTGGTGGACTTGCCCTATGATCGGCAAGCCATTGAGACAAATGGATCTTTAAGACTAAGACGGACGTGGACGGTAATGTCACCGTCTATAAAGCTCGACTTGTGGCGAAGAGTTTTCCACAAGTTCAAGGAGTTGACTACAATGAGATTTTCTCACCCGTAGCGATGCTTAAGTCCGTCGGAATCATGTTAGCATTAGCTGCATTTATGAAATCTGGCAGATGGATGACAAAACAAGTTTCCTTACCAGTTTTCGTAAGGAAAGGTTGTATGTGATACAATCAGAAAGGTTTTGTCGATCCTAAGGATGCTAAAAGGTATGCTAGCTCCAGCGATCCTTCCATGGACTGGAGCAAGCATCTCGGTGTCGGAATATATGCTTTGATGGAGTGATCAAAGTTTTTGGGTATACAAAGTTTGTTAGAAACTTGTATTTGCAATAAAGTGAGTGGGAGCACTACAACATTTCTGATAAGTATATGTGAATGACATATGGTTAATCCGAAATGACGTTGAATTTCTGGAAAGCGTAAAGGGTTGTTTGAAAGGAGTTTTTCAAAGGAAGACCTGGATAAAGCTGCTTACATAATTGGGCATCAAGATCTATAGAGATAGATCAAGACGCCTGATGATACTTTCAAAAGGAACACACACCTTTGACATGATTTTGAAGGAGTTCAAAATAGGTCAGTTAAAGAAGGAATTCTTACCTGAGTTATAAGGTGTGAAGTTGAGTAAGACTCAAAACTTGACCACGGCAGAAGAAAGAGGAAGGACGAAGGTCGCCCCCTATGCTTTTGTCATAGGCTCTATACGGTATGCCATGCTAAGTACCGCGCCTGATGGGTGCCTTGCCACATGTCTGGCAAGAGGGTACAAAGGTGATCCAGGAGTAGATCACTGGATAGTGGTCAAAATTATCCTTAGAGTAATAAGGAAATGTTTCTCGGTTATGGAGGTGATAAAGAGTTCGACGTAAAGAGTTACGTCGATGCAAGCTTAACACCTATCCGGATAACTTTGAGTAGAGATACCGGATACGTATAATGGAGCAACAGTTTGGAATAGCTCCAAGTGGAACGTGGTAGCAGCATCTACGATATGACATAAAGTTTTGCGAAGTACATAGGGATCTGAATGTTGCAGACCCGTTGACTACAACCTCTCTCACAAGCATAACATGATCAAACCCAGAACTCATTGAGTGTTAATCACATATTGATGTGAACTAGATTACTGACTCTAGTAAACTCTTTGGATGTCGGTCACATGGCGATGTTGTAGGGTAACGCAGCAGAAAACAAAAAATTTCCGACCTACGCACCAGCCCAGGACCACTATGAAGACTGCATACAAGGTTTTGATCATTTTCGTTACCGACTCGTAGCGCAGCGGAAGTAGAGTCGATGACGATCGTCGGTGCAGACCCCCGCAGCTAGGATTTACAACCTCCCAACCGCGAGGATGTATACCCTCATCTTCTCCTCGGACAGCCCTCCGGGAGACGGTCGAACAGTCCCCCGGACGGTGTCGCGGACAGCCCTCCGGGAGGACCTTCGAAACTCGAACGGTCACCCGGACAGCCCTTCGGGAGGACCCACAGAACTCGGACCGTCACTTGGACAGCCCTTCGGGAGGCACTCACGAACAGCCCCTCAGGGCACTAAGATCGAAACTACGACCTCTCTACAGAGTTGCACACATACGGTGTCATCTATCCGGCAGGGCTTCGCCGTCCTGAACTAGTTCCTACCGGAACCCAGACAGCCTTTCGGCTCTACGAAACTATTTCGTGGGAGGGAGAGAGAAGCCAGATCATTGCAATGGCATGTATGTGAGCAAGGGATGAAGAGATGGCAGCCCCCATCTCCTCTTATTTATAGGAAAACCAAGGGGTAGGGCATGGCTCACAAAAACCCAAAATGCCCATGCAAATGTCACACATGAAGGGCATAATGGGGAGGGAAGTGGAGCTCCATGGAGCCCCACTCATGTGGCCGGCCAACCCCCTTGGGGGGCCCCCATGAGGAGCATGCTTGGCCCCCAAGCCCTTCTAGAAGCCTTTCCACAAAAGCCCTAAAAGGTGGCTTTCATAAAAATATCCAAAAAGCACTTTCACTATTCACGACGACATATTTCAGCGTCTGATCGAACTGAAAATATTTATGTGGGCTTAGAACATTTCCAGTACCCACCATAATTATTTCCAACGCGTTCTGGAACAATTCCAGTTTAGTGATTTTCATCTGCGAAAAGCATCTGAAGTGGTTCCGGCAGCTCCGGGACATTCCCGGTTTTCATCTCCGAAAATTCCAGAAAGTTTCCAGAACGATTCTGGCATCCTCCAAGAATTATCAGGCATGTGCCAAAACCAATTTGACTTTATGGTATCCTCTGAAACAACTTTTCAGTTTCACCGGAACTCATCCGGTGACCTCTCTCTGCGGAACTTTTCCGCTGTCCGAAACTTTTTCGGTGTCCGAAACTTTTTCGGTGATTTTCTCTCAGACTCCCTGTCTAGTATTCAGCAGATAGATGACCCTTAAGCGTGTGACCCTATAGGTTCGGTGAAGTATAGACATGACCCGGAACCCCTTCCGATCAATGATCAACATCGGAGCCGTGGACACCCATATTGACCCCCTATACCCACACGAATGAATATTCGAGTGAACCTCCAGTTGCTGTGTGCTATTCCTTTTGCTTCGCGATATGTCACAAACACCCGAGGTGAGATTTATTTCATCCCCGTGGGCAAACACTTTGTCCACTATGCAAGTTACCTCGTTACCGGTTTTGTTCTCTTTTCTCGTTTTCGTGTTCCGGCATCCCAGTGATCAAATCACCCTGTGTCTGGCCAGACGATGATGGATACCGTTACACCGAGAGGGCCCGAGTATATCTCTCCATCGACGGAGGAGCAAATCCCAATCTTGAGTTATCAAGTTACTTGCCATACTTTCCCATGAACCCGTAAGCCGCCGTAATAGCCATCCAGTTACGGATGACGTTTAACAAACCCCAAAGTTCATGAATCAAGCATGAAGGAACTCGATACTCTCATGGTCTAAGGAATTATGCAAACATTAACTTCCTGTGTTATTAACCATAAACTTGTGACGAATGTATCTCATAGCATAACATCAATTCGGGTCGATTCAACACAAATGTTCCTATAACATTGTGCCCTCAAAGTTGCTGGCATAGACATGCCCATGATTGGGAAAACATAATCATCATGCAACACTTGAGCTAGTCTTAGAGGCATGACTAGGAATACTTTTTACCGTTTATTATTCCACACGTGTACATGGGTTTTCCCCAGAGCCTTTATGGATATACGGGCTCGGGAACCATAGCAGTTATAGCATGGAACATAAACCTAATTATGAACAGTGAGATAAATAATAGAATTTATTATTGCCTCTAGGGCATATCTCCTACAGACTCCCACTTGCACTAGAGTCAATAATCTAGTCAATGCTAATGCACTTTACACCTATGGCACATTGGTGTAAATATGCTTCGCTTGTGGTATAGCCTGATGTCCAACGGATCTGACGACTTCAGCTCCGTGTGTATCTTTGCATATCGTCCGCGTTTTCACGCCTTCACAAAATTCATATTTTGTGTGGATTTCGCTTTGTATGTATGCGAATCACAGGTCGAACCTGGATTCCTCAGACTGAGTTATGGAGCAACTACCTCAGTAGTGTCCCATTGACAAAAGCCATCTTGGAACCATACTAAGTTCATGAATGAACTATATGATTCAACATCTTCTTTGTCGCTTCAAAAGCGGCAACATACTTCGCCTTTGTTATAGAATTCGCCACAGTAACTTGTTTGGAACATTTTCCAACTAACTGTGCCACCACATTGTGTGTTACACAAAACCCTTAATTTAAATCGAAAATCGCACGGGGAAAAGATGAAGACTGTATCGATGTAACATTTTACAACGAACTCTTCATGATCTCCGCTTGCGAGAAACCATGTCATCAGTACTTACTCTAGTACTCAAAGACATCTTTCACTGTCGTCCTAAGATCAGTACTTTGATCACTTTGGTATCCATACTCGCAACACCTTGGGAGTATCGGACATATCTGGTTGTTTTACATACCATGGAATACATGATTAATCCAAACACGAAGGTGTGTGGAATCTCCATCATGTATTTTGCTCATCGGTGTTTTTGGGACACCGAGTCTTGCAAAAACTCTTTCCATGTGACTTCGGCAAGAATCACTCCTTGGCGTTTTATATGCTAAAAGGTTTTAGCATCTTGTCAATATGTATTCATTGCTTAGCCCCATTAGGTAAATCTATCTTCATAGATCATCATGCCTAATATCAAGGCTATTTAGCCTAAGCACTTCATCGAAAAACTATTTCCAAATGAAGTCCTAATTCGTGTCAAGAAATTTATTTCCAATTACCAATGTGTCAAGCACACAAGGTTTTTAGAAATAATATTACGCTCCCACTTACTTTCTTGAATTTCAAGCATCTTCGTTACCCATTGATGAAGTCAAAACTCCTTTTGACCATTTCATCAAAACACGAAGATTCCAACTCCTTTTGCTCTCTTCTGTCCATCGCTGGAACTCTGAAGTTTGCACACCTACTAGCATCCTCTGGATCGACAAATTACTTTGGACTGTATCACATACAAGTCCTAGGTTTCATTTCCATCAGATGGAAATGCTTTTGTCATCCATATTTCATATCTCAAGATTGAAATATTTAATTGCTAGTTCAACCCGAACCGACTTTAAGCATCGCTACGGTGAGACAATCTCATCGTAGTCAACTCCTTGAACTTGTTTATTGCAACAAGTCGAGCTTTATGGATAAAACATTTTATCCGTATCAGTTTTAAGTTCCATAAATATTCGTCAGACTCTAAGTCTTCCGAAAGGTGTATCAAGGTTTTAATCTTGAATCACTTATATGGAAACTAACTCGGGTTGTATTGGCATTCAGCCAATTCCGGAGTCAGGGCCCATCAACGCTTCCTTGTGTATCATAGGTATACTGTTGTCCAACAACAATATCTCGTCTGCGCACCTGAGAGGTTTGCACGAGCCTTGCCTACGTGGTTCAGCTGCAAGTTCGACCGAAGTCCATACATTTTATTGTAGAGACTTCCGTATCAGTCGCAGTAGGAAACTCCGGAATTACTTCCAAGGTTTCTTTCCTTTGACCTGATGACGAAGATACTGTTATCTCGTCGAGTTTGCACTGTCCTCCCACTCACCTTTTTGAAAGAACTATTCTCTTTAAAAGCATACCGTTTTGTGGCAAAACTATTTGCCTCGGTATAGTGAGGGAGGAATACCCAATTGCTTGGGATAACCTACAAAGTAGCACTTGTCTGATTTGGAATAGGTTTGTAACCTTTTACACAATCCCCATATTCCAAATGTTAAGAAAAGATATAACATGGTTGGGCGTACCATACCATGGCTTCATTTCAACAGACCCGATGGAGCTCTTTTCAGTGTAAAAGCCGCAGTCTCCAAAGCATCACTTTAAAAGGGATAATGGCAATTTTATTTATGTCATCTTTGATCTTACCATGTCATAAATGGTTTGATTACATCTTCACAGACTTTCCACTTGCAGTGGTGTTCCGGGAAGTGCAAGTTATGAAACCCCTTTCACAACTCATCAGACATTCGCTAAACTTGTAACTCAAATATTCCTTTCTGCAATCGAATTGTAGAAACATAATTTTCTTGTTACAATAACTTCTACTTCATTTTTGAAAACCTTTCGAATGATTTCAAAAGATCCAGACTTACGTCTCATCAAGTAAATATCCATATATCTACTTGAGTCATTTTTGAAGATAGATAAATCCACTACTAACAACATTTATCGGACTACACACATCAAATGTATGATCACCAATAAGTTTGTTACTCGTTCCTTATGGCCTGTGAACGGTATTTCAGTCACTTCACTTTTCGGAGGAAAGTTGCAAGTGTCAGATGATTCAAAATCAAACGACTTCAAAAACCATCATAATGGAATTTCCATGCGGGTTTCTCCAATGTGACCAAATGTAGTGCCACACTTGTGCGGTATTCTTTTAGTCTTGCAACATTTAGCGTCAGTGTTTATGGATGTATCATATTACCATCAATATTCATAACATACATCCCATCTCGGATGGAAGCATGGCCCTTCATGTTAT
Source organism: Secale cereale (assembly GCA_902687465.1). Classification (NCBI taxonomy): domain Eukaryota; kingdom Viridiplantae; phylum Streptophyta; class Magnoliopsida; order Poales; family Poaceae; genus Secale; species Secale cereale. The sequence continues at coordinate 739,934,375 of LR738712.1, forward strand.
TCATAATACTGAACAACAATTGTTCTTCTATGAACAACCCTTTTGCAACAAACTTGTGCAATTTGGCTAGAGTGTATGAAACTCTAAAATGAATTATGAAAGTAAACACAGAGGTAATATATTATTATCAACATTCATAACATACATCTCATTCATAATGAAAGTATGGCCCTTATGTTGTTCATAACACCGAACATCAGAAGTTCTCTTATGAACAACCTTCTTGCAAGATACCTTATGCAATGGGCTAGAGTGTGTAAAACTCTAAATGAATTATGAAAATAAATACAGACGGTAATACACCGATGGAAGGTATAGTAACATTTACTATGTTCCCTGTGTATACCTAAACCTTATTCCTGGCTAGTCTTTCAGGCCATAGTAGTACTTACATCGAGTTGCAACAGAATGCAATCGAGCGGGTATCTTTGTGATTTACTCACAATACCCAAGAATCAGTGATTAACAATTTAATCATAATTCCCAAGGACTATATCTTTGACCAGTCTTCTATACATCAAAAACTTGTATGACATTCATACATGAGCTGGATATTTCAGTCTTCTTTCTTATTGCCATTATACTTCTAAGAGTTTAACTTTTAGTATTTCTCCTACTCTCAGAAGAAGCACCCAACTTAAGAGTGGCGTTAGCCCCGGACTTCCTAGGCGTGAAAGTCTTACTAACACCCTTCGGACACTTCCTTTCTCTTTAAGTTGTTGTTTTATTCACCTTTCATCATATGACAGGCGTTCTACTGGATCCCTCTCTTATCAGTCTAATGCATAGTAAACTCCTTTACTAATAGTTTGCAAACAAACACTGCTTTGGATATCTCATATCTTTCAGCCTTTGTCTGTCTCTGAAAATGTTTTTCAGATTCCATGAATATCACATAACTATCCAAACTTTCGAAGTTCGGGTCTCATGGAAGCAAACATATTGTACTTGACTAAAAACGGAATTATAGCTTTTGGATCGAAGGACGAGAGTCACATGATCCATAGCATTAGCGGGAGAATACCGAAAGTATGCGATAGGACAAAGTCCTTCTCGGCACTCTTGAGGACAATCCTCACATTACGTTACCAACCGTAAAGTTTTAACCAGATATTTAACAGCTATTCAATTTTAATAGGGAAGGTGGAAATGCGAGCCATTATTCTACAACTATTATGCAAATCACACTTAGACAGTGTTCAAAATTAATTGCACTGAGAATTAAACAAGTTAATTCAACAGTGCGCTCCCACTCAAATCAATATCTCTCATAATTGATTGTGAGTGATTCAAGATCCAGACTTCAATTCATCGCCATAGAATCATCATCTCATGACGGGAATTTTAATCGGTAGGTCAACATGCCGATCACATCTCTATGTGACTCTTGTTCATCTTTCGATGCTTGTGTTCCGAGCTCATGACTTTCATGCCTGAACGTCAAGACAACCAAGTGATCTTGCTGCGAGGTCTCAACTCACCCGCCTCACACATCCCTAATCGTTCGTACCCATGCATCCATGGCGCACCCCGAGAAGTTAGGTGCCGTGACGGTGCTACACTTGGGAGAACACTAACTACTTGATATTTTGTGAGAGATCACCCTAATAAAAGCGACTACCGCGCAATCAAGAAGGGTGCATCAAAGGGATAAACATCTCAGGCAATTCATAATTAGCATGATATGGTATAGCCCTTTCTGACGGAGAAGTCTTTCATTCTTCGTCTTCGGCATTCGCGTCGGTGTTCACCTTCGCGAAGATTGCCACCACCTTGTCGATGCACCAGATAATATTGCTATCTCTATAGCAGATAAAATAAATGCATTACACAAGGTTGACACGCAGGTCATTAAAGTGCAATCATATGGCTCCAGCCATCATGCCGAATCATGACACGCAGGTCATGTTAATTAATTTACATCATATAGTCATCTCATACATAATCAAATTATTATGAGCACTGCTATACCACATCATATGCACATGCAAACCCTCCTGCAAAACCAAGTTAGACGTCTCTAATCGGTTCAGGCAAAAGCTTATCTTACGTGGCTTCTAAGGTTTCGAAACAAACCGAAGCTACCAACGTCCATCATCAAGCATGATAATTCAAGTCGCTAGATTAACTTTTGCGGGGTGTATGAAACACGAGATAATAAAATCTCGAGCCCCATACTGAACTTCGTCATACGCATGACCCCCGTGCAGATCATATCTGCATTGCCCTTTCGTCTGCGAAACATCCATCTTTCTTTGACTAAAGTGGAACCCAAAGAACTGTTAGCACTTCGTTGATCTGTCAATCAGCATACTCAGGAGCAGCATGAAAGGATCGCGGATTGCCAGAACTTTGTCAGATTCCACAATGCTGTCAAGATCAGGACTACGCAAATTTAAGGGAAGCAACAAGAACATCGGGTAACAGATTTCATCTGCTACCCGCACAAATAATTTTCAGTAATAGATCTTATCTACTACCTAATTATATTGTGCAACACCCATACATCTCTATGTATTCTAGATCGCAACCTGCATCTACGCATAGCACGGCTCTGATACCACTGTAGGGTAACGCAGCAGAAAACAAAAAATTTCCGACCTACGCACCAGCCCAGGACCACTATGAAGACTGCATACAAGGTTTTGATCATTTTCGTTACCGACTCGTAGCGCAGCGGAAGTAGAGTCGATGACGATCGTCGGTGCAGACCCCCGCAGCTAGGATTTACAACCTCCCAACCGCGAGGATGTATACCCTCATCTTCTCCTCGGACAGCCCTCCGGGAGACGGTCGAACAGTCCCCCGGACGGTGTCGCGGACAGCCCTCCGGGAGGACCTTCGAAACTCGAACGGTCACCCGGACAGCCCTTCGGGAGGACCCACAGAACTCGGACCGTCACTTGGACAGCCCTTCGGGAGGCACTCACGAACAGCCCCTCAGGGCACTAAGATCGAAACTACGACCTCTCTACAGAGTTGCACACATACGGTGTCATCTATCCGGCAGGGCTTCGCCGTCCAGAACTAGTTCCTACCGGAACCCAGACAGCCTTTCGGCTCTACGAAACTATTTCGTGGGAGGGAGAGAGAAGCCAGATCATTGCAATGGCATGTATGTGAGCAAGGGATGAAGAGATGGCAGCCCCCATCTCCTCTTATTTATAGGAAAACCAAGGGGTAGGGCATGGCTCACAAAAACCCAAAATGCCCATGCAAATGTCACACATGAAGGGCATAATGGGGAGGGAAGTGGAGCTCCATGGAGCCCCACTCATGTGGCCGGCCAACCCCCTTGGGGGGCCCCCATGAGGAGCATGCTTGGCCCCCAAGCCCTTCTAGAAGCCTTTCCACAAAAGCCCTAAAAGGTGGCTTTCATAAAAATATCCAAAAAGCACTTTCACTATTCACGACGACATATTTCAGCGTCTGATCGAACTGAAAATATTTATGTGGGCTTAGAACATTTCCAGTACCCACCATAATTATTTCCAACGCGTTCTGGAACAATTCCAGTTTAGTGATTTTCATCTGCGAAAAGCATCTGAAGTGGTTCCGGCAGCTCCGGGACATTCCCGGTTTTCATCTCCGAAAATTCCAGAAAGTTTCCAGAACGATTCTGGCATCCTCCAAGAATTATCAGGCATGTGCCAAAACCAATTTGACTTTATGGTATCCTCTGAAACAACTTTTCAGTTTCACCGGAACTCATCCGGTGACCTCTCTCTGCGGAACTTTTCCGCTGTCCGAAACTTTTTCGGTGTCCGAAACTTTTTCGGTGATTTTCTCTCAGACTCCCTGTCTAGTATTCAGCAGATAGATGACCCTTAAGCGTGTGACCCTATAGGTTCGGTGAAGTATAGACATGACCCGGAACCCCTTCCGATCAATGATCAACATCGGAGCCGTGGACACCCATATTGACCCCCTATACCCACACGAATGAATATTCGAGTGAACCTCCAGTTGCTGTGTGCTATTCCTTTTGCTTCGCGATATGTCACAAACACCCGAGGTGAGATTTATTTCATCCCCGTGGGCAAACACTTTGTCCACTATGCAAGTTACCTCGTTACCGGTTTTGTTCTCTTTTCTCGTTTTCGTGTTCCGGCATCCCAGTGATCAAATCACCCTGTGTCTGGCCAGACGATGATGGATACCGTTACACCGAGAGGGCCCGAGTATATCTCTCCATCGACGGAGGAGCAAATCCCAATCTTGAGTTATCAAGTTACTTGCCATACTTTCCCATGAACCCGTAAGCCGCCGTAATAGCCATCCAGTTACGGATGACGTTTAACAAACCCCAAAGTTCATGAATCAAGCATGAAGGAACTCGATACTCTCATGGTCTAAGGAATTATGCAAACATTAACTTCCTGTGTTATTAACCATAAACTTGTGACGAATGTATCTCATAGCATAACATCAATTCGGGTCGATTCAACACAAATGTTCCTATAACATTGTGCCCTCAAAGTTGCTGGCATAGACATGCCCATGATTGGGAAAACATAATCATCATGCAACACTTGAGCTAGTCTTAGAGGCATGACTAGGAATACTTTTTACCGTTTATTATTCCACACGTGTACATGGGTTTTCCCCAGAGCCTTTATGGATATACGGGCTCGGGAACCATAGCAGTTATAGCATGGAACATAAACCTAATTATGAACAGTGAGATAAATAATAGAATTTATTATTGCCTCTAGGGCATATCTCCTACAGATGTGACCTGTGAGTGTTAATCACATGGTGATGTGAACTAGATTATTGACTCTAGTGCAAGTGGGAGACTGTTGGAAATATGCCCTAGAGGCAATAATAAATTGGTTATTATTATATTTCCTTGTTCATGATAATTGTTTATTATCCATGCTAGAATTGTATTGATAGGAAACTCAGATACATGTGTGGATACATAGACAAACACCATGTCCCTAGTGAGCCTCTAGATGACTAGCTCGTTGATCAATAGATGGTTACGGTTTCCTAACCATGGACATTGGATGTCGTTGATAACGGGATCACATCATTAGGAGAATGATGTGATGGACAAGACCCAATCCTAAGCCTAGCACAGATCGTGTAGTTCGTATGCTAAAGCTTTTCTATATGTCAAGTATATTTTCCTTAGACCATGAGATTGTGCAACTCCCGGATACCGTAGGAATTCTTTGGGTGTACCAAACGTCACAACGTAACTGGGTGGCTATAAAGGTGCACTACAGGTATCTCCGAAAGTGTCTGTTGGGTTGGCACGAATCGAGACTGGGATTTGTCACTCCGTATGACGGAGAGGTATCTCTGGGCCCACTCGGTAGGACATCATCATAATGTGCACAATATGTGATCAAGGAGTTGATCACGGGATGATGTGTTACGGAACGAGTAAAGAGACTTGCCGGTAACGAGATTGAGCAAGGTATCGGTATACCGACGATCGAATCTCGGGCAAGTGTTATATCGATAGACAAAGGGAATCGTATACGGGATTGATTGAATCCTTGACATCGTGGTTCATCCGATGATATCATCGTGGAACATGTGGGAGCCAACATGGGTATCCAGATCCCGCTGTTGGTTATTGGCCGGAGAGTTGTCTCGGTCATGTCTACATGGTTTCCGAACCCGTAGGGTCTACACACTTAAGGTTCGATGACGCTAGGGTTATAGGGAAAGTATGTACGCGATTACCGAATGTTGTTCGGAGTCCCGGATGAGATCCCGGACGTCACGAGGAGTTCCGGAATGGTCTGGAGGTAAAGATTCATATATGGGAAGTCCCGTTTTGGTCACGGGAAAAGTTTCGGGCGCTATCGGTAGCGTACCGGGACCACCGGGAGGGTCCCGGGGGTCCACCGGGTGGGGCCACCAGCCCCAGAAGGCTGCGTGGGCCAAGTGTGGGAGGGGACCAGCCCCAGGTGGGCTGGTGCGCCCCCCTAACCAGGCCCAAGGCAAAGAGAGAAGAAAAAAGGGGGAAACCCTAGGCTCAGATGGGCCTAAGGCCCACATAGTGGTGCGCCTCCCCCTCTCTCCCCCTTGGCCGCCCCCCTAGATGGGATCTAGGGCTGGCCGTACCCCTAGGGGTGGGAAACCCTAAAGGGGGCGCAGCCCCCCCCCCCCTTCCCCCTATATATATGTGAGGTTTGGGGCTGCCCATAACACGTTTTGACCTCTATCGCTTGGCGTAGCCCTACCTCTCTCCCTCCTCGTCTCTTGCAGTGCTTGGCGAAGCCCTGCTGGAGTCCCGCACTCCTCCACCACCACCACGCCGTCGTGCTGCTGTTGGATGGAGTCTTCCCCAACCTCTCCCTCTCTCCTTGCTGGATCAAGGCGTGGGAGACGTCACCGGGCTGCACGTGTGTTGAACGCGGAGGCGCCGTTGTTCGGTGCTTAGATCGGAATCAACCGCGATCTGAATCACAGCGAGTACGACTCCTTCATCCGCGTTCTTGCAACGCTTCCGCATCGCGATCTACAAGGGTATGTAGATGCACTCCCCTCTCCCTCGTTGCTAGATTACTCCATAGATAGATCTTGGTGACGCGTAGGAAAGATTTTGATTTTCTGCTACGATCCCCAACACAATGGTTCCGTATTTTGCTCTGGTCTTAATTGGTTCGGGTTGTGATGGGCCCAGACTGTTATCAGTTTAGTTTGGTTTGGGTTTGCATAAAAACAAGTTGGGTATGGCTGGGTGTGAGTCTAAATGGTTTGGTTGCTAGCTGTTGCAAATCCTGGTTTAGAACCGGTTCTTGAACTGGGTATATACACGCGACACGACGTGGCTGGTCACACACGTACGTACACGACGTGACGCGTCTGGACACATACGTATTGGGCTGCTACTATGGATCATTTAAGCTACTAGCTAACTTGCTTGTTTCTTGGTTAGCTTTACACATACATCAGATTGATTTGGTTCCAACCCAAAACTAAGAACTAGGTTAAACCCATAGTTTGAAGAGTGGTTTGGTTTTGGTTGAGGTGGACAGAGCGTATGGTTTAGTTTGGTTTTGGTTCTGCATGATAATTGGAGGTGTGGTTTAGTTATGATTCAAACTCCGCGTTGACCAGTTATGGTTCAGGTTTGGTTGAGTTGTATAACCATTGCCAGGTTTACCGACAACATTCTGGTTCCTACTTACATGAGCAATAGAGTTATCACTTTCACCAAAGAGCATTTCTATTTCCTGAACTAACATCATATGAGATGATCTGTCAAGAGTGGGCGACTTGATCAACCTGACTGCATCCATGCAATCCATCTCGATGTCTACTGGGAGAGTAGACCACTGAAGAGCAAGGTTCAAACCCTCATGGCACGCCAAAAGCTCAGTTTGAAGAGGTCCGGAGCAGTGCCGTAAGTAACGACAAGCGGAGAAGACGATGTTGCCGTCGCTATCGCGAAGGATCATGCCGGCTCCCGCCAATCCATCATTAGTCTCGACGAACGATTCGTCCACGTTCAGCTTGGCATGTCCGGCCGACGGGGGAGACCACTGGATAATGGTGGTATGCTGCATTGGCGGGTGTATGCTCGAAGAACTGTAGCTAACAGGCGGGAGCACCATTTTACCTTTGATTAAATCGGCTGTAGGGAATTGTTGGATGCAACGAAGGGAGTCCGCGTAACTGAGAAGGAAGCGGCGTGATGCTTCAATTGGAGGTGGTGATCTGTGGTGGACAATCTCGTTTCTTACATGCCAGCTCCGCCATAACACCATAAGCACTCGCATGCCATCCTCTTCATTGAGCTCGTATAGCAGATCAAAAAGCCACTCGGACCCCGTGTTCCTCAGTGCAGCTAGGTTCAGCAGATGCCACTATTCCGCCATGGCGTTCCACAATGCGACAGCTAATGGACACCTGCAGAATGTGTGGAACGTGTCCTCCGGTTCCATTGCACATAGCGGACAAAGGTTAGATACCTCGAGCTTCCGTGATTGTTTGTCACCCAAGTCGCAAGGGAGTTTGAAGCTAACCGCCACGCAAAGATACGCACCTTTGGTGGAGCAGGGCACCTCCATATAAGTGCCCAGATGGCACGTCGCCCGTCCGGTGCCTTGCTCGTAGCGACTGTATTATGACGATGAGTCTCGACGAAGGCGAGGCGGTAGGCACTCCGGACCGAGAACGAATCGGAGCGCTCCGGCGCCCAAGCGATGATGTCATTGCCCATGCCGGGCACCACCTTGATCTTCATGATTTCCGCGGCGTCGACTGACAAAAAATGTTGATTGAGCAGCTGCACGTTCCAATTCTCATGCTCATCGAGGAACTCGCTAACACGCCGAAGGCGGCAGCGCCCCTGCGGTAATATGGGCAGTCTTGCGAGCGGATGTGCGATCCATTGGTCTCTCCGAATACGAATCGAAGCACCATCACCAATGCGCCAGATCATGCCTTTCTTGAGCAGCTCAAGACCGTGGACTATGGACTGCCACGTCTGGGATGAATTGCCCAAGAAGACGGTGTCTTCTAGTCGTCCCTCCGGGTAATATCTGGCTTTAAGTACATGCGCGCATAAACTCTCGGGATTAGCAATAAGATGCCATGCCTGCCTTGCTAGAAGTGCCTGGTTGAAGAGCCTAAAATCGCGGAACCCAACACCACCGTGAGACTTTGGTTTAATTAGTGTGTCCCAAGCTCGCCAGTGTGTCTTCCTATTCCCCTCCCTGGCACCCCACCAAAAGTTGCGCACCATGCGAGTTAGATCATCACACACACTACGGGGCAGCCGGAAGATCCCCATAAGATAGGTAGGGAGCGACTGTGCGACCGCCTTGATGAGAATTTCTTTGCCCACTTGCGACGCTGCTTCTCCCCACTTCAAAATACGCCTGGTAAGCTGTTCTTGTAGGTGATGAAACTTTCCCTTTGACATTCTACCGGATGGGGTGGGGAGACCGAGGTACTTCTGTTCAAAACCCATCGTCTAAACCTGTAATGTTTCCATAACTGCTTGTTTGTTGTCCTCCCTGCATCTTGGACCAAACAAAATAGAGCACTTCGTTTCCACCTGCACCGCTTCCTCCTGAGAAACACGGAAGATCAGAAGGGTGTCATCTGCAAAAAGGAGGTGCGAGATGCCTGGAGCCCGCGGGCACACATGTACTGGCGAGATCTTTCCTTGCGCGACCTTCTGTTTCAGAATAGCATCAAGCGCATCAGCCACAAACAAAAACAAAAACGGGGATAGAGGGTCACCCTGCCGAAGGTCACGCGATGGTGCAAACGAGTCTGAGAGAGCTCCATTTAGTTTAACATTGTATCTCACCGAGGTAACACACACCATGATCCACTGTATCCACCGGTGATGAAAGCCCAACTGTTGCATCATTCGCTTTAGGAATTGCCAATCTACCATGTTTGTTGCGGATTGATTCACGAAATCATTGGCCATTCAAAATCGTGAACCAAACTAAAATTTGAATAGCTTTGCCTCCGCGATCCATGCAAGGATATCGAACGTCAACAAACAAGTTCCCAGTGAGAATATTCCCAACGAACACTCCATGGTGATCATTTCGGCTCAGAGGAGGTCGTGTGTGAAGCTGAAAACGTGACAATCGGTAACCAACTCTTCGGAAAAAGAAAAGAGGCGCCACTACACATGTTCTCGGAGACCTAGTTAGTCCTTGTCGGCCTGCTGCCTCAACAATTTGATATTCAGCGATGTTGACAAGGTCACGCTTGACCGTTGCAACTCTATGAGCTCATCGTTGCAACTCTATGAGTTCATTCAGGCCTTGTTCGATTAAACCTCTCTTGAAGAAGAGAAGTTTGCAGTGGATTAAGCGGGATTTTGACTCGTAGGGGATTTACCGCCCCCTTCCGACCGAACAAGGGGCAAGCATGAGTTGGACACGATGGACTACGAAATTTAACCAACTTCCATTGATTACATCTGCATCAACTTACATCATCTTCTTCTACAACAACCGCGCGCAATGCTGATTAGGGGTACATTTTCTTCATCTTCAAAAAAAACTAAAATCTCTTCTCCACAGATGACAAGAGAAGAGAGATCAGCACCGCCGTTATTCCGGTCTTACACTAACCACTCCATCTCCCTAGTCATCAACCACACCAACACTGATCTGCATCCTGATTAATCTTTCTTCTTCTTCCTCTTAATCTTCTTCTTGTTCTTCTATGCACCCTACGGCTGCTGGTCTATGCATGGCGTCAGGGCTGCGCCTTGTAGGGCGCCGCCGCGACGGCCTCGGCGACGCTGAAGAAGATACGGTCCGACCCGAACGTGTCCCCCACCACCGAGTTGTACATCCTCTCCGTCACCGACCCCACCGGGTTCGCCAGCACCAGGTCCACCCCCCGCTTGTCCAGCACCCGCTTCATCTCCGCCAGCGCGTCCAGCCCGCTCGTGTCGATCGCCGTCACCGCTGCAAATCAACCAAGCTCATCCGATTAGTTCTGAGTCGATCTTGGAACTTGGATGCAAACAACAATGGCGAGACAGACAGAGAGACTCACCGCTCATGTCGAGGACGATGCAGCGGACGCCGCAGAGGTTGGCCTTGGCGGCGCGCTCCTCCTCCTCGCGGAGGTAGCGCATGATCCGCTCCACCAGGTAGGTGGAGTTGGCGAAGTAGATGGCCGACTCGACGCCGACGACGAGGAACGGCGGCACGCGCACGGCCTCGCGGTACTGCGCCATGCTGCGGTAGCTCTGCGTGCCGGGGACGAGCCCCATGACGACGGTGTTGGGCCGGGTCACCTGCAGCAGGATCTTGAAGAGCGAGATGCCCACGGCCACCGACAGGCCGACCTGGACGGAGACGAGGAGCACGCCGAGGAAGGCGGCCACGCACGCGCAGAAGTCGAGCTTGTCCACCTTCCACAGCTTGGCGGCGCCGCGGACGTCGATCAGCCCGGCCACGGCGGTGATGATGATGGCCGACAGGATCACGTTGGGCGTGTAGTGGAAGAGCGGCATCAGGAAGAGCAGCGTCACCAGCACCGCCGAGGCCATGACGATGTTTGACACCGCCGTCCGGCAGCCGGCGCTGTAGTTGACGGCGGAGCGGGAGAAGGAGCCCGTGGTGACGTAGCAGGAGGCACAGGACCCCGCCATGTTCATCACCCCGATCGCCATCATCTCCTTGTTCCCGTCCACGTTGTAGTTGTTGATCGACGCGAACGTACGCCCCACCGCGATCCCCTCCTGCAAACATATCCAACATCGTCAGACAGATCAGAAAATGCCGCAACAAAATTGACCTGAACAGTTTCAGAGATTGATTGATTGGTCTTACGGTGAGGGACAGGATGCCGGTCATGATCCCGGTCTTGACGGCCAGGGCGACGTAGGAGCCGCTGAAGACCAGCATGTTCATGGATGGAGGGTTCACTCCCCTCGGGAGGTCGCCGATCTGCGCATCAAAGACGGCATTTTTGCAGATTGATCAGAGATAGGTTATGAATGTTTCTTTGGTTTTTTTTTTTCATGCGCGCAACATGTTCAGAGATGTTACTGAAGGAATTGGCGTGCTTACGATGCTGATGCCGTGGCCTCTGCAGAGGTAGGAGATGATGGTGGAGACAATCACTGACGTCAGGGGAGCCGCCGCCGATACCCAGAAAAGCCTTGGATTCCGAGCGCTCTGCACAAGAACAAGGAGTAAAATGTGTGATTGGTCAGTACACAAGCTATGTCTTACTGATTTATTTCACCAAAAAACAGAGCAAGAGAAACCAAATTGCAGACTGGATAACTGAAGAATTTAACCAGGATAATTGTCTGCCTCATAAATAAATTTACTACTTTTTTTTATCATAGTACATGGGCAATTTTGAGGTGAAAATTAAGCCGTCAAGTTACCCATCTTCTCAAGATCAACATTCGTAATCATGCCAAGTGAGGAACCATCACCATTCTTAACCAACTCTGCTGCAATCCGAAACCATCACGCGCCGTGACCCGCTTGTCACGGAGGATGATGGCGTGACTCGTTGTTACGGGTTTGCGGGGGTTGTTTTTCAATCATCATCCCCAGATTCGACAGAAGAAAATATCATAGAGATGAGGAAAGATTGTGACCGACTAGTCTACTTGCTTAGGAGGTGACACATCAGAGACCAAATTCTATACATTCTCCCCAAAAGGGAAAAGGCGGCAGGCTGCAATGGGTCACCGGCCATTGCAGAATAGATTCTAACCAAGGCCACACACAATGACACACGTCTTGCTCCAAACTGATTGATGCGTTTGGCCTAGCAAAGTGTATGGAAGCTAACGCAAGCTATGAACATAGGACTATAGGAGGTGTATCTGCGTGGCCAAACTGAAACTGCTCAGACAGGTTAGGTTTGGCTTCAAAACATATGTTTAGTATGACTGAATCTTTATGTTTTTTGCTAGAACAGAGCACTTTTGTGAAGGAGAAAGGGACATAGATAATACTACTACTTTGTTTAAATGAAGAAAACTATACTAATTTGAACTGCCTTTAGCAATCATAAGCAATGTTCAAAGTGCATGTGCTCAAGTGCCAACAGGCACTTTTTGGCACCATGTTTCAGTCTATTGTTATTCAGATATCTTGGAAGATTAGGCCTCCCATAGGGAGGAACTAGACTTTTCTGATCATACCAACTGTTCAGTTCAGCCAAGCAAGTCTAAAGCTCTTTTTAGGACAGTCTAAACTCTAAAGTACTATTAGCATAGACAAACTAAAAGAGTTTAAAAAGTTCTAACTGATTGGACCAAGCTATTAGCCATGTTCTCTAAGTAATTATAGGACATTTCTTTCTTATGATTCTGATGATGATATACTTATTTCGAGTGTACTTCAGATACCGTCGAATGTTGTTCCGAGGAAACAAATTAAAGAAAAAGTAATTGATTCGTTTTTTGTGTGAAGTCAAGTTGAAATAAGAATGTTTTTTCCTTTCAGAAAGGTAAATATCCCAGATTTATCAGGTCCCAACAAGCAGGAGCTAGGTGCTTAAGATCACCCTGCCACTAATTGTTGGCCATTAGCTTTGTTTGAGTGGAGTGAAATTCCTTGTTAGTGGGAAGCACCCTTTGGGCCCCTCCATTGCACTGCCCCACTTTTGTGGGTTTAATCACCACCTCCCCTTTATGCAAATTCTACCTTTCCTAGTTGCTACCTGTCCATTGCCCATGGTCAAATAATTCTAGAAACCACTAATTGACAAATGATCACTAAACCTGCCTTTTTCTTTTTCTTTTCTACTTCTAGTTTTGAAGAAACAAAAGGAAGAGGAGGAGAAAGAGATATGCATATATGCATCTTATAATAATCATCATAAGCATATGCATATGTGTCCTTCTCTACTACTAGCCTACAATCTGATATTTAGTTACTAATAAAATTGAAACTAAACTTGGTTAAGTTAATGTAATACTACTATTTTGGAAGTAATTAATTTTATTACTTAGTAGAATTGCAACTAAATATGGCTAATTAAATTAAATTAAATTGGAGCTAAAGAAGATTGTGCTATGAGCTAGGCAGAGGGAGGCAGAGCATAGGTGGGTGGTGGGTGACTTACGATTTGGCGCGTGCCGAGGAGGACGGCGAGGAAGGCGACGCCCATGACGATGGTCTGCCACTGCCACTCGCTGTGGCGGCGGACGACGGAGGCCATGACGTCGACGAAGCCCATGTGGGTGGTGAAGTGGACGATGCCGAGGAGGCCCTTGAGCTGCTGCAGGGACACGATGACGGCGGCGCCGCCCATGAACCCCGTGAGCGTGGCCTTGGAGAGGAAGTCGACGATGAAGCCGAGGCGGAGGAAGCCCAGGGAGGCCTGGAAGAGGCCGGCGAAGAAGGTGGCGGTGAAGGCCAGCTGCAGGTAGAGGATGGGCTGCTGCTCCGGCGCCACCGCCTCCCGGAGCATGGACCCCATCACCAGCGACGCGATCGACACCGGGCCCACCGCCAGGTCCCGCGAGCTGCCCAGCAGCGCGTAGATCAACGGCGGCACGAAGCTCGAATCTGCATGCACGCCAACAGGACAATCTCGTCAATCGCCCATTAATTCCCTGCCATTGAATGAGGGAGTTATGGAGCAGAGGCGTGCGCGACTCACATAGGCCGATGATGGGCGGCAGGTTCGCGAGCTTGGCGTAGCTGATCCCCTGCACGACGCGCGCGCCATGGAGGAGAAGGAAAGAAATTAATGTCGATCGAGGAAACGCGTAGCTGGTGGCCACAAATATTTGGCCATGGACCCGAACGGGAAGGTACTAAAAATGGGCCTGGCGAGGGGCAGAGAAATGAATGGACGGGTTGATTGATTGGTTACCTGGGGGATGGCGAGGCTGGCAATGGTGAGGCCGGCGACGGCGTCGGAGCGGAGGAGGCGGAGGCTGTAGTTGGAGCCCCAGTGGAAGATGGGGAAGAAGTACTGCAGCGCGAGCACCAGCTTGCGCGCGAGCGACTGGTTCTTGAACTGGTGCAGCGGGTCGTCCGGGAAGAAGATCTCCGCCAGCCGCTGCCCCAGCGCCCGCGCCGTCGTCCGCCGCTCCGGCGCCGACACTTTGTGCAGCTCCACCTGCACCATCCCCGCCGGCCGTTGCTGCTGCTGACGCGCCCCCGAGTCCGCCGCCGCCTTCGCCCCCGGCCCCTGCCCAGCCTCCAGGTCGAACGCCAGGGTCTCCACCTTGTTGTTCACCACCATGGCTGAGCCTACGCTAGGTCGAATCCCCTGCCCTCTCCCTGCAACCGCCGGCGCAGGGGAGGAGGAGGAGGAGGAGGAGGTCGGTGGCTAAGCAGAGGATCGAGGACGGTGATTGTTGCTGGTGCTGGTGGATGGATTCGTCGTCGGAGGATGGCCTGGTTTTATAGGGGCGGAGGCGAAAGCGCGGGAGAAGCCGGATTTCCTCCCCCTCCTCGTTGCGGGTTCGGATTAGGAAGGCGACTCTGCCTCTGCCTCTGCGTCCGCCTCCGGCGTGGTGTGGGGGTGTGGGGCTGGGTTAGGTTAATTTGGGTGGGCCCTCTCCGGTTACTATTTTACCGGGTGCTGTAATTAGCCAGCCGAGGCCCCAGCTTTTTACCGCAGGAAACACACCGGAAAATCACCGGCCGCTCGGATTGTGCTGTGAACAGTTTAGGCGTATTCCCGTATTTTTTTTTACAGTTTATTTAGGCCGTATTAATTGATATACGGAAAGATGCTGGAATCGAAACCGAATTATACCCCAGCCGAAAACGTGTTCTACCTGGTACGCATTTATGTTTTGTTTGGATATATATATAATAAATAATTAAGACCAGATTAATGGGTATTACTCCTACTCATTTTTGTTTTTGTTTGAATGTTAGTAAACGGTCTTGAATAACAGGGTTCGAGGTTGGCCGGTGATACGGAGGTGCTGGAATCGAAACCGAATTATACCTCAGTGGAAAACGTATTCTACCCCACGCATTTACGCTTTTTGTTTGCATATAGTGAACGGCCTTAAATAACAGGGTTCAAGGTCGACCAGTGGTACCATGACTGGTACGCTTCTTCATCAAAAGTAAACAACCAGAACCATTAGATAATTCATTTTATTTAGCGATTAAAAGGAGCTTCGGGTGTAAAGACATCCAATATACCCGCCTAGACGCACGGTAAAACACACACACACAAACACAGATAGATTGTGTTCGAGACAGGACAAATGGGAGCATTAGGTGCTCCCGCGTGACCTCAACCGTTGATCTCGAGATCCAACAGTCAACATCAATGTTTGCAGAAACACCCCGATGTACCATCATTATGCGTAGGTCCACAAACATTGATGTTGACCATTGAATCTCAGATCGACGGCTTCAGTGCCTTCAACTACCAAAGCATACATAAAAAGGACAAAATACCATGAAAGCTTAGGAGCCTTGGGAGAAGGTGCATGAGGCAAAATAGAGAGAAATGTGACAGGATCATCCTTTTCATTCTTTCAAACTTGCATATGTCATCTTCCTCGTGCTCTAGAAGCTTGCATCCATCATCTTTATGTTGTCGTCAATGCGACGAATGAACGGACACTGTCCCTGTGCATTGTTGAAGACATGGATTATTTACCACTAGTCGAAACTATCTGGCATACCGATGAAGGATTAATCATGAGACTTCTTTCTGCAAATTGGCCAAAAATTAACCAAGTGTGAGCTCTGAAACCACCGAAGTAGGGCGAAACGGTATACAACCCACACACGCTACAAAACCATTGTACCTGAGAAAGATATGAAGTTAACCTCCTAAGTATTGGAAATGGATTCATAAGGTAATATGACTAAAATCCCGTGTAAAGGCCTTTTGAAACATTCATTGCAACATGTAAAAAGTAAAAAAAAAACATATCTCAGCAAAGGACTACTTATGACGTGCTATAGATTAAACTTATAGACAAGGAATAGTGGGTATCAAAATCGACACAACTTGATTTGAGCCCTCTACAAAGTATTAGTTTTACATGGAACAATTCAGTTATCACAAATAACGTAGCTACCTTGGAACTATTAGCCACACTCCTAGTTATTAACAAGGAAAATTAGATAAATCGCCTTTTCGATGGCATTTTTTTGCGGAGAGATTCGTACATCTTACGACTCACAATAAACCATTCTCCTTCATCCCACATTGGAAGGATTATCACTAGTTAGTTGATTACCTTTTTTAGTTCGGATCTACGCTGTAAAATATAATTATCTCATGTTTGGAATCTAGCTAAGTCGAATCGACTGCCATCGACCCCTGAACTTCCAGGACAAGTAACTAATGGTAAGCGCAGATTCATGTAAAAGAAGGCTTGGTGGAAGGTGAATATCTTTTCTCCTTGGATGATGGGTGATGGATTCTGGAATGGTTGCAAGTTAATTGGTGGAGATAAGTTCTGTGGTTCCCTTTTGCACTCAGTGGGTTACCCAATTTTAACGGCTGTGTATATCCGGTGACCAATATGACTATTACTATGACCATGTGGCTAGTTTTGAGTATTATAAGGCTAGTCGTAATGACAAGTATCATATACTAGTATCATGCATATGATACTAGTGTATGATACTACATCCGTAGTGCATAGTATCATATGTTAGTATCATGCAAGACTCTATTTATTGCCATGCATGACACAAAGTAGCACAACATTTAATATGATATGGTATCATGATATGATACTCAACCACCTCTTTCCTCATTTAATTCTATGCCGCATCAACAAATTTGTTTAGTTGGCATGCATGATAGTACTACCTATGATACTCCCATTACGACCAGCCTAAGCAGGGGTGAGGGGGCGGCGGGGGGGG
>LR738712.1:739951760-739994393 GCA_902687465.1 Secale cereale
GGGGGGGGGGGGGGGGGGGGGGGGGGGGATGATCCTGAGATGTGACACGTCTGCTCCACGTGTGCATGACTGGGCCCACATGTCTGGCATCTGGCAAAAGTTAAACTACGTGTGTAAGCATGTCGTTAGTTAGGTGCACACCTAAAGCTCCTAACTTAATTTGTCTTTCGGAAAGCAACATAACAGAACATATCCATTCTCTACACGTATACACTTTTCTATAGGGAAAATGCATATTCAGTCTATACGAAACACTACTCCTCTACAAGAAGGAAAAATGCGTACTCACATAATCACATTCTTGACACACGTTACAAGCTAGTAGATTCTGAACCATGAATTGTGACAGGGGCACCAAGAGCCATGATGATGATAACAACAGCTAGCAATCTACATATCTCAATGGCAAGGTATTTAAAAGCCCCATCACTTACTTCCATTTCCATAGCAGAGTGGAGCTGCCGGCCAACTATCAATGGAGTCGATGCACTTGATGCATAGGCTAGCTAGCTAGCTAGCTCCCATCGAAAGGTGGCCTATGGAGAAGGATAGTGCCTGCCTGCCCTAGATTTTCCTGCAAACGTTGAGAGCCCATCTTGAAACGCAGAGCAAAGGAAACTCAAGTGGCTCACCAGCCAAGTTGGCCGTTTATACATAATTACATGCATATAAATAGCACCTGTTGCTAGCCATAGCTAATTGTGGCCAAAGACGCATGTGATGCTAGCGTGGCCGGTCATGTATATTTGGCAACATGCAACTGTCGGCCAGCAATGCATGTAGCCTCAAATAGGTGCAGGTATAAATGGGGCAACCAAAACTAGCAGAAAATGCTTGCTAATAGATATTTGTATATAGCCTGTGGAAATAATCTACATGTTTTCTCTGTTGGAAACTTGTCCTTCCGCCGTATCGGGCACGTGTATATGGGGGGTGTGTGTGTTTCTCTGGCCGGCTGAGGTCGCTTGAGAATTTGTCTCTGTAAGCAACGGTCACTAGCGTCTTGGCATAAGTGGAAAGTGGCTGGGGAGATGTCCACAATAAGGCTGATGGCAAGGTCTCCCCAACGTGACCAAAATAAGTAGGCAATCAGTAGTGAAACCCCATGTATCTTTCTTCATATGGCCATGCATGTGCCTGTGTGACTGCATCTCAAGTTAGATAGTTAGGGTATTATTTTGTTTATAAGCTATAGTTTATATGTAATACATCAATGGAGGGCGCATCTGAAATAATTAAGCTAGCTGATTTGCAGCAGAAATCCCAGCAAAACTTCATTTTTATGATTAATTGCAAACCATTTCCTTCTTGATCATAATTAGTTTCTGCCATAAGTGGAAAGTTGCACATGGAGCACTCCCACTAAAATTTTCTTTTATCCAGTTTTCCTTTCTGTAGGCACCTTCAATAATATATGCCAAACTAACTGAGTCAATGTTATGTCATATCATGCGGTGATGTTTGGGTACACTTGCAATAGTGATGAAGTGGTTCATGCATCCAATCACTAGTGGATTGGCTAGAAGGGCACAAAAATGATCAGCCATCATATATATATATATAGGCATCTACTCTATGGTTGTGGCATTTCATTGATTACATCAATGACTCCATGTCTCAATCTTGAATTTTGTCGAACATTTAGTCCCTCAAATCATTGAGATGGTTTTAGATGATGTGGTAGTGCTTTCCGTTATCCAAACCTATTCATAAGGGAAAAAAACACAAGCTTTTTCTAGGAAAATAAAAAAAATGCAAAACAATAAGAAAAAAATATGGCAAGGAAAAGTACACTAAAATTTAGAACTACAAACTTGGAAAGTGGATCAAAATATCTCAGAAAATACACAACCTTAATCTAGACGTTAGATACAGGAAACCAAATAAAAGATACTCATGAAGAACCACCGTACTGAATAAAAAAAGAAATGTAGTACTCCTGTCTGAAAATACTTGTCGAAGAAATGGATGTATCTACATCCTTTTTTTACTCATTTCCGCAACAAGTAATTTCAGATGGAGTGAGTATTTTTTATATGTTCCATAGACTGCCAACTACATACCTTCCAACGCTCATTTTTTTAAGGTTCTATTGGTTTTCCTATTTATTCAGAATATTTAGTTTCTAGAATTTCCATATTTCTTCATATATCTTTTTTATAAAATTCTTTTAATATTCCTATTTTATAACAGTTCCCTTGGATTTGTATTATCATTTACCAGCACATTTTCATTCCAGTAGTGTATACACATGGGTGAAATCATTACCAATCATCAAAAACAGATATATAGCGATGAAAGGAAAATATTGTACTGATACTAGAGGTAAATCCTTTGGGTTCAATCTTCTCAAAGTCATTCCAGTGTCATGATTTTTTTTCATAAAATATTTCTCTCTCTCTCTCTCTCTCTCTCTCTCTCTCTCTATATATATATATATATATATATATATATATATATATATATATATATATATATATACACACACGGTCAAACTAGAAGCAACATATTTCTTGTCTTACGATGAATGCTCTTTTTATTGTATTTTTTTTCATTTATTTATTCAGAACACCTTTTGTATTTTATAATTTTATTAACTTCTACCTGTAAACTTTTTTCAGACAATTTATGTAATTTTTCTAGACTTTTTTTTTCTGTGTTAGGCCAACTCCAACATGCGACCCCAAACGGACATCCCTTTTGTCCGGATTTCATCCGTTTGGGAGTGGCAATGGGGCCGTGTCCGCCCGGATTCTTGGATGCGGCGCCCGTGCGCCCAACGGGCGGCCGCATTTCGGCCGCATCTTGTCCCCGTCCATGCAAAAGTGAGAAACAAATGATTTAAAGCCGCGGCCGCGGTTTGCACTAGTTCACGCCGGTCGGCAACACAGTCTGACACATGCATCAAAGCCAGCGACCGACACATGAGTCGGCCTTCATAATGGACAAGTTTTATCGCTGGCAACAAAGTCAGCTGCCAGCACACTAGCCAGCCTTCAAAAGAGACAATTTTTTTGCCGGCAACAAAGCCAGTTGCCAGCACAGGAGCCAACCTTCAAAAAGGACCGCCATCGCGGCCATCGCGACCGTCGTCTCATCTAGACCATGCCATCGCGGGCGAACATCTCCTTCTGTCGGTTTGTGAACCAAGCATTCCTCTCTGGTGACATGTTTTTCTTGCGGATGATCATGATCGCTAGTGCCACCTCCTTGGCTTTTGTGTCGGCATTGGTGGCCTCAATCTCTAACTTCTTGAGTTGAGCGGCCTCCTCGGTGTCAGGCTTCCTCTTCTTCATGGCCTCCTTCATGTCAAGCTTCTTCGTTTGAAGATCTAGGTATATCTTCATTTGCTCCTCCTTCCCTTTGCCCTTCCTCTCCTCCCGCATTTCCTTTTGGCTCATCATATCCTCCAAAGTTCCTTGCAAGGCTATGGAAGACGCATCACGCTTCTCGTCGTACTTCGAGCTTGTCTTGCCCCTTGACCTCTTGAGCACGTCTCCCGTGTCAGCCTCGGCTGCCGCCGCCTTCTCCCCTGTCTTCTTCCTACGAGAATTGTATTGGTCCTTGAACTTGGGGCAATCTTTGATGAGCACCCAACAATGCGTGAGAGTGAATGGCTTATCTTTGTGCCAGGCCTTGAAGGCTTCCAAAGATTGGTATGCTAATGACCCACAAGTGTAGGGGATCTATCGTAGTCCTTTCGATAAGTAAGAGTGTCGAACCCAACGAGGAGCAGAAGGAAATGATAGGCAGTTTTAAGTAAGGTATTTTCTGCAAGCACTGAAATTATACGTAACAGATAGTTTTGTGATAAGGTAATTGGTAGCAAGTGACAAAAGGTAAAAGTGAATAAGGTGCAGCAAGGTGACCCAATCCTTTTTGTAGCAAAGGACAAGCCTGGACAAACTCTCATATAAAGGAAAGCGCTCCTGAGGACACATGGGAATTATCGTCAAGCTAGTTTTCATCGCAATCGTCTGATTCGTGTTCGGTACTTTGATAATTTGGTATGTGGGTGGACCGGTGCTTGGGTGATGTACTTACTTGGACAAGCCTCCCGCTTATGATTAACCTCTAATGCAAGCATCCGCAGCTACAAAAGAAGTATTAAGGTAAACCTAACCATAGCCTGAAACATATGGATCCAAATCAGCCCCATACGAAGCAACGCATAAACTAGGGTTTAAGCTTCTGTCACTCTAGCAACCCATCATCTACTTATTACTTCCCAATGCCTTCCTCTAGGCCCAAATAATGGTGAAGTGTCATGTAGTCGATGTTCACATGACATCACTAGAGGAGAGACAACATACATCTCATCAAAATATCGAACGAAGACCGAATTCACATGACTACTAATAGCAAGACTTCCCCATGTCCTCAGGAACAAAAGTAACTACTCACAAGACATAATATTGTTCATGATTAGAGGGGTATTAATATGCATAATGGATCTGAACATATGATCTTCCATCAAATAAACCAACTAGCATCAACTACAAGGAGTAATCAACACTACTAGCAACCCACAGGTACCAATCTAAGGTTTGGGTACAAAGATTGGATACAAGAGATGAACTAGGGTTTGAGAGGAGATGGTGCTGGTGAAGATGTTGATGAAGATAGCCCTCCCCAAGATGGGAGAGTTGTCGGTGATGACGGCGATGACGATTTCCCCCTCCTGGAGGGAAGTATCCCCGGCAGAACAGCTCTGCTGGAGCCCTAGATTGGTTTCCGCCTCGGTTCCGCCTCGAGACGGCGGCGTCTGGTCCCGAAAGCCTCCTTCTGATTTTTTCCAGGTCAAAACACCTCATATATGAGAAGATGGGCATCGGGGGCCTTCCGACTGGCCCACGAGACAGGGGGGCGGGCCCTGGGAAGGGGGGGCGCGCCCCCCACCCTCGTGGACAGCCGGTGGCCCCCCTCGTGGACTTCTTTCGCCAGATATTTTTTATATTTTCTGAAATGGAGTTCTGTTGAGTTTCGGGGCTTTTGGAGTTGTGCAGAATAGGTTTCCAGAGTTTGCTCCTTTTCCAGCCCAGAATTCCAGCTGATGACATTCTCCCTCTTCATGTAAACCTTGTAAAATAAGAGAGAAAAGGCATAATTATTGTGACAAAACATGTAATAACAGCCCATAATGCAATAAATATCAACATATAAGCATGATGCAAAATGGACGTATCAACTCCCCCAAGCTTAGACCTCGCTTGTCCTTAAGCAAAAGCCGATATCGAAAAATATGTCCACATGTTTAGAGATAGAGGTGTCGATAAAAACAAAATACGGACATGAGGGCATCATGATCATTCTCATAACAGCAACATATATAAATATAGTCATATGGTTCTTATGCTAAAGTAACAATTCATCCACCATATTAAGTATGAATCATAAACTTCATTGAAAACTAACAAACTTTGATCTTGGTCATTGAAGCAATTGCAATTTATCGTAACATCGGAAAGAGTCAATATAAGAGCTTTTCAGCAAGCCTACATACTCAACTATCATATAGTCTTTCACAATTGCTCACACTCATGCAATACTTATGGTTATGGAGTTTTAATCAGACCCAGAGAAAGATAGGGGCTTATAGTGTTGCCTCCCAACCTTTTACCTCAAGGGTAATGTCAACAGTAATAGATCATGAAAACTTACATCCAAGTGGGTATATATGTCAGGATCTTTCCAACACAATGTGCTTGCCAAAGGATAAAATGTAAAAAGGAAAGGTGGATTTCACCTTGACTCTTATAAGGCAAGAATAATAGACAGGCCCTTCGCAGAGGGAAGCAGAGGTTATCATGTGTTTTTATGGTTGGATGCACAAAGTCTTAGCATAGAAGAACTTCACTTTATATTGCCACTTGTGATAAGGACCTTCATTATGCAGTCCGTCGCTTTTATTACTTCCATATCACAAGATCGTATAAAGCCAATTTCTCCCACACTAAGAAATCATACATATTTAAGCGAGTTTGCAACATGACAACTTACTTGGAAGGATCTTTCTCAATCCATAGGTAGGTATGGTGGACTCTCATGGCAAACTGGGTCTAAGGATATATGGAAGCACAAGTAGTATCTCTACTTGGTGCGAGGAGCTTTGGCTAGCATGAGGGGGAAAGGCAAGCTCAACATGTTGGATGATCCATGACAATATACTTTATTTCGGATATAAGAAGACATAACCCATTATGTTGTCTTCCTTGTCCAACATCAACTCTTTAGCATGTCATACATTAATGAGTGCTCACAATCATAAAAGATGTCCAAGATAGTATATTTTTATGTGAAGCCTCTCTTCTTTTATTACTTCCTATTAATTGCAACGATGACCAAAACTATGTTTGTCAACTCCCAACAACTTTAATTTATCACTCTTATATGTGAAGTCATTACTTCCCATAAGATCAATATGATCTCTTGGATACTCTTTATGTTTTCTTTCTTTTATCATGACCCAAGTGAGGAAATCAAGCCCTTGACTCAACACTAATCTTTATTATATAGCTCACGGACTCGATTACAAAGGGTAAAGATCATAAAGCAAAAGCTCACAACTAGATCATGCTAACTTTATTATACTAGATCAAAATACTACCAAAAGGATCGAACTAAGTAAAATGGTAAAGATAGAAGTGATGGTGATACGATACCAGGGTCACTCCCCCAAGCTTGGCAGTTGCCAAGGGGAGTGCCCATACCCATATGATTATGTCTCCTTCTTCGGGGGTGGTGATGATGGAGTTGTAGATGATGTAGGCTTGTTGTCCATCTTCCAAGGCATGGGTTCACCATCGTAGAAGGATGATCGAGTCTCCAGGATAGTCAAATCTGCAACCAAACTCATCTTCTTGAATCTATATTCACACTCACAATTTTGGTTTTGCAGGTCATAGATCTGGGCTTGGAGGTGTTCGATCTTCTCTTGAAGATTGGACATAGCTTCCCCAAAGATCCTTGAGTCCAACTTGAGGTTGTTGGCAAGCTCAGAGATCATCATGTGGTTGGCGTTGAGTCCTCGTTCCACCATACCTTGGCACTTGAAAACTTGTTGCTCCATTGCTTCGAGTCTTGTCTCCACGCTTCCGGTCCTCCTCGGCCCCTCAACATCATGGATGTGCAGCACCCCCTCATGCAACTCCATGGTTTTAGGGTGGTGCAGCACCTCCGCAAGGTAGGGGTTGATGACCTTCTCGGAGAACTTGTCCTTGGGAGTGTTGGAGGACGCCATGATGATCTACATCTGTCAAAAATAGCAGCTCGAAATGAAAACAGAGGATTTTTGCGTGATACAAAGGTCAAAACCTTCGGGAGTATATATAATGAATTTTTACCGACAAAAATGAGTAACCCACAAGAAAACGGAGTCCGGGAGGCACACGAGCTGCCCACGAGGCAGGGGGGCGCGCCCTCCACCCTCGTGTACGGCCCGTGTCTCTTCCGGACTGCGGCTTATTTTTCTATTTTTCTAAATATTCCAAAACTGAGAAACATTGCCTTTAGAACTGTTTTGGAGTCGGTTTACTTACCGTATCACATACCTCTTCCTTTTCGGAGGCTGAATCGTTCTGGAAAGTGTCCCTTATGTATTCCTCCGGGGTTACGATTTCAATAATATTGGTTTCAACATTTATGAGATTACCTGAGATATAATGTTTGATTCTTTGACCGTTCACCATCTTCGGATTTGTGCCTTCGAAGTTGTTGATATTTATGGCATCAGAACAATAGACCTCCTCGATAACGTAAGGTCCTTCTCACTTGGAGAGAAGTTTTCCTGCAAAAAATCTTAAACGAGAGTTGTATAGCAGCAATACATAGTCACCTACATTAAACTCACGCTTTTGTATCCTTTTGTCATGCCATATTTTAACTTTTGCTTTAAACAACTTGGCATTCTCATAGGCATGGGTTCTCCATTCATCGAGACAGCTAATGTCAAATAGCCTCTTCTCACCGGCAAGTTTGAAATCATAATTGAGCTCTTTGATAGTCCAATATGCCTTATGTTCTAGCTCAAGAGGTAAGTGACAAGCTTTTCTGTAAACCATCTTATATGGAGGCATACCCATAGGATTTTTGTATGCAGTTCTATAGGCCCATAATGCATCATCTAGTTTCTTGGACCAATTTTTCCTAGACCTATTAACTGCCTTTTGCAAGATTAGTTTCAACTCCCTATTACTTAGTTCTACTTGACCACTAGTCTGTGGGTGATAAGGTGATGCAATTCTGTGGTTGACATCATATTTTGCAAGCATCTTACGAAAAGCACCACGAATAAAGTGTGAACCACCATCAGTCATTAGATATCTAGGGACTCCAAACCTTGGGAAAATAACTTCTTTAAGCATCCTAATAGAGGCGTTATGATTAACACTACTAGTTGGAATAGCTTCTACCCACTTAGTAACGTAATCAACATCAACTAAAATATGTGTGTATCCATTAGAGGCAGGAAACGGTCCCATATAATCAAAGCCCCAAACATCAAATGGTTCAATAACAAGTGAATAATTCATAGGCATTTATCGACGTATACTAATATTACCAATTCTTTGACATTCATCACAAGATAGGACAAACTTACGGGCATCCTTGAAGAGAGTAGGCCAATAAAAACCGGATTGCAATACCTTGTGTGCAGTTCTATCTCCCGCATGGTGTCCTCCATAAGCTCTGGAGTGGCACTTGCGTAGGATCTGTTCCTGTTCATGCTCAGGTACACAACGTCTAATAATACCATCTACTCCTTCTTTATAAAGATGTGGGTCATCCCAGAAGTAATGTCTCAAATCATAGAAGAACTTTTTCTTTTGCTGGTATGTGAAGCTAGGAGGTATAAACTTAGCAACAATATAATTAGCATAATCAGCATACCATGGAGCAGTACGAGAAGTATTTATGACAGCTAATTGTTCATCAAGAAAGCTATCATCAATAGGTTGTGGGTCATCAAGTATATTTTCTAACCTAGACAAGTTATCTGCAACGGGGTTCTCAGCTCCCTTTCTGTCAATAATATGCAAATCAAATTCTTGCAGAAAAAGAACCCATCTAATAAGTCTAGGTTTAGCATCTTTCTTTTCCATAAGGTATTTGATAGCAGCATGATCAGTGTGAATAGTTACTTTAGAATCAACGATATAGGGTCTAAACTTATCACAAGAAAATACAACTGCTAAAAATTCTTTCTTAGTAGTAGCATAATTTCTTTGGGCACTATCTAGAGTTTTACTAGCATATTGGATAACATTTAATTTCTTATCAACTCTTTGCCCTAGAACAGCTTGATACGTCTCCAATGTATCTATAATTTTTTATTGTTCCATGCTATTATTTATGAAGTCTTGGATGTTTAATGGGCTTTATCATTCACTTTTATATCATTTTTGGGACTAACCTACTAACCCAAAGGCCCAGTCCAGATTTCTGTTTTTTTGCCTATTTCAGGGTTTTGCAGAAAAAGAATATCAAACGGAGTCCAAACGGAATGAAACCTTCGCGAGAGATATTTTTGGAGAAAATCACGCACGGATAACGCCAGGACCAACTCAGGGGACAACTGGGCTGCCCTCGAGGGTGGGGGGCGCGCCCCCCTTCCCAGGGCGCGCCCCCTGCCTCGAGGCTGGCCCACACGGCCCCCGGTGCCCTCCTTCTTCCTATATATACCTACGTACCCCAGAAACTCCATACGCAGAGAGAAAACCCTAATTCCACCGCCGTAGCTTCTGTTCCCGTGGAGATCCCATCTTGGAGCCTGTTCCGGGAGGGGGGATCCATCACGGAGGCCTTCATCATCATCATCATCGCCCTTACCATGAGTTGTGAGTAGTTTACCACAGACCTTCGGTTCCATAGCTAGTATCTAGATGGCTTCTTCTCTCTCTGGATCTCAATACAAAGTTCTCCTCGGTCTTCGAGGAGATCTATTCGCTGTAATCTCTTTTTGCGGCGTGTTTTTCGAGATCCGATGAATTGTGAGTTTATGATCAAGGTTATCTATGAAAGATATTTGGTTCTTCTCTGAACTTTTTATGTGTGCTCATAATATCCTTTCAAGTCTCTTTAAATTATTGCTTTGGTTTGGCCTACTAGATCTATAGTTCGTGCAATGGGAGAAGTGCTTGGCTTTGGGTTCAATCTTGCGGTGTCCTTTCCTAGTGACAGTAGGGGCAGCAAGGCACGTATTGTATTGTTGCCATCAAGGATAAAAAGATGGAGTTTTCATCATATTGCTTGAGTTTATCCCTCTACATCATGTCATCTTTCTTAAGGCGTTACTCTGTTCGTATGAACTCAATACACTAGATGCATGCTGGATAGCGGTCGATGTGTGGAGTAATAGAAGTAGATGCAAAATCGTTTCGGTCTACTTGTTTCGAACGTGATGCCTATATACAATGATCATGCCTAGATAGTCTCATAATTATTCGCTTTTCTATCAATTGCTCGACAGTAATTTGTTTACCCGTCGTAGAATATCGCTATCATGAGAGAAGCCACTAAAGAAAACTATGGCCCCCGGGTCTATTCTCAACATATCAATCTACATCTACTTTACTTTTATCGCTTTTATTTGCTGTTTTATTAAACTAAAAATACCAAAAATATAATTATCATCTCTATCAGATCTCACTCTCGTAAGTGACCGTAAAGGGATTGACAACCACTTATCGCGTTGGCTGCGAAGTTCTTATTTGTTTGTGCAGGTGCGAGGGACTCGCGCGTGGTCTCCTACTGGATTGATACCTTGGTTCTCAAAAACTGAGGGAAATACTTACGCTACTGTGCTACATCTCTCTTTCCTCTTCGAGGGAATACAACGCAAGCTCAAGAGGTAGCAAGAAGAATATCTGGCGCCGTTGACGGGGAGGCTTACGCAAAAGTCATATACTAAGTACCTATCACAAACCCTTATCCTTCGCATTACATTTTTTGCCTCTCGTTTTCCTCTCCCCCACTTCAGCCTTGCCGTTTTATTTGCCCTTCTTTTGCCGTGTGTTTACCGTTCGCTTGCTTCTTGTTTGCTTGTGTTGCTATGTGCCCTCAAATAGCTTGCATCTTCGCTTGCTAAAGTATGGATCCTCATCCTCTTGCTAATCTCTTTAAGAGATCCAATTATGTTGAACCTATTACTAGTGAGCTGCATGCACTAGATTATCTTTATGAGGTTTTGCTTGAAATTTATGAATCTGAAAATTGTGAGGAATTGTTAAAAGAAAAAGTGATTCATGATAGTTCCTTATAGAAAAAGCATGATTGCAATGATGTTATTTTAAATTCTATTAATATCAATTGTGCTAATGATATGCAAAACCCTAAGCTTGGGGATGCTTATTTTGCTATGGCCACTACTTGTTGCAATGATCATGATTGGGGTGATGCTTCTTACGATCTTGAAAACTTATTTAATCCCCATGATGAATATAGGATTGAAAATAGTGTTTGCAATGATATTGAAAGTGTGTTTGGAAGATTGTCAACTTTAGATCCCACATATTTGGAGAATGTTCAATCTTATGATTTTTTTTTGATAAAAGTGGGTTTGGAGAGGTCATGACTTTAGTTAATGTTAATCCCACTATTTTGGAAGAGTGTCAACTTTGCATGCATGTGGATCATGTTGAGAATATGTTATGTGATAGATATTTTGTTGAATTTGATCATGATACTACATGCAATTATTATGAGAGAGGGAAATATGGTTGTAGAAATTTTCATGTTACTAAATTACCTCTCGTTATGTTGAGATAACTACTGTTTCTTTTTCCTTCCTTGCATATGCTAGATCTTGCTTGTCTTGGTAATTTGTTTTCCTATAAGATGCCTATGCATAGGAAGTATGTTAGACTTAGATGTGATTTTCACATGCTTTATGATGCTCTTTGTGTGCTTCAATTCTTATCTTTCATGTGAGCATCATTGAATTAATCGTGCCTAGCTAGGGGCGTAAAACGATAGTGCTTGTTGGGAGGCAACACAATTTTATGTTTTTTGCTTTTGTTGCAGTTAGGGAATAAATATTGCATCTAGCCTCTGATTAGATGTGTTTTCATGTTTTGTTTAGTGTTTGTGCCAAGTAGAACCTTTGGTAAGACTTGTGTGAAGTTTATATGATCTTGCTGTGAAAAACATAATCGTTAGCGCTCGCTAAAGTAGTCGTGGGATTTTACTGGAGCGTGCTTTTTAGTTGATTCTTTTTGCTTCTGATTGGTAGAAAAATTGCGCAAATTTACCAATTTATTTTGAATTTTTGGAGTTCCAGAAGTAGGCGAACCTTGCAGATTACTACAGACTGTTCTGTCTTTGACAGATTCTGTTTTTCGTGTGTTGTTTGCTTATTCCGATGCATCTATGAGTAATATTGGAGGATATGAACCATAGAGAACTTGGAGTACAGTAGGTTTAACACCAATACAAACAAAGAATGAATTCCTTGCTGTACCTTTGAGTAGTGGTTTGCTTTCTCTTACTAACAAAGCTCACGAGAATTTTTGTCTAAGTTTTGTGTTGTGAAGTTTTCAAATTTTGAGTATTGCTTTGATGGACTATGGAACAAGGAGTAGCAAAGGCCCAAGCTTGGGGATGCCCATGGCACCCCAAGTAAATTCAAGATAATCAAAAGCCTAAGCTTGGGGATGCCCCGGGAAGGCATCCCCTCTTTCGTCTTCATCCATCGGTAACTATACTTGGAGCTATATTTTTATTCGCAACATGCTATGTGTTTTGCTTGGAGCGTCTTGTATAATTTGTGTATTTGCTTGTTAGTTTTCCACAATCATCCTTGCAGGATACACCTATTTGAGAGAGTTAAATATGGCCTAGAAATTGTTAGAACACTCTATGTGCTTCACTTATATCTTTTGAGTTGAATAGTTTTTGCTCTAGTGCTTCACTTATATCTTTTAGAGCATGGTGGTGGTAATATTTTGTAGAAATTGTTGAACTCTCATGCTTCACTTATATCTATTTGAGAGTCTATTAAAACAGGATGGTAAAGTGTCTAGGCTAAAGAAACTAGTCTTCACATGATAAACATCCAATGTCAATGTAGTAAAAAAAATCACATCAAGTGCATTGAATAGAAAAAATGTTGGATGCTTGATAATTGTTTTGAGACATGAGGATAGTGATATTAGAGTCATGCTAGTGGAGTTATTATGAAATTGAGAAATACTTGTGTTAAGGTTAGTGATTCCCATAGCATGCACGTATGGTGAACCGTTGTGTGACTAAGTTAAAGCATGAGGTATTTGTAGAGTGCCAACCTTTGTGTGGAGGTCGGGGGCGCGCGATGGTTAACTCCTACGAACCTCCCCCCTAGGGGCATGAGTTGATTGCTTTGTTTTGATGACTCGTAAATTTTTGCAATAAGTATATTAGTTCTTATGACTAATGTTGAGTCCATGGATTATACACACTCTCACCCTTCCACCATTGCTAGCCTCTCTTGTACCGCACAACTTTCACTGGTGCCATAAACCCACTATATATCCTTCCTCAACACAGCCACCATATTGTTCCTCAAAACAGCCACCATACCTACCTATCATGGCATTTCCATAGCCATTCTGAGATATATTGCCATGCTACTTTTCACCCTTCCGTTTATATGACACGCATCATATTGTCATATTGCCATGCATGATCATGTAGTTGACATCATATTCCTGGCAAGGCCACCATGCATAATATTTTCATACATGTCACTCTTGTTTCATTGCACATACCGATACACCGCCGGAGGCATTCACATAGAGTCATACTCTGTTGTTGTAGTATCGAGTTGTAATTTCGTGTTGTAACGAAAGTGTGATCATCATCATTATTAGAGCATTGTCCCATGGGAGGAAAGGCTGAATCTATAAAGCCCCTCCACAAAAAAAAAGGAAAAAAAGAAAGGCCAAAGAAAAAAAAAGGCCCAAAAAAGAAAAAAAGAAAAAAAGAAAAAAAGGAAAAAAAGGAAAAAAAGAAAAAAAAGAGAAAAGAAAAATGGACAATTGCTACTATCTTTTTCCACACTTGTGCTTCAAAGTAGCACCATGTTCTTCATTGTAGAGAGTCTCATGCTTAGTCACTTTCATATACTAGTGGGAATTTTCGTTATAGAACTTGGCTTGTATATTCCAACGATGGGCTTCCTCAAATGCCCTAGGTCTTCGTGAGCAAGCAAGTTGGATGCACACCCACTAGTTTCTTTTGTTGAGCTTTCATTCATATTTAGCTCTAGTGCATCCGTTGCATGGCAATCCCTACTCACTCACATTGATATCTATTGATGGGCATCTCCATAGCCCGTTGATACACCTAGTCGATGTGAGACTATCTCCCTCTTTTTGTCTTCTCCACAACCACCTCTATTCCACCCATAGTGCTATATCTATGGCTCACGCTCATGTATTGCGTGAAAGTTGAAAGGTTTGAAAAGATAGAGCATGAAAACAAATGCTTGGCTGAAATGGGGGTTGTGCATAATATGAATATTTAGTGTGATAACAAGGCAGCATAGCCAACACTATATGATTTTGTAGGGATAAATTTCTTTAGCCATAGTATTTTGAGAAGACATGATTGCTTTATTAGTATTGCTTGAAGTATTGTTATTTCTTATGTCAATATAGACTTTTGTCTTGAATCTTTCAGATCTGAACATTCATGCCACAATTAAGAGAATTACATTGAAAAACTATATTGGTTAGCATTCCACATAAAAAATTCTTTCTTTACCATTTACCTACTCGAGGACGAGCATGAATTAAGCTTGGGGATGCTTGATACGTCTCCAACGTATCTATAATTTTTGATTGTTCCATGCTATTATTTATGAAGTCTTGGGTGTTTAATGGGCTTTATCATTCACTTTTATATCATTTTTGGAACTAACCTACTAACCCAAAGGCCCAGTCCAGATTGCTGTTTTTTTGCCTGTTTCAGGGTTTTGCAGAAAAGGAATATCAAACGGAGTCCAAACGGAATGAAACCTTCGCGAGAGGTATTTTTGGAGAAAATCACGCACGGAAAACGTCAGGACCAAGTCAGGGGACAGCTGGGCTGCCCTCGAGGGTGGGGGGCACGCCCCCCTTCCCAGGGCGCACCCCCTGCCTCGAGGCTGGCCCACACGGCCACCGGTGCCCTCCTGTTGGGGAACGTAGCAGAAATCAAAAAATTTCTACGCTTCACCAAGATTAATCTATGGAGTCATCTAGCAACGAGGGACAGGGGAGTGCATCTACATACCCTTGTAGATCACGAGCAGAAGCGTTCAAGAGAACGGGGATGATGGAGTCGTACTCATCATGATCCAAATCATCGATGATCCTAGCGCCGAACGAACGACACCTCCGCATTCAACACACGTACGGAGCGGGGACGTCTCCTCCTTCTTGATATAGCAAGGGGGGAGGAGAGGTTGATGGAGATCCAGCAGCACGACGGCGTGGTGGTGGATGTAGTGGTATTCCAGCAGGGCTTCGCCAAGCAACACTGGAGGAGGAAGAGGTGTCACGGGAAGGAGAGGGAGGCGCCAGGGCATAGGGTGCGGCTGCCCTCCCTCCCCCCACTGTATATAGGGCCCCTAGGGAGGCGCCGGCCCTAGGAGATCCCATCTCCAAGGGGGGCGGCGGCCCGGGGGGGGGGACTTGCCCCCCAAGTCAGGTGGGGCGCCCCCACCCGTAGGGTTTCCAATCCTAGGTGCAGGGGAGGCCCAAGGAGGCGCACCAGCCCACCAGGGGCTGGTTACCTTCCCATTTCAGCCCATGGGGCCCTCCGGGATAGGTGGCCCCACCCGGTGGACCCCCGGGACCCTTCTGATGGTCCCGGTACAATATCGGTAACCCCCGAAACCTTCCCGGTGGCCGAAACTAGACTTCCTATATACAATTCTTTACCTCCGGACCATTCCGGAACTCCTCGTGACGTCCGGGATCTCATCCGGGACTCCGAACAACTTTTGGGTTTCCGCATACTTATATCTCTACAACCCTAGCGTCACCGAACCTTAAGTGTGTAGACCCTACGGGTTCGGGAGACACGTAGACATGACCGAGATGACTCTCCGGTCAATAACCAACAGCGGGATCTGGATACCCATGTTGGCTCCCACATGCTCCTCGATGATCTCATTGGATGAACCACGATGTCAAGGATTCAATCAATCCCGTATACGATTCCCTTTGTTTATCGGTATAGTACTTGCCCGAGATTCGATCGTCGGTATACCGATACCTTGTTCAATCTCGTCATGGCAAGTCTCTTTACTCATTCCGTAACACATCATCCCGTGACCAACCCCTTAGTCACATTGAGCTCATTATGATGTCTTACCGAGTGGGCCCAGAGATACCTCTCCGTCATACGGAGTGACAAATCCCAGTCTCGGTTCGTGCCAACCCAACAGACACTTTCGGAGATACCCGTAGTGCACCTTTATAGCCACCCAGTTACGTTGTGACGTTTGGTACACCCATAGCATTCCTACGGTATCTGGGAGTTGCACAACCTCATGGTCTAAGGAAAATATACTTGACATTGGAAAAGCTTTAACATACGAACTACATGATCTTGTGCTAGGCTTAGGATTGGGTCTTGTCCATCACATCATTCTCCTAATGATGTGATCCCGTTATCAATGACATCCAATGTCCATGGTCAGGAAACCATAACCATCTGTTGATCAACGAGCTAGTAACTAGAGGCTTACTAGGGACATGTTGTGGTCTATGTATTCACACATGTACCACTGTTTCCGGATAATACAATTCAAGCATGAATAACAGACAATTATCATGAACAAGGAAATCTAATAATAACCATTTTATTATTGCCTCTAGGGCATATTTCCAACAGTCTCCCACTTGCACTAGAGTCAATAATCTAGTTACATTGTGATGAATCGAATACCCATAGAGTTCTGGTGTTGATCATGTTTTGCTCGTGGAAGAGGTTTAGTCAATGGATCTGCGACATTCAGATCCATATGCACTTTAAAAATATCTATGTCTCCATCTTGAATATAATTCCGGATGGAGTTGAAATGGCGCTTGATGTGCTTGGTCTTCTTGTGAAACCTGGGCTCCTTGGCAATGGCAATAGCTCTAGTGTTGTCACAGAAGAGAGTCATCGGGCCCGACGCACTTGGAATAACTCCTAGGTCGGTGATGAACTCCTTCATCCAGACTCCTTCCTATGCTGCTACTTCGGAAGCAGCTATGTACTCCGCTTGACATGTAGATGCCGCCACGACACTTTGCTTGCAACTGCACCAGCTGACTGCTCCTCCATTCAAAATATACACGTATCCGGTTTGTGACTTGGAGTCATCCAGATCTGTGTCGAAGCTAGCATCGATGTAACCCTTTACGACGAGCTCTTCGTCACCTCCATAAACGAGAAACATATCCTTAGTCCTTTTCAGGTACTTCAGGATGTTCTTGACCACTGTCCAATGTTCCATACCGGGATCACTTTGGTACCTCCCCACTAAACTTATGGCAAGGTTCACATCAGGTCTGGTACACAACATGGCATACATAATAGAACCTATGGCTGAGGCATAGGGGATGACACTCATCTTTTCTCTATCTTCTGCCGTGGTCGGGGATTGAGCCGTGCTCAATCTCATACCTTGCAATACAGGCAAGAACCCTTTCTTGGACTGATCCATATTGAACTTCTTCAATATCTTGTCAAGGTATGTGCTTTGTGAAAGACCATTGAGGCGTCTCGATATATCTCTATAGATCTTGATGCCTAATATGTAAGCAACTTCTCCAAGATCCTTCATTGAAAAACTCTTATTCAAGTAGGCCTTTATGCTTTCCAAGAATTCTACATCATTTCCCATTAGCAATATATCATCCACATATAATATGAGAAATGCTACAGAGCTCCCACTCACTTTCTTGTAAATACAGGCTTCTCCCCAAGTCTGTATAAACCCAAACGCTTTGATCACCTCATCAAAGCAAATGTTCCAACTCCAAGATGCTTGCACCAGCCCATAGATTGAGCACTGGAGCTTGCATACCTTGTTAGCATTCTCAGGGTCGACAAAACCATCCGGCTGCATCATATACAGTTCTTCCTTGAGGAAGCCATTAAGGAATGCCGTTTTGACGTCCATTTGCCATATCTCATAATCATAGTATGCAGCAATTGCTAACATGATTCGGACGGACTTTAAAATCGCTACGGGAGAGAAAGTCTCGTCATAGTCAATTCCTTGAACTTGTCGATAACCTTTAGCGACAAGTCGAGCCTTATAGATGGTCACATTACCATCCGCGTTAGTCTTCTTCTTAAAGATCCATTTATTTTCTATGGCGTGCATCATCGGGCAAGTCCACCAAAGTCCATACTTTGTTTTCATACATGGATCCTATCTGGGATTTCATGGCTTCAAGCCATTTGTTGGAATCCGGGCCCGCCATCTCTTCTTCATAGTTCGAAGGTTCACCGTTGTCTAACAACATGATATCCAGGACAGGGTTGCCATACCACTCTGGTGCGGAACGTGTCCTTGTGGACCTACGAAGTTCAGTAGTAACTTGATCTGAAGCTTCATGATCATTATCATTAACTTCCTCCCTAGTTGGTGCAGGCACCACAAGAACATCTTCCTGCGCTGCGCTACTTTCCGGTTCGAAAGGGGTGACTGTCACCTCATCAAGTTCCACTTTCCTCCCACTCACTTCTTTCGAGAGAAACTCTTTCTCCAGAAAGGATCCATTCTTGGCAACGAAGACCTTGCCTTCGGATCTGAGGTAGAAGGTGTACCCAATAGTTTCCTTAGGGTATCCTATGAAGACTCATTTTTCCGATTTGGGTTCGAGCTTTTCAGGTTGAACTTTCTTGACATAAGCATCACACCCCAAACTTTTAGAAACGACAACTTAGGTTTCTTGCCAAACCAAAGTTCATACGGTGTCGTCTCAATGGATTTAGACGGAGCCCTATTTAAAGTGAATGCGGCAGTCTCTAAAGCATAACCCCAAAATGATAGCGGTAAGTTGGTAAGAGACATCATAGATCGCACCATGTCCAACAGAGTAAGATTACGACGTTTGGACACACCATTACGCTGAGGTGTTCCAGGCGGTGTCAATTGTGAAACAATTCCACAGTTCCTTAGGTGCGTGCCAAATTCATGACTTAAATATTCTCCTCAACGATCCGATCGTAAGAACTTTATTTTTCTGTCACATTGATTCTCAACCTCATTATGAAATTCCTTGAACTTTTCAAAGGTCTCAGACTTGTGTTTCATCAAGTAGACATACCCATATCTACTTAAGTCATCTGTGAGGGTGAGAACATAACGATAGCCTCCGCGAGCTTCAACACTCATTTGACCGCACACATCGGTATGTATGATTTCCAACAAGTTGGTTGCTCGCTCCATTATTCCGGAGAACGGAGTCTTGGTCATCTTGCCCAAGAGGCATGGTTCGCACGTGTCAAATGATTCATAATCAAGTGACTCCAAAAGTCCATCTGCGTGGAGCTTCTTCGTACGTTTGACACCAATATGACCAAGGCGGCAATGCCACAAGTATGTGGGACTATCATTATCAACCTTACATCTTTTGGCATTCACACTATGAATATATGTAACATCACGTTCGAGATTCATTAAGAATAAACCATTGACCAGCGGGGCATGACCATAAAAAATTTCTCTCATATAAATAGAACAACCATTATCCTCAGATTTAAATGAGTAGCCATCTCGCATTAAACGAGATCCAGAAACAATGTTCATGCTCAAAGCTGGTACTAAATAACAATTATTGAGGTTTAAAACTAATCCCGAAGGTAGATGCATAGGTAGCGTGCCGACGGTGATCACATCGACCTTGGAACCATTCCCGACGCACATCGTCACCTCGTCCTTCGCCAGTCTCCGCTTATTCCGCAGCTCTTGCTTTGAGTTACAAATGTGAGCAACTGCACCGGTATCAAATACCTAGGAGCTACTACGAGCGCTGGTAAGGTACACATCAATACCATGTATATCACATATACCTTTGACGTTGCCGGCCTTCTTATCTGCTAAGTATTTGGGGCAGTTCCGCTTCCAGTGACCCGTTCCCTTGCAATAAAAGCACTCACTCTCAGGCTTGGGTCCATTCTTCGGCTTCTTCCCGGCAACTGGCTTACCAGGCGTGACAACTCCTTTGCCGTCCTTCTTGAAGTTCTTCTTACCCTTGCCTTTCTTGAACTTAGTGGTTTTATTCACCATCAACACTTGATGTTCTTTCTTGATCTCCACCTCCGCTGATTTCAGCATTGAATACACCTCGGGAATGGACTTCTCCATCCCTTGCATATTGAAGTTCATCACGAAGCTCTTGTAGCTAGGTGGGAGCGACTGAAGGATTCTGTCAACGATTGCTTCATATGGGAGATTAATTCCCAACTGAGACAAGCGATTGTGCAACCCAGACAATTTGAGTATATGCTCGCTGACAGAACTATTCTCCTCCATCTTACAACTGTAGAAGGTGTCGGAGACGTCATATCTCTCGACTCGGGCATGAGCTTGGAAAACCATCTTCAGCTCTTGGAACATCTCATATGCTCCATGGTGCTCAAAACGCTTTTGGAGCCCCGATTCTAAGCTATAAAGCATGCCGCACTGAACCAGGAAGTAATCATCACAACGCGACTGCCAAGCGTTCATAACGTTTTGGTTCGCTGGGGCGGGAGCGTCACCTAGCGGTGCTTCAAGGACATATGTTTTCTTGGCAGCTATGAGGATGATCCTCAAGTTACGAACCCAATCCGTATAGTTGTTGCCATCGTCTTTCAGCTTGGTTTTCTCTAGGAACGCGTTGAAGTTGAGGACAACATTAGCGTGGGCCATTGGATCTACAAGACATATTGTAAAGATTTTTAGACTATGTTCACGACAATTAAGTTCATCTAAACAAATTTAATGAACTCCCACTCAGATAGACATCTCTCTAGTCATCTAAGTGATACATGATCCGAATCGACTAGGCCGTGTCCGATCATCACGTGAGACGGACTAGTCATCAACGATGAACATCTTTATGTTGATCGTATCTTCTATACGACTGATGTTCGACCTTTCTGTCTTACGTGTTCCGAGGCCATGTCTGTACATGCTAGGCTCGTCAAGTGAACCCTAAGTGTTATGCTTGTGTAAATCTGGCTTACACCCGTTGTATGCGAACGTTAGAGCCTATCACACCCGATCATAACGTGGTGCTTCGGAACAACGAACCTTAGCAACGGTGCACAGTTAGGGGGAACACAATTCTTGAAATTTTTAGTGAGAGATCATCTTATTTACTAGCGTTGTTCTAAGCAAATAAGATGTATAAACATGATAAACATCACATGCAATCAAATAGTGACATGATATGGCCAATATCATTTTGCTCCTTTGATCTTCATCTTCGGGGCTCCATGATCATCATTGTCACCGACATGACACCATGATCTCCATCATCATGATCTCCATCATCGTGTCTTCATGAAGTTGTCTTGCCAAACATTACTTCTACTACTATGGCTAACAGTTAGCAATAAAGTAAAGTAATTACATGGCGTTTTCAATGACACGCAGGTCATACAATAAAATAAAGACAACTCCTATGGCTCCTGCCGGTTGTCATACTCATCGACATGCAAGTCGTGATTCCTATTACATGAACATGATCAATCTCATACATCACATATATATCATTCATCACATCCTTTTGGCCATATCACATCACACGACGCATGCTGCAAGAACAAGTTAGACGTCCTCTAATTGTTGTTGCAAGTTTTTACGTGGCTGCTATAGGTTTCTAGCAAGAACGTTTCTTACCTACGCCAAAACCATAACGTGATATGCCAATTTCTATTTACCCTTCATAAGGACCCTTTTCATCGAATCCGATCTGACTAAAGTGGGAGAGACAGACACCTGCTAGCCACCTTATGCAACTAGTGCATGTCAGTTGGTGGAACCCGTCTCACGTAAGCGTACGTGTAAGGTCGATCCGGGCCGCTTCATCCCATGATGCCACCGAATCAAGATAGGACTAGTAACGGCAAGAGAATTGAACAAATCTACGCCCATAACTTCTTTGTGTTCTACTCGTGCAAGATACTACGCATAGACCTAGCTCATGATGCCACTGTTGGGGAACATAGCAGAAATCAAAAAAATTCTACGCTTCACCAAGATCAATCTATGGAGTCATCTAGCAACGAGGGAGAGGGGAGTGCATCTACATACCCTTGTAGATCGCGAGCGGAAGCGTTCAAGAGAACGGGGATGATGGAGTCGTACTCGTCGTGATCCAAATCACCGATGATCCTAGCGCCGAACGGACGGCACCTCCGCGTTCAACACACGTACGGAGCGGGGACGTCTCCTCCTTGTTGATCCAGCAAGGGGGGAGGAGAGGTTGATGGAGATCCAGCAGCACGACGGCGTGGTGGTCGATGTAGCGGTATTCCCGCAGGGCTTCGCTAAGCAACACTGGAGGAGGAAGAGGTGTCACAGGAGGGAGAGGGAGGCGCCAGGGCATAGGGTGCGGCTGCCCTCCCCCCACTATATATATGGCCCCTAGGGGGGGGTGCTGGCCCTAGGAGATCCCATCTCCAAGGGGGACGGCGGCCAGGGGGGACTTGCCCCCCAAGTCAGGTGGGGCACCCCCCACCCCTAGGGTTTCCAACCCTAGGCGCAGGGGAGGCCCAAGGGGGGCGCACCAGCCCACCAGGGGCTGGTTCCCTTCCCCTTTCAGCCCCTTTCAGCCCATGGGGCCCTCCGGGATAGGTGGCCCCACCCGATGGACCCCCGGGACCCTTCCGGTGGTCCCGGTACAATACCGGTAACCCCCGAAACCTTCCCGGTGGCTGAAACTGGACTTCCTCTATACAATTCTTTACCTCTGGACCATTTCGGAACTCCTCGTGACGTTCGTAATCTCATTTGGGACTCCAAACAACTTTCGGGTTTCCGCATACTTATATCTCTACAACCCTAGCGTCACCGAACCTTAAGTGTGTAGACCCTACGGGTTTGGTAGACACGTAGACATGACCGAGACGACTCTCTGGTCAATAAGCAACAGCGGGATCTGGATACCCATGTTGGCTCCCACATGCTCCTCGATGATCTCATCGGATGAACCACGATGTCAAGGATTCAATCAATCCCGTATACGATTCCCTTTGTCTATCGGTATAGTACTTGCCCGAGAGTCGATCGTCGGTATACGGATACCTAGTTCAATCTCGTCATGGCAAGTCTCTTTACTCGTTCCGTAACACATCATCCCGTGACCAACCCCTTAGTCACATTGAGCTCATTATGATGATGTCTTACCGAGTGGGCCCAGAGATACCTCTCCGTCATACGGAGTGACAAATCCCAGTCTCGGTTCGTGCCAACCCAACAGACACTTTCGGAGATACCCGTAGTGCACCTTTATTGCCACCCAGTTACGTTGTGACGTTTGGCACACCCAAAGTATTCCTACGGTATCCGGGAGTTGCACAACCTCATGATCTAAGGAAAAGATACTTGACATTGGAAAAGCTTTAGCATACGAACTACATGATCTTGTGCTAGGCTTAGGATTGGGTCTTGTCCATCACATCATTCTCCTAATGATGTGATCCCGTTATCAATGACATCCAATGTCCATGGTCAGGAAAACGTAACCATCCGTTGATCAACGAGCTAGTAACTAGAGGCTTACTAGGGACATGTTGTGGTCTATGTATTCACACATGTATCATTGTTTCCGGATAATACAATTCAAGCATGAATAACACACAATTATCATGAACAAGGAAATATAATAATAACCATTTTATTATTGCCTCTAGGGCATATTTCCAACACCTCCTCCTTCCTATATATACCTACGTACCCCAGAAACTCCATACGCAGAGAGAAAACCCTAATTCTACCGACATAGCTTCAGTTCCCGTGGAGATCCCATCTTGGAGCCTATTCCGGGAGGGGGATCCATTACGGAGGCCTTTGATACGTGCTACCTCTTGAGCTTGCGTTGTATTCCCTCGAAGAGGAAAGGGAGATGCAGCACAGTAGCGTAAGTATTTCCCTCAGTTTTTGAGAACCAAGGTATCAATCCAGTAGGAGACCACGCGCTAGTCCCTCGCACCTGCACAAACAAATAAGAACTTCGCAGCCAACACATAAGTGGTTGTCAATCCCTTTACGGTCACTTACGAGAGTGAGATCTGATAGAGATGATAAGATAATATTTTTGGTATTTTTTATATAGAAACAGAAAGTAAAGAAAGCAAATAAACAACGGCGGCAGAAATTGACGGGAAAGTAATATGATAAAGATAGACCCGGGGGCCATATTTTTCTCTAGTGGCTTCTCTCGTGATAGCGGTATTCTATGGCGGGTAAACAAATTACTGTCGAGCAATTGATAAAAAAGCGAATAATTATGAGACTATCTAGGCATGATCATTGTATATAGGCATCACGTCTGAGACAAGTAGACCGAAACGATTCTGCATCTACTACTATTACTCCACACATCGACCGCTATCCAGCATGCATCTAGTGCATTGAGTTCATACAAACAGAGTAACGCCTTACGCAAGATGACATGATGTAGAGGGATAAACTCAAGCAATATGATGAAAACCCCATCTTTTTATCCTCGATGGCAACAATACAATACGTGCCTTGCTACCCCTAGTGTCACTGGGAAAGGACACCGTAAGATTGAATCCAAAGCCAAGCACTTCTCCCATTGCAAGAACTATAGATCTAGTAGGCCAATCCAAACCAATAATTCAAAGAGACATGCAAGGATATGATGAGCACACATAAAAAGCTCAGAGAAGAACCAAATATCTTTCATAGATAACCTTGATCATAAACTCACAATTCATCGGATCTCGACAAACACACCGCTAAAAGAGATTACATCGAATAGATCTCCTTGAAGACCGAGGAGAACTTTGTATTGAGATCCAGAGAGAGAGAAGAAGGCATCTAGATACTAGCTATGGGCCCGAAGGTCTGTGGTAAACTACTCACAACTCATGGTGTGGGCGATGATGATGATGATGAAGTCCTCTGTAATGGATCCCCCTCCCGGAACAGGCTCCAAGATGGGATACCCACGGGAATAGCAGCTACGGCGGTGGAATTAGGGTTTTCTCTCTCCTTTTGGAGTTCCTGGGGTACGTAGGTATATATAGAAAGAAGGGGGGCACCAGGGGCCACAGGGGCTGCCCTCGAGGCAGGCGGGGGGCGCGCCCCCCACCCTCGAGGGTGGCCCCTCTCTCCCCTGGCTTGGCCCCGAAGTCTTTCGTGCGTGATTTCCTCCAAAAACATCTCCTGCGAAGGTTTCATTCCATTTGGACTCCGTTTGATATTCCTTTTCTGCAAAACCCTGAAATAGGCAAAAAATAGCAATCTGGACTGGGCCTTTGGGTTAGTAGGTTAGTCCCAAAAATGATATAAAAGTGAATGATAAAGCCCATTAAACATCCAAGACTTCATAAATAATAGCATGGAACAATAAAAAATTATAGATACGTTGGAGACGTATCAAGCATCCCCAAGCTTAATTCCTGCTCGTCCTCGAGTAGGTAAATGATAAAGAAAGAATTTTTGATGTGGAATGCTAACCAATATAGTTTTTCAATGTAATTCTCTTAATTGTGGCATGAATGTTCATATCTGAAAGATTCTAGACAAAAGTCTATATTGACATAAGAAATAACAATACTTCAAGGAATACTAACAAAGCAATCATGTCTTCTCAAAATACTATGGCTAAAGAAAGCTATCCTCACAAAATCATATAGTGTTGGCTATGCTCCCTTATTATCACACTAAATATTCATATCATGCACAACCCCGATTTCAGCCAAGCATTTGTTTTCATGCTCTATCTTTCCAAACCTTTCAACTTTCACGCAATACATGAGCGTGAGCCATGGATATAGCACTATGGGTGGAATAGAGGTGGTTGTGGAGAAGACAAAAAGAGGGAGATAGTCTCACATCGACTAGGCGTATCAACGGGCTATGGAGATGCCCATCAATAGATATCAATGTGAGTGAGTAGGGATTGGCATGCAACGGATGCACTAGAGCTAAATATGAATGAAAGCTCAACAAAAGAAACTAGTGGGTGTGCATCCAACCTGCTTGCTCACGAAGACCTAGGGCATTTGAGGAAGCCCATCGTTGGAATATACAAGCCAAGTTCTATAACGAAAAATTCACACTAGTATATGAAAGTGACTAAGCATGAGACTCTCTACAATGAAGAAGATGGTGCTACTTTGAAGCACAAGTGTGGAAAAAGATAGTAGCAATTGTCCCTTTTTCCTTTTTTTTTTCTTTTTTTTTGGGCCATTCTTTTTTTTGGCCTTTTTTTTTGCGGAGGGGCTTTATAGATTCAGCCTTTCCTCCCATGGGACAATGCTCTAAAAATGATGATCATCACACTTTCATGACAACACGAAATTACAACTCGATACTACAACAACAAAGTATGACTCTATATGAATGCCTCCAGCGGTGTACCGGTATGTGCAATGAAACAAGAGTGACAGGTATGAAAGAATTATGCATGGTGGCCTTACCACGAATACGATGTCAACTACATGATATTGCAATGGCAATATGACAATATGATGCGTGTCATATAAACGGAACGATGGAAAGTTGCACGGCAATATATCTCGGAATGGCTATGGAAATGCCATGATAGGTAGGTATGGTGGCTGTTTTGAGGAACAATATAGTGGCTATTTTGAGGAAGGATATAGTGGGTTTGTGGCACCGGCAAAAGTTGCGCGGTACAAGAGAGGCTAGCACTGGTGGAAGGGTGAGAGTGCGTATAATCCATGGACTCAACATTAGTCATAAGAACTCATATACTTATTGCAAAAATATATGAGTCATCAAAACAAAGCAATCAACGCATGCCCCTAGGGGGGATGTTGGTAGGAGTTAACCATCGTGCGCCCCCGACCTCCACACAAAGGTTGACACTCTACAAATACCTCATGCTTTAACTTAGTCACACAACGGTTCACCATACGTGCATGCTACGGGAATCACTAACCTTAACACAAGTATTTCTCAATTTCATAATAACTCCACTAGCATGATTTTAATATCACTATCCTCATGTCTCAAAACAATTATCAAGCATCCAACATCTCATTCTATTCAATGCACTTGATGTGATTTTTTTTACTACATTGACATTGGATGTTTATCATGTGAAGACTAGTTTATTTAGCCTAAACACTTTACCATACTGTTTTAATAGACTCTCAAATAGATCTAAGTGAAGCATGAGAGTTCAACAATTTCTACAAAATATTACCACCACCATGCTCTAAAAGATATAAGTGAAGCACTAGAGCAAAAACTATTCAACTCAAAAGATATAAGTGAAGCACATAGAGTGTTCTAATAATTTCTAGGCCTATTTTAACTCTCTCAAATAGGTGTGTCCAGAAAGGATGATTGTGACAAACTAACAAGCAAAGACTCAAATTATACAAGACGCTCCAAGCAAAACACATAGCATGTTGCGAATAAAAATATAGCTCCAAGTATAGTTACAGATGGATGAAGACGAAAGAGGGGATGCCTTCCCGGGGCATCCCCAAGCTTAGGCGTTTTGATTATCTTGAACTTACT
This sequence comes from Secale cereale, assembly GCA_902687465.1. Classification (NCBI taxonomy): domain Eukaryota; kingdom Viridiplantae; phylum Streptophyta; class Magnoliopsida; order Poales; family Poaceae; genus Secale; species Secale cereale. The sequence goes on from LR738712.1 coordinate 739,979,458, forward strand.
TGGGGTGCCATGGGCATCCCCAAGCTTAGGCCTTTGCTACTCCTTGTTCCATAGTCCATCAAAGCAATACTCAAAACTTGAAAACTTCACAACACAAAACCTAGACAAAAATTCTCGTGAGCTCTGTTAGTAAGAGAAAGCAAACCACCACTCAAGGGTACAGAAAGTTATTCATTAATTGTTTATATTTGTGTTAAACCTACTGTACTCCAAGTTCTCTATGGTTCATATCCTCCAATATTACTCATAGATGCATCGGAATAAGCAAACAACACACGAAAAACAGAATCTGTCAAAGACAGAACAGTCTGTAGTAATCTGCAGGGTTCGCCTACTTATGGAACTCCAAAAATTCAAACTAAATTGGTAAATTTGCGCAATTTGTCTACCAATCAGAAGAAAAAAGAATCAACTAAAAAGCACGCTCCAGTAAAATCCCATGACTACTTTAGCGAGCGCTAACGATTCTGTTTTTCACAGCAAGATCATATAAACTTCACACAAGTCTTACCAAAGGTTCTACTTGGCACAAACACTAAACAAAACATGAAAACACATCTAATCAGAGGCTGGATGCAATATTTATTCCCTAACAGCAACAAAAACAAAAAACATAAAATTGGGTTGCCTCCCAACAAGCGCTGTCGTTTTACGCCCCTAGCTAGGCACGATACAAGATAGATTTATGTATTGCCATCTTTGGAAGGCAATCCATAAGTGGCTCTCATGATAGATTCATATGGTAATTTGATTTTATTTCGAGGAAAGTGTTCCATGCCTTTCCTTAACAGAAATTGGAATCTAATATTTCCTTCCTTCACATCAATAATTGCATCGATCGTTCTAAGGAAAGGTCTACCAAGAATAATAGGACATGAAGGATTGCAATCTATATCAAGAACAATGAAATCTACGGGCACATAATTCCTATTGGCAACAATAAGAACATCATTAATTCTTCCCATAGATTTCTTAATAGTGGAATCCTCAAGATGCAAATTTAAAGAACAATCATCAAGCTCATGGAACCCTAGCAAATCACACAAAGTTTTTGGGATAGTGGAGACACTAGCACCCAAATCACACAAAGCATAGCATTCATGATCTTTTATTTTTATTTTTATTTTTATAGTAGGTTCCCATTCATCATAAAGCTTTCTAGGTATAGAAACTTCCAACTCAAGTTTTTCTTCATAAGATTGCATCAAAGCATCAACTATATGTTTAGTAAAAGCTTTGTTTTGACTATAAGCATGCGGAGAATTTAGCACGGACTGCAACAAGGAAATACAATCAATCGAAGAGCAATTTTCATAATTGAATCCCTTGAAATCCAAAGTAGTGGGTTCATCACTATGCAAAGTTTTAATCTCTTCAATCCCACTTTTAGCAATTTTAGCATCAAGATCTAAAGACTCCGAATTACTAGGACACCTTAAAGCAGGATCATCTCCAATCCTATTCTCATCAAGATTAATACTAGAAAACAAGGATCTAATAGGAGACACATCAATAACTTTCAGATCTTCATCTTTATTTTCACGAAAACTAGAAGAACATGATTTAATATAATCTTCTCTTTTAGCACGCATTCTAGCGGTTCTTTCTTTGCATTCATCAATGGAAATTCTCATGGCTTTGAGAGACTCATTGATATCATGCTTGGGTGGGATAGATCTAAGATTCAAAGAATCAACATCAAGAGTAATTCTATCCACCCTGTTAGCCAATTCATCAACCTTAAGCAATTTCTCTTCAAGCATAGCATTGAAATTCTGTTGCGAGATCATAAACTCCTTAACACTAGTTTCAAATTTAGAAGGCATCTTTCCATAAGAGTTGTTGTAGGAATTACCAAAATTATTAGAGGAATTACTAGGAAAAGGCCTAGGATTAAAATTACCTCTATAAGCATTGTTACCAAAATTATTCCTACCAACAAAATTCACATCCGAAGATTCATTGTTATTCTCAATCAAAGTGGACAAAGGCATATCATTAGGATCAGAAGAAGCATTCTTAGCAGCAAACAATTTCATAAGTTCATCCATCTTTCCACTCAAAACACTAATTTCTTCGATAGCATGCACTTTTTTACTAGTAGATCTTTCGGTGTGCCATTGAGAATAATTAATCATAATATTATCTAGGAGTTTGGTAGCTTCTCCTAAGGTGGTTTCCATGAAAGTGCCTCCGGCGGCCTAATCTAAAAGATTTCTAGAAGCAAAATTCAAGCCAGCATAAAAGTTCTGAATAATCATCCATAGATTCAAACCATGTGTAGGGCAATTACGTATCATTAATTTCATTCTCTCCCAAGCTTGTGCAACATGCTCATGATCAAGTTGCTTAAAATTCATAATATCGTTTCTAAGAGAGATGATCTTAGCAGGAGGGAAATACTTAGAGATAAAAGCATCTTTGCACTTATTCCACGAATCAATACTATTTCTAGGCAAAGAGGAGAACCAAGTTTTAGCACGATCTCTAAGTGAAAACGGAAATAACTTCAATTTAACATTATCATTATCCGTATCCCTTTTCTTTTGCATATCACACAAATCAACAAAGTTGTTTAGACGGGTAGCGGCATCTTCACTAGGAATGCCGAAGAATTGATCTTTCATGACAAGATTCAACAAAGCAGCATTGATCTCAGAAGATTCAGCATCGGTAATAGGAGCAATCGGAGTGCTAATAAAATCATTGTTGTTGGTATTGGAAAAGTCACACAATTTGGTATTTTTCTGAGCCATAGTGACAAGCAAGCAATCCAACACACACAAGCGAACAAGAAGCAAGCGAGCGAAAAACACACGACGGAAGAAGGGCGAATAAAACAGCAAAGGTGAAGTGGGGGAGAGGAAAACGAGAGGCAAATAAATGTAATGCGAAGGATAAGGGTTTGTGATAGGTACTTGGTATATGACTTTTGCGTAAGCTTCCCCGGCAACGGCGCCAGAAATTATTCTTGCTACCTCTTGAGCTTGCGTTGTATTCCCTCCAAGAGGAAAGGGAGATGCAACACAGTAGCGTAAGTATTTCCCTCAGTTTTTGAGAACCAAGGTATCAATCCAGTAGGAGACCACGCGCGAGTCCCTCGCACCTGCACAAACAAATAAGAACTTCGCAGCCAACGCGATAAGGGGTTGTCAATCCCTTTACGGTCATTTACGAGAGTGAGCTCTGATAGAGATGATAAGATAATATTTTTGGTATTTTTGATATAGAAACAGAAAGTAAAGAAAGCAAATAAACAACGACGGCAGAAATTGACGGGAAAGTAATATGATAAAGATAGACCCGGGGGCCATAGTTTTCTCTAGTGGCTTCTCTCATGATAGCGGTATTCTACGACGGGTAAACAAATTACTGTCGAGCAATTGATAGAAAAGCGAATAATTATGAGACTATCTTCGTATGATCATTGTATATAGGCATCACGTCCGAGACAAGTAGACCGAAACGATTCTGCATCTACTACTATTACTCCACACATCGACCGCTATCAAGCATGCATCTAGTGTATTGAGTTCATACGAACAGAGTAACGCCTTAAGCAAGATGACATGATGTAGAGGGATAAACTCAAGCAATATGATGAAAACCCCATCTTTTTTATCCTCGATGGCAACAATACATTACGTGCCTTGCTGCCCCTACTATCACTGGGAAAGGACACCGCAAGATTGAACCCAAAGCAAAGCACTTCTCCCATTGCAAGAACTATAGATCTAGTAGGCCAAACCAAACCAATAATTCGAAGAGACTTGCAAGGATATTATGAGCACACATAAAAAGCTCAGAGAAGAACCAAATATCTTTCATAGATAACCTTGATCATAAAATCACAATTCATCGGATCTCGACAAACACACCGCTAAAAGAGATTACATCGAATAGATCTCCTCGAAGACTGATGAGAACTTTGTATTGAGATCCAGAGAGAGAGAAGTAGACATCTAGATACTAGTTATGGACCCGAAGGTCTGTGGTAAACTACTCATAACTCATGGTGAGGGCGATGATGATGATGATGATGAAGGCCTGCGTGATGAATCCCCCTCCCGGAACAGGCTCCAAGATGGGATCTCCACGAGAACAGCAGCTACGGCGTTGGAATTAGGGTTTTCTCTCTGCTTTTGGAGTTTCTGTGGTACGTAGGTATATATGGGAATAAGGGGGGCACCGGGGGCCACAGGGGCTGCCCTCGAGGCAGGGGGCGCGCCTTGGGAAGGGGGGTGCGCCCCCACCCTCGAGGGTGGCCCCTCTGTTCCCTGGCTTGGCCCCGAAGTCTTTCGCGCGTGATTTCCTCCTAAAATATCTCCTGCGAAGGTTTCATTCTGTTTGGACTCCGTTTGATATTCCTTTTCTACAAAACCCTGAAATAGGCAAAAAAACAGCAATCTGGACTGGGCCTTTGGGTTAGTATGTTAGTCCCAAAAATGAATTAAAGTGAATGATAAAGCCCATTAAACATCCAAGACTTCATAAATAATAGCATGGAACAATCAAAAATTATAGATACGTTGGAGACGTATCAATACGTCCATTTTCATCATGCTTATAAGTTGATATTTATTGCATTATGGGCTGTTCATACATGTTTTGTCACAATACTTATGCCTCTTCCCTCTTATTTTGCAAGGTTTACATATAGAAGGGGGATTGCCGGCAGCTGGAATTCTGGGCTGGAAAAGGAGCAAACTCTGGAAACCTATTCTGCACAACTCCAAAAGCCTCGAAACTCCACAGAACAATTTTTTCGGAAAATATAAAAAATATCTGGCGGAAGAAATCCACGAGAGGGGCCACTGGCTGGCCTCGAGGGTGGGGGGCGCGCCCCCCTTCCCAGGGCGCGCCCCCTGCCTCGAGGGCCAGCCGGTGGGCCTCAGGTGCCCATCTTCTCCTATATGAAGCGTTTTGACCTGGAAAAAAAATCAGGGAGAGGCTTTCGGGACCAGACGCCGCCGTCTTGAGGCGGAACCGAGGCGGAAACCAATCTAGGGCTCCGGCAGAGCTGTTCTGTCGGGGATACTTCCCTCCGGGAGGGGGAAATCCTCACCGCTATCATCACCAACAACTCTCCCATCTTGGGGAGAGCTATCTTCATCAACATCTTCACCAGCACCATATCCTCTCAAACCCTAGTTCATCTCTTGTATCCAATCTTTGTACCCAAACCTCAGATTGGTACCTGTGGGTTGCTAGTAGTGTTGATTACTCCTTGTAGTTGATGCTAGTTGGTTTATTTGGTGGAAGATCATATGTTCAAATCCATTATGCATATTAATATACCTCTGCTCATGAACAATATTATGTCTTGTGAGTAGTTACTTTTGTTCCTGAGGACATGGTAGAAGTCTTGCTATTAGTAGTCATGTGAATTTGGTCTTCGTTCGATATTTTGATGAGATGTATGTTCTCTCCTCTAGTGGTGTCATGTGAACATCGACTACATGACACTTCACCATTATTTGGGCTTAGAGGAAGGCATTGGGAAGTAATAAGTAGATGATGGATTGCTAGAGTGACAGAAGCTTAAACCCTAGTTTATGCGTTGCTTCGTAAGGGGCTGATTTGGATCCATATGTTTCAGGCTATGGTTAGGTTTACCTTAATACTTTTTTTGTTGTTGCAGATGCTTGCATTAGAGGTTAATCATAAGTGGGAGGCTTTTCCAAGTAAGGGCAGCACCCAAGCACCGGTCCACCCACATACCAAATTATCAAAGTACCGAACGCCAATCAGATGATCGTGATGAAAACTAGCTTGACGATAATTCCCATATGTCCTCGGGAGCGCTTTACCTTGCATAAGAGTTTGTCCAGGCTTGTCCTTTGCTACAAAAAGGATTGGGCCACCTTGCTGCACCTATTTACTTTTACCGTCACTTGCTACCAATTATCTTATCACAAAACTATCTGTTACCTATAATTTCAGTGCTTGCAGAAAATACCTTTCTGAAAACCGCCTATCATTTCCTTCTGCTCCTCGTTGGGTTCGACACTCTTACTTATCAAAAGGACTACGATAGATCCCCTACACTTGTGGGTCATCAAGACTCTTTTCTGGCGCCGTTGCCGGGGAGTGAAGCGCCTTTGGTAAGGAAAAATTTATATAGCGTGCTGAAATTTATTGTCACTTGTTACTATGGCTCAAAACCCTTTGAGGGGCTTGTTTGGGGTATCTTCACCCCGAGCAGAAGAGCAAAGAGTTGCTCCTCAACCTACTGCACCTAATGAAAATGTTTGCTTTGAGATTCCTTCGGGTATGATTGAGAAATTGCTTGAAAATCCCTATGAAGGAGACAAAACACTTCACCCCGATTTACACCTAATCTATGTGGATGAAGTTTGTGGATTGTTTAAGCTTGCAGGTATGCCCGAGGATGTTATCAAGAAGAAGGTCTTCCCTTTATCTTTTAAGGGAGATGCATTGACATGGTTTAGGCTATGCGATGATATGGGATCTTGGAACTATAATCGTCTGAAGTTGGAATTTCATCAGAAGTTCTATCCTATGCACCAGGTTCATCGTGATCGTAATTATATTTATAATTTCTGGCCTCACGAAGGAGAAAGCATCGCTCAAGCTTGGGGGAGGCTTAAGTCAATGTTATATTCATGCCCCAATCATGAGCTCTCAAGAGAAATGATCATTCAAAATATTTATGCTCGGCTTTCTCATGATAATCGCTCCATGCTTGATACTTGTTCTGGCTCTTATATGATGAAGACTATTGACTTCAAATGGGATTTATTGGAAATAATTAAATGCAACTCCGAAGATTGGGACCTCGATGAAGGTAAGGAGTCAGGTATGACCCCCAAGTTTGATTGTGTTAAAGCTTTTATGGATACCGATGTTTTCCGTGAGTTTAGCACTAAATATGGACTTGACTATGAGATAGTAGCTTCTTTCTATGAATCCTTTGCTACTCATGTTGATCTCCCGAAGTAGAAGTGGTTTAAATACCATCCCCCTATTGAAGTTAAAGTAGTTGAACCTATTAAAGTTGAAGAAAAGACTATCACTTATAATGTTGATCCTGTCATTCCTACCGCTTATATTGAGAAACCACCTTTCCCTGTTAGGATAAAGGATCATGCTCAAGCTTCAACTGTAGTTCGTAAGAGTAATACTAGAACACCTACACCCTCTGAGCAAATTAAAGTTGAACCTAGTGTTGCTATGGTTAAAGATCTCTTGGTAGAAGATTTAGATGGACATGTTATTTATCTCCAAGAAGAGTCTGCTAGGATAGCCAAACCCAATGCTAGGAATAAACATAAACCTGTCATAGGCTTGCCAGTTATCTCTGTCAAGATAGGAGATCATTGCTATCATGGTTTATGTGACGTAGGTGCTAGTGCGAGCATTATCCCTTTTGATCTGTATAACGAAATTATGCATGATATTGCACCTGTTGAGTTAGAAGGGATTGATGTTACTATTAAGCTGGCTAATAGAGATACTATTTCACCAGTTGGGATCGTTAGAGATATTGAAGTCTTGTGTGGGAAGGTTAAATACCCTGTTGATTTTCTTGTTCTTAGTCCTCCACAAGATGCTTTCTGTCCCATTATATTTGGTAGACCCTTCTTGTATATCGTTAATGCCAAGATAGACTCTGTGAAAGATATTGTCACTGTTGGATTAGGGGATATGTCTCATGATTTTAACTTTGCTAAATTCCGTAGACAACCCCTTGTAAAGGCACCACCCAGTAAGGATGAACTTATCGGTCTTGCTTCTATTGCCGTGCCACCCAATGATCCTTTAGAACAATACTTGTTAGACCATCAAAATGACATGCATACGAATGAGAGAAGGGAAATAGATGAAATATTCCTTACACACGGACCCGTATTGAAAAACAACTTGCCTGTTGAAATCCTAGGGGATCCTCCTCCACCCAAGGGTGATCCAGTGTTTGAACTTAAACCTTTACCTGATAATCTTAAGTATGTTTATCTTGATGAAAAGAAGATATATCCTGTTATTATTAGTGCTAACCTTTCAGAGCATGAGGAAGAAAGATTATTGAAAACGCCGAAGAAGCACCGAGCTGCTATTGGATATACTCTGGATGATCTTAAGGGCATTAGTCCCACTATATGCCAACACAAGATAAAATTGGAAGAAAATGCTAAACCAGTTATCGATCATCAGCGACGGTTAAATCCTAAGATGAAAGAAGTGGTAAGGAAGGAAATTCTAAAGCTCCTAGAGGCAGGTATTATCTATCCCTTTGCTGATAGCCAGTGGGTAAGTCCTGTCCATTGTGTTCCTAAGAAAGGAGGTATGACCGTTGTCCCTAATGATAAAGATGAATTGATCCCGCAAAGAATAGTTACAGGTTATAGGATGGTAATTGATTTCCATAAGTTAAATAAAGCTACTAAGAAAGATCATTACCCCTTGCCATTTATTGATCAAATGCTAGAAAGGTTATCCAAACATACTCATTTATGCTTTCTAGATGGTTATTCTGGTTTCTCTCAAATACCTGTTTCAAAGGGGGGTCAAGAAAATACCTCCTTTACTTGTCCTTTCGGTACCTTTGCTTATAGACATATGCCTTTTGGTTTATGTAATGCACCTGCTACCTTTCAAAGATGCATGATGGCTATATTCTCTGATTTTTGTGAAAAGATTGTTGAGGTATTCATGGATGATTTGTCCGTTTACAGAACTTCTTTTGATGATTGCTTAAGCAACCTTGATCGAGTTTTGTAGAGATGTGAAGACACTAACCTTGTCTTGAATTGGGAGAAGTGCCACTTTATGGTTAACAAAGGCATTGTCTTGGGACATAATTTTTTTGAAAGAGGTATTGAAGTCGACAAAGCTAAGGTTGATGCTATTAAAAAGATGCCATGCCATAAGGATATCAAAGGTATACGAAGTTTCCTTGGTCATGCCAGGTTTTATAGGAGGTTCATTATGGACTTCTCCAAAATCTCCAGGCCTCTGACTAATCTTTTACAGAAAGATATTCCTTTTGTCTTTGATGATGATTGTCTAGAAGCATTTGAAATACTTAAGAAAGCATTGATCTCTGCACCTATTGTCCAGCCTCCTGACTGGAATTTACCCTTTGAGATTATGTGCGATGCTAGTGATTATGCTGTAGGAACTGTTCTAGGGCAAAGAGTTGATAAGAAATTGAATGTTATCCAGTATGCTAGCAAAACTCTAGATAGTGCCCAAAGGAATTATGCTACCACTTAAAAAGAATTTTTAGCAGTTGTGTTTGCTTGTGATAAGTTTAGACCGTACATCGTTGATTCTAAAGTAACTATTCACATTGATCATGCTGCTATCAAATACCTTATGGAAAAGAAAGATGCTAAACCTAGACTCATTAGATGGGTTCTCTTGCTGCAAGAATTTGACTTGCATATTATTGATAGAAAGGGGGCTGAGAACCCCGTAGTAGATAACTTGTCTAGGTTAGAGAATATACTTGATGACCCACAACCTATTGATGATAGCTTTCCTGATGAACAACTAGCTGTCATAAGTACTTCTTGTACTGCTCCATGGTATGCTGATTATGCTAATTATATTGTTGCTAAGTTTATACCTCCTAGCTTCACTTATCAGCAAAAGAAAAAGTTCTTCTATGATTTGAGACATTACTTTTAGGATGACCCACATCTTTATAAAGAAGGAGTAGATGGTATTATTAGACGTTGTGTACCTGATCATGAACAGGAACATATCCTACGCAAGTGCCACTCCGAAGCTTACGGAGGACACCATGCGGGAGACAGGATTGCACAAGGTATTGCAATCTGGTTTTTATTGGCCTACTCTCTTCAAGGATGCCCATAAGTTTCTCTTATCATGTGATGAATGTCAAAGAATTGGTAATATTAGTAGACGTCAAGAAATGCCTATGAATTATTCACTTGTTATTAAACCATTTGATGTTTGGGGCTTTGATTATATGGGACCTTTTCCTTCCTCTAATGGGTACACACATATCCTAGTTGCTGGTTATTACGTTACTAAGTGGGTAGAAGCTATTCCAACTAGTAGTGTTGATCATAACACCTCTATTAAGATGCTTAAAGAAGTTACATTTCCGAGGTTTGGAGTCCCTAGATATCTAATGACTGATGGTGCTTCACACTTTATTCATGGTGCTTTCCGTAAGATGCTTGCTAAGTAGGATGTCAACCATAGAATTGCATCACCCTATCACCCTCAGACTAGCGGTCAAGTAGAATTAAGTAATAGGGAGTTGAAATTAATCTTGCAAAAGACAGTTAATAGGTCTAGAAAGAATTGGTCCAAGAAACTAGATGATGCATTATGGGCCTATAGAACTGCATACAAAAATCCTATGGGTATGTCTCCATATAAGATGGTATATGGAAAAGCTTGTCACTTACCTCTTGAGCTAGAACATAAGGCATATTGGGCTATCAAAGAGCTCAATTATGATTTCAAATTTGCCGGTGAAAATATGCTATTTGATATTAGCTCTCTCGATGAATGGAGAACCCAGGCCTACGAGAATGCCAAGTTATTCAAAGAAAAAGTTAAAAGATGGCATGACAAAAGGATACAAAAGCGTGAGTTTAACGTAGGTGATTATGTTTTGCTATACAATTCTCGTTTAAGATTTTTTGCAGGAAACTTCTCTCCAAGTGGGAAGGACCTTACATCATCGAGGAGGTCTATCGTTCCGGTGCCATAAAAATCAACAACTTCGAAGGCACAAATCCGAAGGTGGTGAATGGTCAAAGGATCAAACATTATATCTCAGGTAATCCTATAAATGTTGAAACTAATATTATTGAAACCATAACCCCGGAGGAATACATAAGGGACACTTTCCAGAATGATTCAGCCTCCGAAAAGGAAGAGGTACGTGATACGGTAAGTAAACCGACTCCAAAATAATTATAAAGGCAATTTTTCTCCGTTTTGGAATATTTAGAAAAATAGAAAAATAAACCACAGTCCGGAAGAGACACGAGGTGGCCTTGAGGGTAGGGGGCGCCCCCCCTTCCCAGGGCGCGCCCCCTACCTCGAGGGCACCCCGTGTGTCCCCTGGACTCCGTTTTCTTGTGGGTTACTCCTTTTGTTCGGGAAAAATTCATTATATATACTCCCAGAGGTTTTGACCTCTGTATCACACAGAATTCCTCTGTTTTCGTTTCGAGCTGCGGTTTTTGACAGATCTAGATCATCATGGCGTCCTCCAACACCCCCAAGGACGTTCTTCGAGAAGGTCATCAACCCCTACCTTGCGGAGGTGCTGCACCACCCCAAAACCATGGAGTTGCATGAGGGAGTGTTGCACATCCATGATGTGGAGGGGCCGAGGAGGACCGGAAGCGTGGAGACAAGACTCGAAGCAATGGAGCAACAAGTTTTCAAGTGCCAAGGTATGGTGGAACGAGATCTCGACGCCAACCACATGATGATCTCGGAGCTTGCCAACAACCTGAAGATGGACTCAGAAGCCATCTCCAATCTTCAAGAGAAGACCGATCACCTCCAAGCCCGGATCTATGACCTGCAAAACCAAAACTATGAGTATGAATATAGATTCAAGAACATGAGTTTGGCTGCAGATTTGAGTATCCCGGAGACTCGATCATCCTTCTATGATGGTGAGCCCATGCCTTGGAAGAACAACAGGCCTACATCAGCAGCAACTCCATCATCACCAACCCCGAAGAAGGAGACATAACCATATGGGTATGGGCACTCCCCTTGGCAACTGCCAAGCTTGGGGGAGTGACCCCGGTATCGTATCACCATCACCCCTATCTTTACTGTTTTACTTAGTTCGATCCTTTTGGTAGTATCTTGATCTATTAGCATAAAGTTAGCATGATCCAGTTGTGAGCTTTATCCTTTGTAATCGAGTCCGTGAGCTATATAATAAAGATTAGTGTTGAGTCAAGGGCTTGATTTCCTCACTTGGGTCATGATAAAGAGAAAGAAAACAAAAAGATTATCAAAGAGATCATATCAATCTTATGGGAAGTAATGACTTCACATACAAGAGTATGATAAATAAAAGTTGTTGGGAGGTGACAAACATAGTTTTGGTCATCGTTGCAATTAATACGAAGTGATAAAAGAAGAGAGGCTTCACATGCAAATATACTATCTTGGACATCTTTTATGATTGTGAGCACTCATTAAAATATGACATGCTAAAGAGTTCATGTTGGACAAGGAAGACAACATAATGGTTATGTCTTCTTATATCCGAAATAAAGTATATTGTCATGGATCTTCCAACACGTTGAGCTTGCCTTTCTCCCTCATGCTAGCCAGAACTCCTCACACGAAGTAGAGATACTACTTGTGCTTCCATATATCCTTAAACCCAGTTTTTCCATGAGAGTCCACCATAACTACCTATGGATTGAGAAAGATCCTTCCAAGTAAGTTGTCATGTTGCAAACCCACTAAAATATGTATGATTTATTAGTGTGGGATAAGTTAGCTTTATACAAGCTTGTGATATGGAAGTAATAAAAGCGACAGACTGCATAATAAAGGTCCTTATCACAAGTGGCAATATAAAGCGAAGTTCTTCTATGCTAAGACTTTGTGCATCCAACCATAAAAACACATGACAACCTCTGCTTCCCTCTGCGAAGGGCCTATCATTTATTCTTGTCTTATAAGTATCAAGGTGAAATCCACCTTTCCTTTTTCAATTTATCCTTTGGCAAGCACATTGTGCTGGAAAGATCCTGACATATATACCCACTTGGATGTAAGTTTTCATGTTCTATTACTGTTGACATTACCCTTGAGGTAAAAGGTTGGGAGGCAACACCATAAGCCCCTATCTTTCTCTGTTAGTGTCCCATTAAAACTCCATAAACATAAGTATTGCGTGAGTGTGAGCAATTGTGAAAGACTATATGATAGTTGAGTATGTAGGCTTGCTGAAAAGCTCTTATATTGACTCTTTCCGATGTTACGATAAATTGCAATTGCTTCAATGACCGAGACCAAAGTTTGTTAGTTTCCAATGAAGTTTATGATGCATACTTGATATTGTGGATGAATTGTTACTTGAGCATAATGATCATATGAATATATTTATATAAGTTGATGTTATGAGAATGGTCATGATGCCCTCATGTCCGTATTCTGTTTTTATCGACACCTCTATCTCTAAACATGTGGACATATTTTTCGATATCGGCTTTCGCTTAAGGACAAGCGAGGTCTAAGCTTGGGGGAGTTGATACATCCATTTTGCAACATGCTTATAAGTTGATATTTATTGCATTATGGGCTGTTCATACATGTTTTGTCACAATACTTATCCCTCTTCCCTCTTATTTTGCAAGGTTTACATAAAGAAGGGGGAATGCCGGCAGCTGGAATTCTCGGCTGGAAAAGGAGCAAACTCTGGAAACCTATTCTGCACAACTCCAAAAGCCCCGAAACTCCATAGAACATTTTTTCGGAAAATATAAAAAATATCTTGCGGAAGAAATCCACGAGAGGGGCCACTGGCTGGCCTCGAGGGTGGGGGGTGTGCCCCCCTTCCCAGGGCGCGCCCCCCTGCCTCGAGGGCCAGCCGGTGGGCCCCTGATGGCTTCTCGCCCCTCGTTGGTTACCCCAAGTGGAAGGTTTGAGATGCAGTGTAGCGGAAGTTTTCCCTTGGCAATACCAAGGATCGATTTCCCTGAGACTCCCAGTTTCAACAAGAAGGTGTCAACTGCTAACGGCGCCAGATATTAGCAATCAACGTGGACCTGCACACAAATACAAATAACTTTGCTCCCAACGAGTACATAGAGGTTGTCAATCCCTCCGGCCTTGTAGTTTACAAAGGATCAAACGCAAGTGATAATACTGATAGGTATAATTGCAATAGTAAGTAAAAAGCGGCAAAGTAAATAGCGGATGTGATCAATGATGGTAATATGGACCGGAGTCTCATGATGTTCACTAGTGATATCTCTCTCCCAAAAGACGATAAAACTACTATGTGAGGTAAACGAATTACAGCTGGGCAATTGACAGGACCATGTGCGCAAACCAATGCTGACTAAGTTGCAATAAAGGTAGAGGTTCAAAGCATGGGCGGTACGCCGAGGTAAGTAGACCGAAATCCATCTGCATCTACTACTAATCATCCACCTTGAGATATCTATCCAGAACATCTCGCTGGTATTAAGTTGCGAGTCCCACCCATAGTGTAAACTCAAAGCAACAGACAACTGCATTAAAAGAACTTTGCGTAAAGTAAACAATCCTTGCACCCGCGGGCACAAGCACCGTTGTTTTCCCCCTTGTGGCAACATCACATCCCCTAGACTCATGTTTCTGTCACTCAAGCTAGTCATCGAGGGGCATGAACCCACAATCAAGCATAACGTTCCCTCTTGGATTCACTACCTACTACTTGGCCAAAGCAATAAATAACAACGGAGAACATGCAAGAATTACTTACGAACATAAATATAAAATAGGTGAATCAAATATATTACTCAAACACAATCTGAAAATAATCTCATAATCCATCGGATCCCAGCAAACTCATCATAGCAACAGCATAAGGATTACATATGTGCCTCGATCATGTAGGGCAGCTCACGAGGACTAATTAGTGAAGCACAAGAACGGGAGGAGAACATCACATAGCTACTGGTCATGGACCCATGGTCCAAGGGAGACTACTCACAACTCATCCGGGAGGCGTCCATGGTGGTGGAGAAGCTCCCGGTGGTGATCCTCCCCTCCTGCAGGGTGCCGGGAAGAGTTCTCTTGGTGCTCCCGATCTTGGAAGCGGCGGCGGCGGTGGAACAGAGATGAGATCGCGAAAAAGGGTTTTCATCTCGAGGGTTTTTGGAGACGGTCTAAATATATGCCAAAGGGGGGCACCAGACGAGGCTCGGGGGGCCCAGGCGCCCCCCCGGCGCGGCCCGGGG
>LR738712.1:739994495-740032622 GCA_902687465.1 Secale cereale
GGGGGGGCGCCACCAGGGCGCCTGGAGCCCTGGTGGTCCCCCCCGGCTATACTTTGGCTACCGGGAACCTTCTGGAACGCTGATTTTTTATATAATTTTTCCGGGATTTTTCTGGCAGTTCTCGTAATGGGAAAAACTGAAATACAAAAACAGCAGAAAACAGAAACTGGCACTGGGGTGCAGTGAGTTAATAGGTTAGTCCAAATATGATCAAAAATTTATGGAAGTGTATAAATATCATAGCAATATCACCCAAAAGAGGCATGGAGCAAGCAGAAATTATAGATACGTTCTGGACATATCAACATCCCCAAGCTTAATTCCTGCTCGTCCTCGAGTAGGTAAATGATAACAAGAATGATTTCTGTGGTGACATGCTATTAACCATATAGGACTTTTTCATAGTCATATGACAAAAGCTTACTGAGACAATGAATCTATAGTAATTAAGTTGCCTCATGAGAAAATCACAAAGAACTGAAAGTTTTACAATATGATATTGAAACATCAAATAGATTTGTAATGAACATGGTGTGCAAATATGATAAAGTGATATCTCGCTTGCCCCCTTTAGTGAAGCAAAACATAAATGTAGGGGCACCTCCAAGGTTTAAGTGATGACTAGATACAATGATTTCAAAATAATCGATATCACAATCATGCAAAAGACAATGCTACTTTGGGACAATGCACATTACACTCAGAATGACAATCATGCTCTCAGTAGTTGGTGCTTTAAAAGAAGGTGGAGACTCTCGAACCGTGGCTTTTGTTGGCAAGGTTGAAAACCCGTAGTCGGAAACAAAGACAAAACATGTACCAGAGCTCTTGGTTTTAAAACAGAGGTAATGATTTTTTTAGATCATGCATGTTTCGTCAACGAATGCTAGCAGATAACTCAATCACTTCTTGAGATGGACAAGTTTCGAGGAATGGCTCCCGAATGAGGACGATCACATCCTCTTAATCTCCTTTGTTTATCAATGCCAAAGTTTTCTGATTTCTCATGAACAAAGCGTGAAGGAGGGTTTGTTTGTTATATTAATTTTGAGCCGGGCGCACTCAATGCCAGTTCCTTCTCGTATTATGGGTTTGCACATTATACATGCAATCCCGGGGTGAAGCTTGTCCAACTTAAAAATATTATGAATTAACTACTACTTCCTCATGGACTTACAACAGAGGCACAAAATAAGAATGCTTTTCTTTGAATAATTTTGAGATGGCACATGCAAGTCTCCGTTAGGAATGGCAGGTAAATACCATGTAGGAAGGTATGGTGGACTCATATGTCATAACTGGTATAAAAGAATGTGGATGCACAAGAAGTCAGTCCGCTTAGTACAGGTGGAGGTTAGCAAAAGACTGGGAGCGACCAACTAAGAAAGCAATGACGGTCATAATCATGCAGAGCGACAAAGCAACATTCAATCAGGCATGGAAGTTATATCACTACTCAAAAACAAAAGATCATCAAGGCTTGACAGACTTTCTTTACAGTCTTAAATATGCGTGAGCATACGCCAAGTCAATCAAAATAAATTCTTTGAAGGAAGATATTACTAAACCATACCACATCATAGGCAAACAAATCATGTTGGTACTCCAATAACTCATTGGGAACCCCCCCCCCCCAGCTATTTGAGACTAACCATAAGAAAACTTGAACTACTAAGCGCCATTATGCACGTAGCATCTTTATCATAGACATATCAACCAATGCAACGGAAGCAAACTCTCTTAATAAGATAAGCATGATAACTAAAGACAGTTCAAGCAACCAACTAAACAAAAGCTCTTTACAAAGATAAGCATGAAAGTTAAGAGCTAAGCATGACAATAGCTATTAAAGGACAAAGAGCACACACAGCAAAGATAGACATGAAAATTCTATGTTATGTTCTAGGTAGAAGTGGAGCGTGTTTCTCTCGCACATAAAGAAAGCTGAGTTCTGACTCGTTATGAAAAGCTAAAGAAAACTAAAAGGAAAACTAAAAGCAAGACGCTCCAAGCATAGCACATAACACATGAAGTGATTAAAATATAGTGGAAGGAAAGACGAACTGATAATGTTGATGGAGAAGTGATGGGCCTCTAACCCCTCGTTGGTTACCCCAAGTGGAAGGTGTGAGATGCAGTGTTGTGGAAGTTTTTCCCTTAGCAAAGATGCCAAGGATCGAATCCCCAGAGACTCCTAGGTTCAACAAGTAGGTGTCAACTGCTAACGGCGCCAGATATTAGCAATCAACGTGGACCTGCACACAGATACAAATAACTTTGCTCCCAACGAGTACAGAGAGGTTGTCAATCCCTCCGGCCTTATAGTTCACAAAGGATTAAATGCAAATGATAGTAGTGATAGATAATGTTTGCAATAGTAAATAATAGCGAAAAGTAAATAGCGGATGTGATCAATGATGGTAATTTGGACCGGAGTCTCATGATGTTCACTAGTGATGTCTCTCTCCCAAAAGACAATAAAACTGCTATGTGAGGTAAACGAATTACAGCTGGGCAATTGACAGGACCACGAATGCAAACCAATGCTGACTACATTGCAAGAAAGGTTGAGGTTCAAAGCATGGGCGGTACGCCAAAGTAAGTAGACCGAAATCCATCAATATCTACTACTAATCATCCACCTTGAGATATCTATCCAGAACATCTCGCTGGTATTAAGTTGCGAGTCCCACCCATAGTGTAAACTCAAAGCAACAGACAACTGCATTAAAAGAACTTTGCGTAAAGTAAACAATCCTTGCACCCGTGGGCACAAGCACCGTTGTTTTCCCCCTTGTGGCAACAGCACATCCCCTAGACTCATGTTTCTCTCACTCAAACTAGTCATCGAGGGGCATGAACCCACAATCGAGCATAACGTTCCCTCTTGGAGTCACTACCTACTACTTGGCCAAAGCAATAAATAACAACGGAGAACATGCAAGAATTACTTATGAACATAAATATAAAAGAGGTAGATCAAATATATTACTCAATCACAATCTGAACATAATCTCATAATCCGTCGGATCCCAGCAAACTCATCATAGCAACAGCATAAGGATTACATATGTGCCTCGATCATGTAGGGCAGCTCATGAGGACTAATTAGTGAAGCACAAGAACGGGAGGAGAACATCACACAGCTACTGGTCATGGACTCATGGTCCAAGGGAGACTACTCACAACTCATCCGGGAGGCGTCCATGGTGGTGGAGAGGCTCCCGATGGTGATCCTCCCCTCCGGCAGGGTGCCGGGAAGAGTTCTCCTGGTGCTCCCGATCTTGGAAGCGGCGGCGGCGGCGGAACAGAGATGAGATCGCGAAAAAGAGTTCCCGTCCCGAGGGTTTCGAAGGACGCTCTAAATATATGCCAAAGGGGGGCACCAGACGGGGCTCGGGGGGCCCAGGCGCCCCCCCGGCGCGGCCCAGGGGGGGCGCGCCGCCAGGGCGCCTGGGGCCCTGGTGGCCCCCCCCCCGCTGTACTTCGGGCGCAAGGTAGGTTCTGGAACGCTGATTTTTTATATAATTTTTCTGGATTTTTCCTGACGGTTCTCATAATGTGAAAACCTGAAATACAAAAACAGCCGAAAACAGAAACTGGCACTGAGGTGCACTGGATTAGTAGGTTAGTCCAAATATGATCAAAAGTGTATGGAAGTATATAAATATCATAGCAATATCACCCAAAAGTGGCATGGAGCAAGCAGAAATTATAGATACGTTTTGGATGTATCAACATCCCCAAGCTTAATTCCCGCTCGTCCTCGAGTAGGTAAATGATAACAAGAATAATTTCTGTGGTGACATGCTATTAACCATATAGGACTTTTTCATAGTCATATGACAAAAGCTTACTGAGACAATGATTCTACAGTAATTAAGTTGCCTCATGAGAAAATCACAAAGGACTGAAAGTTTTACAATATGATATTGAAACATCAAAAAGATTTGCAATGAACATGATGTGCAAATATGATAAAGTAATATCTAGCTTGCCCCCTTTAGTGAAGCAAAACATAAATGCAGGGGCACCTTCAAGGTTTAAGTGATGACTAGATACAATGATTTCAAAATAAACGATATCACAATCATGCAAAAGACAATGCTACTTTGGAACAATGCACATTACACTTAGAATGACAATCATGCTCTCAGTAGTTGGTGCTTGAAGAAAGAAGGTGGAGACTCAAAAAGTAAACGAATGGTTATGTGCTAGAGCTTTTTATTTTGTAAACATAGAAGCAATTTTGTCAACGGTAGTAGTACTTCATATGTGTCATGCATAAGACATCCTATAAGTTGCAAGCCTCATGCATCGAATACCAATAGTGCTCGCACCTTGTCCTAATTAGCTCGGATTTCCATGGGTTATCATTGCATTACATATGTTTCAACCAAGTGTCACAAAGGGGTACCTCTATGCCACCTGTACAAAGGTCCAAGGAGATAAATCGCATTTGATTTCTCGTTTTTGATAGATCTCAACTTGAGGACATCCAAACCGGGACAACATAGAAAATATATGATGGACTCCTCTTTAATGCATAAGCATATTCTCATCAGAGATTGAGGATTAATGTCCAAGCTAAAACTTCCACCATGATACATGGCTTTGGTTGGCGGCCCAATGTTCTTCTCTAACAATATGCATACTCATTCAACCCATGGCAAATCACCCTTACTTCAGACAAGACGAACATGCATAGCAACTCACATGATATTCAACAAAAGTGTGACAGTTGATGGCGTCCCCAGAAACATGGTTACCGCTCAGCAAGCAACTTATAAGAAATAAGATACATAGGCAACATATTCTTTACCACAATAGTTTTTAAGCTACTTTCCCATGAGCTATATATTGCAAAGTTAGTCTTCTTAGTACAGGTGGAGGTTAGCAAAAGACTGGGAGCGACCAACTAAGAGAGCAATGACGGTCATAATCATGCAGAGCGACAAAGCAATATTGAATCAGGCATGGAAGTTATATCGCTACTCAGAAATAAAAGATCATCAAGGCTTGACAGACTTTCTTTATAGTCTTAAATATGCGTGAGCATACGACAAGTCAATCAAAATAAATTCTCGAAGGAAGATATTACTAAACCATACCACATCATTGGCAAACAAATCATGTTGGTACTCCAATAACACATTGGGAACCCCCCAGCTCTTTGAGACTAACCATAAGAAAACCTGAACTACTAAGCGCCATCATGCAAGTAGCATCTTTATCATAGACATATCAACCAATGCAACGGAAGCAAACTCTCTTAATAAGGTGAGCATGATAATTAAAGAGAGTTCAAGCAACCAACTAAACAGAAGCTCTTTGAAAAGATAAGCATGAATACTAAGAGCAGAGCATGATAGTAGCTATTAAAAGACAAAGAACACACACAGCATAGATATACATGAAAATTCTATGTTATGTTCTAGGTAGAAGTGGAGCGTGTTTCTCTCCGACATAAAGAACGCTGAGTTCTGACTCGTTATGAAAAACTAAAAAGAAAACTAAAAGCAACACGCTCCAAGCATAGCACATAACACATGAAGTGATAAAAATATAGCGGAACGAAAGACGAACTGATAATGTTGATGGAAAAGGGGATGCACGGGGGCATCCCCAAGCTTAGACGCTTGAGTCTCCTTGAATATTTCTTGGGGGTGCACGGGGGCATCCCCAAGCTTGAGCGCTTGACACTCCTGAATCTTTTTATCATCTTCCCTCGCACACTTGAAAACTCCCTTCATACATAACTCATCATAATCTGATTAGCGAGGTTAGTACCCTTAATAAAATAATTGTTCCTTGATGGAAATAAAGATATTCTTGAAGTTCCACTGTTTCTCAAGATTGCCAAAAGGTTTTCGCAAATAAAAAGCAAGCTCTTGGTTTGCAAAATGAAGGAAAGGCAAAACAGGACAGAATCTGTGAAAAACAGAACAGCAGGTAGTAATTGATTTGTTCGGGGTACTTCTGCAACTCAAATCAAAAAACTCAGAACAGACACACGAAATACAATTATATAGAGAACGCTGTCGAAAAATTTCAGACCAAAAAGATGTTCTGGTGATTTTATACGAATTTTTCTATCCAAGGACAGAATCTGTTTCCTGGACAGCACCTCACAACTTTAGAACTTTCTAGCAATCAGAGGCTATACTTGGCACAAATATGAAAAGCAAAGATACAATGATGATGCTACAGCAGTAAACAACATCAAGACACAAAAAAAGCAAAATATAAATTTTATTCATGTGGGCTGCCTCCCAAAAGCGTTTTCTTTTATGCCTTTAAGCTAGGCATAATGCATAGAGATCAAGTTTTATCAAGAGTAAAAGAATAGCTAGCCCGTACAACGGACTCAAAAGGTAACTTGATCTTCTTTCGAGGGAAGTGTTCCATCCCTTTCTTGAGAGGAAACTGTAATTTTATAATCCTCTTTCATGTCAATGATAGCACCAATGGTGCGTAAAATGGGACGTCCCAAAATAATTGGACATGAAGGATCACATTCAATATCCATAATAGTGAAATCAACGGGAACATAATTATCATTAACAACGATAAGAACATCGTCGATCCTCCCCAAAGGTTTCTTTATTGAAGAATCAACGAGACGGACACCAAAAGAACAAGAATAATAAGGTTTCAATTTAAGCATATCATATATTCTTTTGGGCATAACAGAGGTACTAGCTCCAACATCACATAATGCATAGCAAGAGAAGTCATTAAATTTAATTTTTATCATAGGATCCCAACCATCTTCTAGCTTTCTAGGTATGGAGGCTTCTACTCTAAGTTTCTCCTCCCTAGCTTTGATGAGAGCATTAGTGATATGCTGTGTGAAGGCAAGATTAAGCGTGCTAGTGCGGGGGTCTCTAGACATCTTGTGAAGGAAATCAATAACTTCGGTAAGAGTGCAATTATCAAAATCAAGGTCACGAGCATCAAGTAAAGTGGTAGTGGTGTCCTTTAGGTTCACTTGTTTGGTAGTTTCTATAGTCATAGCATCACCATTAATAGGTCCAATGGGACCAGGAGTACATTGGGTGCTAAGAGTTTGGATATCCTCAACAACTTGGATAGTAGCAACAGTGTGGTGGGTAGGAAGGCTCTTAATTCTATCTTCTTCCTCCTTTTCTCTAGCCCATCTCTCTTTAAGTTTAGCCATCATCCTAATATTTTCATTAATTTGCACTTGAATAGCATTTATAGGAGTGACTTCCCTCTCCTCAAGAGAAGAAGTTTTAATTTTTAGCAATTTTACCTCATTGGCCAAATGGTCTACCTTAAAAGAAAGATCATCTAGTTTATGTAGTGTTTCTTCTACACTCTCATTAAAGGCTTTTTGGGTAGTGATGAAATCTTTAAGCATAGTCTCTAGTTTAGAAGTGGAGTTCTTGGTGATAGGATAAGCATTGTTGTTCCCATAAGAATTAGAGGGGAACGGTCTAGGATTGTTACCAAAGTTACTCCTATAAGCATTGTTGTTAAAATTGTTTCTAGAGATAAAATTCACATCTACTTGTTCTTGAGCAATCAAAGAATTTAAAGGAACATCACGAGGATCAATAGTAGATTGCTTCGAAAGTAGAGACATGATCAAGTCAACTTTTTCATTTAAGGAGGAAATCTCCTCGATAGAGTTTACCTTCCTACCTGTTGGAGCGTGTTCGGTGTGCCATTGGGAATAATTGGTCATCATCTCATCGAGAAGCTTTGTGGCAGCACCAAGTGTAGTTGACATAAAAGTTCCTCCAGTGGCCGAATCTAACAAGTTCCGCGAGGTAAAGTTCAAGCCTGCATAAAAAGTTTGGATAACCATCCAAGTAGTCAAACCGTGAGTAGGGCAGTTCTTGATAAGAGATTTCATACGTTCCCAAGCTTGGGCAACGTGTTCATTATCCAATTGTTTAAAATTCATTATGTTACTTCTAAGTTGGATAATTTTAGCAGGTGGATAGTATTTTCCAATAAAAGCATCTTTGCACTTGTCCCATGAATCTATGCTATTTCTAGGCAAAGACTGAAACCAAATTTTAGCTCCTCCTCTCAAGGAGAAAGGAAAAAGCTTAAGCTTAACAATATTACCATCTATTTCGTGGTACTTTTGCATATCACAAAGTTCAACAAAGTTGTTTAAGTGTAAAGCAGCATCATCTCCAGCACCGGAGAATTGATCTTTCATGACTAAGTTCAGTAAAGCAGGTTTAATTTCATATGAAGGTGCTGAAGTGGCAGGTGTAGTGATAGGTGTGCTGATAAAGTCATCGTTGTTGTGACTAGTGAAGTCACACAACTTGGTGTTCTCAGTGGAACCCATAGTAGCAAGCAAGCAAGATAACTATTTTTGTGATTTTCGATAAAAGGTACTAAAGCAAAAACTGAAAGGTAAACTAACAAGACTAAAAAGCAAAGGTAAAAGATAGCATGCAACTCCCCTATCCTGAAGAGTGGAGTCCCCGGCAATGGTGCCAGAAAAACTCCTTGATGGGCCTCTAACCCCTCGTTGGTTACCCTAAGTGGAAGGTGTGAGATGCAGTGTTGTGGAAGTTTTTCCCTTAGCAAAGATGCCAAGGATCGAATCCCCAGAGACTCCTAGGTACAACAAGTAGGTGTCAACTGCTAACGGCGCCAGATATTAGCAATCAACGTGGACCAGCACACAGATACAAATAACTTTGCTCCCAACGAGTACAGAGAGGTTGTCAATCCCTCCGGCCTTGTAGTTCACAAAGGATTAAACACAAATGATAGTAGTGATAGATAATGTTTGCAATAGTAAATAATAGCAAAAAGTAAATAGCGGATGTGATCAATGATGGTAATTTGGACCGGAGTCTCATGATGTTCACTAGTGATGTCTCTCTCCCAAAAGACGATAAAACAACTATGTGAGGTAAACGAATTACAGCTGGGCAATTGACAGGACCACGAACGCAAACCAATGCTGACTACATTGCAAGAAAGGTTGAGGTTCAAAGCATGGGAGGTACGCCAAAGTAAGTAGACCGAAATCCATCAATATCTACTACTAATCATCCACCTTGAGATATCTATCCAGAACATCTCGCTGGTATTAAGTTGCGAGTCCCACCTATAGTGTAAACTCAAAGCAACAGACAGCTGCATTAAAAGAACTTTGCGTAAAGAAAACAATCCTTGCACCCGCGGGCACAAGCACCGTTGTTTTCCCCCTTGTGGCAACAGCACATCCCCTAGACTCATGTTTCTGTCACTCAAGCTAGTCATCGAGGGGCATGAACCCACAATCGAGCATAACGTTCCCTCTTGGAGTCACTACCTACTACTTGGCCAAAGCAATAAATAACAACGGAGAACATGCAAGAATTACTTATGAACATAAATATAAAAGAGGTAGATCAAATATATTACTCAATCACAATCTGAACATAATCTCATAATCCATCGGATCCCAGCAAACTCATCATAGCAACAGCATAAGGATTACATATGTGCCTCGATCATGTAGGGCAGCTCACGAGGTCTAATTAGTGAAGCACAAGAACGGGAGGAGAACATCACATAGCTACTGGTCGTGGACCCATGGTCCAAGGGAGACTACTCACAACTCATCCGGGAGGCGTCCATGGTGGTGGAGAGGCTCCCGATGGTGATCCTCCCCTCCGGCAGGGTGCCGGGAAGAGTTCTCCTGGTGCTCCCGATCTTGGAAGCGGCGGCGGCGGCGGAACAGAGATGAGATCGCGAAAAAGAGTTCCCGTCCCGAGGGTTTCGAAGGACGCTCTAAATATATGCCAAAGGGGGGCACCAGACGGGGCTCGGGGGGCCGAGGCGCCCCCCCCGACGCGGCCCAGGGGGGGGGCGCCGCCAGGGCGCCTGGGGCCCTGGTGGCCCCCCCGGCTGTACTTCGAGCGCAAGGTAGGTTCTGGAACGCTGATTTTTTATATAATTTTTCTAGATTTTTCCTGACGGTTCTCGTAATGTGAAAACCTGAAATACAAAAACAGCCGAAAACAGAAACTGGCACTGGGGTGCACTGGAATAGTAGGTTAGTCCAAATATGATCAAAAGTGTATGGAAGTGTATAAATATCATAGCAATATCACCCAAAAGTGGCATGGAGCAAGCAGAAATTATAGATACGTTTTGGACGTATCAAGAAGGGGATGCACGGGGGAATCCCCAAGCTTAGACGCTTGAGTCTCCTTGAATATTTCTTGGGGGTGCACGGGGGCATCCCCAAGCTTGAGCGTTTGACACTCATGAATCTTTTTATCATCTTCCCTCGCACACTTGAAAACTCCCTTCATACATAACTCATCATAATCTGATTAGCGAGGTTAGTACCCATAATAAAAATAATTGTTCCTTGCTGGAAATAAGGAAATTCTTGAAGTTCTACTGTTTCTCAAGATTGCCAAAAGGTTTTTGCAAAGAAAAAGCAAGCTCTAGATTTGCAAAATAAAGGAAAGGCAAAACAGGACAGAATCTGTGAAAAACAGAACAGCAGGTAGTAAATGATGTTTCCCGGGCACTTATGCAACTCTAATCAAAAAACTCAAAACAGATGCACGAAAGACAATTATATAGAGCACGCTGTCGAAAAAATTCAGACCAAAAAGATGAACTGGTGATTTTATACGAATTTTTCTATCCAAAGACAGAATCTGTTTCCTGGACAGCACGTCACAACTTTTGAACTTTCTTGCAATCAGAGGCTATACTTGGCACAAAATTGAAAAACAAAGATACAATGATGATGCTACAGTAGTAACAACATCAATACACAACAAAAGCAAAATAAATTTATTCATGTGGGCTGCCTCCCAAAAGCGCTTTCTTTTATGCCTTTAAGCTAGGCATAATGCATAGAGATCTAGTTGTATCAATTGAACCATCATCAAGATCATCAAAAAGCTCTTCAATAATACAACTAGTCTTAAGAGGACTTTCAAATAAAGGCCTCATAGAGATACTTCTAGGGAGAAGACCAAAAGGATAAAAGTCAAGGGAAGATTCTTTTATAAATTCATCAAAGAGAGGTGTTTCTTCCAAAGTCTTTACAGTTTCAACCCCTTTGGCAATAGATGGATTACTTTTAGAGCGGGGAGCCTTTGGAACGTGAACGAACTTAGGCTCCCTCTTTGCCGGAGTTTCTACCTTTTTGGTTTTGATTGAGGAGAAAGTAGTTCCTAGAGTATCAAAGATTTCCTCAATCTTGTCTATCCTAGAAGAGTCCAAGTCATGGAATTTGACGGTCTCCAAAGTTTTAAAAAATTTATGCATGGAGCTATCAAGCCTATTCAAATTCCCTTGGATCTTATGATCCAACTCATTTATCTTATTAATGCTTGGCATCTCTAGCTCTATTTTTTCAAGTTTTTTCATAATGTGAGCTAGGGTGATGTCCTCTTGAATGCTAACAACAGGGGGATTCCCAACAAGATTTTCAATAATACTAAGAGACTCCCAAAATTAGGCTTCTAGGAAATTCCCATTGATAGCAGTATCTAGAATAAACCTATTCCAAGAAGTAATTCCAACATAAAAATTTCTAAGTAGGATAGTAGTAGGTTGCTTCTTGGTGGCTCTTTTTTGAGAATCACTAATTCTATACCAAGCATCTTTCAGACTTTCCCAACCTCTTTGTTTAAAGGTGAGAACTTCTGCCTCGTCAAAGACAAAAGGACCCGACATAATGACAACTAAAGAATGAGATAACTATTTTTGTGATTTTCGATAAAAGATACTAAAGCAAAAACTGAAAGGTAAACTAGCAAGACTAAAAAGCAAAGGTAAAAGATAGCGTACAACTCCCCTATCCTGAAGAGTGGAGTCCCCGGTAACAGCGCCAGAAAACTTTGCTTGATGGCTTCTCGCCCCTCGTTGGTTACCCCAAGTGGAAGGTTTGAGATGCAGTGTAGCGGAAGTTTTCCCTTTGCAATACCAAGGATCGATTTCCCTGAGACTCCCAGTTTCAACTGTTGGGGAACGTTGCATGGAAAACAAAAATTTTTCTCTACGTTCACCAAGATCAATCTAGGAGATGCAACTACGAGGGGAGAGTAGGATCCACATACCCTTGTAGATCGCTAAGCGGAAGCGTTAAGAACGCGGTTGATGGAGTCGTACTCGCCGCGATTCAGATCGCCGAAGATCCTAGCACCGAAGCAACGGTGCCTCCGCGTTCTTCACACGTACGGCTCGGGGACGTCTCCTCCTTCTTGATCCAGCAAGGGGTGGAGGAGAGGTTGATGGAGAGACCGGCAGCACGACGGCGTGGTGGTGATGGTGGAGAAGGATTCCAGCAGGGCTTCGCCTAAGCACCGCGGGAGAAGAAGATGTTATGGGAGAGGGAGGGCAGCACCGAGGCACAAACGTGTGTTCGCTGCCCTCCCTCTACCTCTCTATATATAGGGGGAAGGAGGAGAGGGGGGCGCCCTAGGGTTTCCCCTAGGGGGGCCGGCGGCCAGGGCAGAGGGGGGGGCGGCGGCCAAGGGCTGCGCCTGGCCCTAGGGTTTCCCCCCCTAGGTGCCTTGCCCCCCACTCCAAGGGGTGCGGCTGCCCTAGGGGGTCCACCCCCCTTAGCCGCATGAGGAGAGGGCCCAGGGGGGGCGCTCAGCCCTATGAGGGCTGTGGTGTCCCCCCTTGTGGCCCATTAGGCCCAGAAACACTTCCGGGACCCCCGAAACCCTTTTCGGTAATCCGCCGATTTCCCGATGCTCCCCGGAACACTTTGAAAGTGCAACTAATCCCCGGGTGGTTTTGGTAATTAATAACAACATATATATCATTGAACTAATATTATCTTGAGAATCATTTCAGAGAAGTTCGATGATATGGGTATGGAAATGTCTGAAGAAGTGGACCCCTCAAAATGCTAAGACAAGCATTGGCAAAAGCTCAAGACTCCATTTTTGGTTTAGTGATCCAAGATCACATTGAGTCCATAGGAAAAGCCAATACTATTAAAAGGGGATGAGGTTGTGTTAATGTTCTTGTTGCTCAAGTGCTTGGTGATCTAACTCCCTCAACTATCAGCACTATTCACTACTTATCACAAACCCTAACATCTCGGTCACACCGATTTCTCCAACTCAGTCCCACCGAGATGAACCTCTTCAGTTGTTTCTTCAAAACCCTAGCTTCTCGGTCAAACCGATTCTGAGTTTCGGTCTCACCGAAAAAGGGCTGCCAACCTTCTGTGATCAGTTGACATCAATTCGGAATATCCGAGTTTATATTTTCGGTCTCACCGAAATGGCAAACCCTAACCTTTGACTCACTTCAGTCTCACCGAGATGGTATTTTCGGTCCCACCGAAAATCCCAACGTTCACTATATTTGAACTTCTGGTTTGACCGAGTTTTCACTTCGGTCTGACCGAGATTGGTCAAATGTGTGTGTAACGGTTGGATTTTGTGTGGAGGCTATATATACCCCTCCACCCCCTCCTCATTCGTGAGGAGAGCCATCAGAAAGTACCACCATTCCTACCATACACTTTCTGAGAAGTGAACCACCTACCCTTGTGTTGAGATCAAGCCATTCCATTCCTACCATATGAAACTTGATCTCTAGCCTTCCCAAGTTGCTTTCCACTCAAATCTTTCTTCCACCACAGCCATATCAGTGAGGAGAGTTGAGTGTTGGGGAGTTTATCATTTGAAGCACAAGAGCAAGGAGTTCATCATCATCAACACCGTCTATTACCTTTTGGGGGGTGGTGCCTCCTAGATTGGTTAGGTGTCGCTTGGGAGCCTCCGTCTTGATGATGTGGAGTTGAACCAAGAAGTTTGTAAGGGCAAGGAGATCGCCTACTTCGTGAAGATCTACCCCGAGTAAGGCTAGTCCTCCGTGGGCGTAGGCCGTGATGGAATAGACAAGGTTGCTTCTTCGTGGACCCTTCGTGGGTGGAGCCCTCCGTGGACTCGCGCAGCCGTTACCCTCCGTGGGTTGAAGTCTCCATCAACGTGGATGTACGATAGCACCACCTATCGGAACCACGACAAAAATCTCCGTGTCACCAAACTGCGTTTGATCTTCTCCATCTCCTTTTTACATGTGCAATTTACTTTCCGCTGTATATACTCTAGAATTGCATGTGTAGGGTGTTACTTGAATTGATCTTGTTTGTGAAACTGCCAAAAACTTTGCATGATCTAAAGGCAGATTTTTTATATTGTCAAGTAGTCTAATCACCCCCCCTCTAGACCTACTTTCGATCCTACAAGTGGTATCAGAGCTTTGGTCTCCATTGCCTTGGTTTCCATTGCATTGGACTCCATAAGCTTGGTTTCACAACCTAGGAGAGTATGGCGTCTAGTG
The DNA here is from genome assembly GCA_902687465.1 of Secale cereale. Classification (NCBI taxonomy): domain Eukaryota; kingdom Viridiplantae; phylum Streptophyta; class Magnoliopsida; order Poales; family Poaceae; genus Secale; species Secale cereale. The sequence goes on from LR738712.1 coordinate 740,008,815, forward strand.
AGGGTAATTATCGTAGAGGTCCTTACTTTGATGGTACAAATTTTGCTAGTTGGAAGCATAAAATGAAAATGCATATTCTTGGTTATAACCCTGCCGCATGGGGCATTATTTGTGTTGGCATGCAAGGTGATTTCTTTGAAGAAGGAAAAGTTCCGGATCGCGAAGCTACACCCGAAGAGTTGCGGATGTTGCAAAACAATGCTCAAGCTTGTGACATTCTCTTCAATGCTTTGTGTCCCGAAGAGTTCAACAAAATCAGCCGTCTTGAGAATGCTAAAGAGATTTGGGATACTTTGGTTGAAATGCACGAAGGTACTGAATCTGTGAAGGAATCAAAGCTAGATATTCTTCAAGGTCAACTTGACAAGTTCAAGATGAAGGATGGTGAAGGAGTCGCTGAAATGTACTCTAGGCTTGCTCTCATCACAAATGAGATTGCTGGCTTAGGAAGCGAAGAAATGACCGACCGATTCATCATTAAGAAGATTCTCAGAGCTTTGGATGGAAAGTATGACACCGTGTGCAGCTTGATCCAAATGATGCCAAACTACAAGACTCTCAAGCCAACTGAAGTCATTGGAAGAATTGTTGCTCATGAAATGACACTTAAGGATAAGGAAGAGCTTCACAACAAGTCAAGTGGTGCTTACAAAGCTACAAGTGATGCTCCTACTACCTCAAGTGACAAGCTAGTTTCCAATGAAGAGATAAGCCTAATGGTCAAGAACTTCAACAAGTTCTACAAGAATAGAGGCAAAGAAAGAAGCTCAAAGTCTAGATCATATGATGGAAAGAGATCTTCTAGTCGTGATCGAAACTGCTACAATTGTGGAAGACCCGGACACTTCTCAAATGAGTGTACGGCTCCCCACAAGAGAAGAGAAGAATCTCCAAGAAGAAGAGCAAGAGATGAGTCACCTCGGAGAGAGAGAAGGAGTAGAGATGATCGTTATGAACGAAGACCTTCTCGGAGAAGCAAAGATTCGGAAAGGAAAGACAAGTCATCAAGGAGCTACACAAGAAGAAGACATCAAGCTCATGTTGGTGAATGGGTCTCCGGCTCCGACTCTGACAGTCAATCCGATGGAAGCTATCACTCTGACTCCGACTATAGTCAAGATGAAGGTGTTGCCGGACTTGCACTCGTATCCTCCAACTCCAACTCCTACGACTTATTTGATTCACCAAATGAGGGAATTGGAAGATGCTTCATGGCTAAAGGCCCCAAGGTAACACACCCTGAATTCATTGACTTTGATAGTGATGAGGATGACTTACTTGGTGAAGATGAGCTCTTACATGATAAATCTAGTGAGCTTAGTAATGATGAAAATGCTAGTAGTCTCTATAGTCGAGAAGAGTCGAATGACAATGCTATGAAGGAGATTGAGCGTCTAACTAAAGAACTAAACACTCTTAAGTTAGCTCATGAAACAACTCAAGAAGATCATAGAGAGCTCCTAAGATCTCATGAGAAGCTACGCTTCGAGAAGCTCACTCTAGAGCAAGAACATGAGTTTCTAAAAGCGATCAATGACGATCTTCGAAAGAAGAGTTCTTCATATCTTGCCAAACGACTTCTCTTGTCTAATTTCTTGCCACCTATTAAGACTAAGCATGACAAGTATAAGAAAAATTCTTCCTCTAGTAGTAACAATAACAATGTTAAATCAAATGTTGTTACTTCTAGTAGTTCTCTTGATTCCACTAACAATGTTTCAAGCCAAGTTACACTTGAGCAAGAAAATAGCTTATTGAAGGAAATCATAGAGAAAGGTGTCTACAAGAGTCTTGCCGGAAGCAAGAACTTTGAGGAGATTGTTCGCAAACAAGGAAGACACCGGAAGAATCAAGGGATTGGTTTTGAGCGAAAGTTCAACGCCGAAGGTGTTGAGTGGGAAGAAGGTCAATACCCTACTCCACAGTTTGTCTCACAAAAGGAGAAGTATGATCCTACTTCTTCCAATGTGGAACAAGCTCAAGATGACCTTCCACCACAAGACCACAAGCTAAAGGCCAAGGACAAGCTTCAAGAGGAGATTGCATTCATTGAAGCACCTCAAGCCATGGTCAAGTGGGTTCCCAAGGACAAATCAAGTTCTACTTCGTCAAGCTCAACTACAACACCAAGGATTCCCATCAAGATGATGTGGATCCCAAAGAAGAAGAACTAGTAGGTTCTTGAGGGTGACTCCGCCAACAAACTTCACTCATATTCATTTTGGCAAGAACTTGTGCAATCAACTTCCACATCATGCACTTGTTCAAGGAGTCACAAACCCTCTTGTTGGTAAGTCAAGGGACAAGGTAATCATTGCTTTCATGGACATCATCTCTTGTGTACTTCACTCTATGTCCATGGATATTCTTGTTTGTTCCTTGTGGGACTAACCCATGTAGGTATTGAAAGTGCCCTAATCCAAGGATAGCTCTCAACTCTTGATGATCTACATCAACATTGAGCATCCACATCTTCAACATCTACATGAAGTCTTCTACGACAACCCAAGGTTAGTTTGACCCTTTAAAAGGGGTTCTCACATCTAGGGGGAGCTTTGCTCTAAAAAATGAGCTAAAGCATCTTCAAATGATGTGAACACATAAATGCTTTATGTAAAAGTGGTAACCCCACTTGTGCTTAAACGATGAGTATGACCTATGATCAAATGTTCTCATTTGGCTCCTAAGTCAATATACTCATATATAGATGACCTAGTCATCGACAAATTGTGTGCTAGTAGCTAGAGTTTTGGTTGTGCATGTTTGACACATATTTCAGTTGCTATCTTATTGTGTGAGCATGTTGAATGCATGATTCTATTCATTCAAGGACATCCATTTGTTGTTTTGATTGTTTTGGTTTTTCTGGCCAAATGGATGGACAAGAATGCCTAAGCACCTTCCCTAGCTATCTATGCTATCTTGTCTCAAATTCTATTCATGCTTATATCACAACTTTGAACAAGTCTTTTTCGGACAGTCCGAGTGAGGAGCACTCGGAACCACCGATTCGTCTAAGGCTGACTTCCAAAACCTTCTAAGTCCATTTCGGTCTGACCGGCTTCCCAATCTCGGTCCAACCGAAACACTTAGATTGATCTAGGTTTCATCTCGGTGAAACCGAGTTCAAAATCTCGGTCTGACCGATATGCGTAACTGCACTGCAATTATGCATCTCGGTGACACCGAGTTTTTCAACTCGGTCCCACCGACAGCACGGGGTTATATATACTGAGGGCTGCGCGCGATCTATTCCTTTCAAACGTTCGCCCTCCAAGACCCCTGCTGCCGCCGCCCTGGTCTACGGATCGTCGCCTTCATCACCTGTGCGCCCTCGCCGCAGGTCTCCGCCGCCGTCAACGGTAATCTTCTCCGCCGTTGCCGCCGTAGAGGGACACCACCAAGTTAGGGTGTGTCCCGATCCCTTTCATGCTCCACTTCTGATTCTTGCATGATAGGACTGCCCTGATTCAATCCAAGTTTGATATGATCCCAATACATTGTTCAGATCTTCTAGTTTTGAGGAAAATTCTTAGGTTTAGGTTTCCACGGAATGCATCTCGGTGAAGCCGATTCCTGAAACTCGGACTGACCGATTTGGTCTCTGACCATTGCACAACACAGTTCGGTCTGACCGAGTTGTGGAAATCGGAATGTCCGAAGTGAAGTTTCTATGAAACCCTAAGTTTTCGGTAGGACCGAAACCCATTTCGGTCTGACCGAAAGTGGTGTGTAGGTTCTGTTGAACACTTCGGTTACACCGAAACTTGAAATCGGTTTGACCGAAATACATTCTGTGAAAACTCAAAACTAAGTTGTTTAACTCATTTTTTTTTCAAAAACTTCTGCAGTTGTGATAACTCTTCCATTCTGCCTATACCTTATCTTTTCACAGGTCTTTCAGCCATGTCAGATGTCAGTGACAGCCAGAACAGGTCTGAATCACCATTTGCTGAAATTCCAGAGGCAGAAACAAGTCCTGCAAGCAGCTCTAGTGATGATGGTGAGAGGAGCACCCCTAGTGGTCTGCCTCCTGCAGCTACGAGAACCAGGAAGAAAAGAACCTCTGATGATGAGGATTCCGACTTTGTTGCTGAGGAAGTTACCTCCAAGCCCAAGAGGAATGTGGTTGCCAAAGAGCACCAAGGGCAGCAGCCAAAGAAAGGCACAAGCAAGGTAAAACAGTCTGCAGTTGCCAAGAAGCTCAACTTGGAAGAGCCTGCTCCAAGCAAGGTGAAGAAGACTTCCAAGAGGAAGAGGGTTGTTTATGCTGAATCTCAAGTTGACGCTGCTGAAGAAGAAGAAGAAGAAGAAGCACCCCAGCCTCCTCCTCAGAAAGCTAAGTTCATGGGTGATGCTATTCGGGCTCAAGCCTCCTCCAAGCCCAAGAAGCCTGCTCCAGTCAAGGCAGCTCCAGCCAAGCCCAAGAGGACAACCAGAAGCATTCCAGCTTCTGAGAAGAACAAAGGTGAGATGCCACCTTCTGAGTCAGATGAAGAGCATGTGTTGCTCAAGCTCCGTCCCAAGTTGCCACTCCACAATGATGCTCATCCTCAAGCTGAGGACATGAAGGCAAGGAAGGACAAAGGTCTCAGGCTATGGAGACAGTCTGATCCATACGCCGTAAGAAGAAGGACTGCTGTGGACCCCAGATTCCACACCAGAGAGCAGCAGGATTTCTATGAGACTGTGCTAATGGATAAGAAGCCCATTGTTGCTGACACCAGGTATGTTGACTGGGAGTACATTGACAGTAGAGAGCACCGGGACTTCTTTCCCCATGTGCATGAGAGCTTTACTGCATGTGGAGTTGCTGATTTTGTGGGTCAAGAACTGACAGCATGGAATGACGAGATGATCATGCAGTTCTATGCCACAACCCATTTCTACCCTGATGGCAAGATCACCTGGATGACTGAAGGTCAAAGGTTTTCTTCAACTGTTGCAGAATGGGCAGATCTCTTGAACGCTCCTGTGCAGAGAGAGGACGACATTGATGTCTATGGGATTCCTAAGAAGAGTCATGATTCTATGAAGAATATGTACAAGGAGATCCCAGCTGCTGATTTGGAGGGATGGAAGCTCGGCTCAGTGTATTATCTCCAGGCTGGTCTGACCACCACTAACACTATTCTGAGGCATACTTTGATGCCTAAGTCAGGTGACCACCGGATGATACGAGGCTATTCTATCAACATGCTGCACATTCTCGATGAGAAGGCACCTTTTAAGGTAATGGACTTGATGGTAGAAACCATTAAGAGGACTGCAGCTGACCAGAAGAGGTCATGTGGGTTTGCTCCGCAGATACAGATGCTCATCAACGCCAAGTTTGGCACGGGCAAATTCATGTTGGATAGGAAGCACTTGCCACTGCAGCCAGAGCATGAGGACAACGTAGTTGTGATGGATGAAGAGGATCCCACCTCAGTTGAAGGGCAAGCCAAGATCGAAGCTGCAAAGAAAGCCAAAGCTGACAAAGAGGCAGCAGCAGCAGCAGCTAAGCCAAAGAGCTTTGGAGATCAGATTCTTGAAGCAACCCGGAGAATTGAACAACGCCTGGCTAGCATTGAGCAATCTCAGGAGAGCCTTGAGAGGATTGTCGAGGACAAGATCCACGCTCTAGACGTGAAGCTGACTGAGATTCAGGTGTCTGTCAACAAGCTTGAGGCAGACATGGAGGAGACTAGGCAGGAGAGAGCAGAGCTTATGCAGGATGATCTAGTCCAGGACTCTCATCGCCAGGCTGCTCACGTTCCCAGAGGATCCAGATCTGCAGCTATCCCAGTGACAGACTCCAGGGCTACCACTTCAGCACCAGCTACAGCTCCAGCAGTTCCTTCAGCTCCAGCATCCACTCCTCCACCGCAGACATCAGCAGAGGTCTTCGCAGATGCAGCTATCTCTACACCGACATCGACCCAGACGGGAGCAGCCAGCCGAGCCTGCAGTGACGTTTAGCTCTATACCTTTTCGAACTTTTTGGTAACTTGTTGCCAAAGGGGGAGAAATTGTTATAGATCATAGGGCTTCGAGAGAGAGAGTGCTCTTTCGTCTTTTCGTTCTTTTGCCGGTTTTCCTTGAGATACATTGGTTTCTTTTGGTTCCAGATACTTTATGTGTGCTTGCTACTACGTTTGATGCTACCTTAATGAGTGCTTAGCCATACTATGCTTTAATGTGTGCTTATTGCTTATCCTATGCTATTCCTTATTGTATGGCTATTTACTCTTGTCTTGGTGATTAAGTGCATGTTATTCATTCTTATCATTTTGTGCGCTCCACCAAGATGTATGTGACATGGAAGAGTGACCCATAATCCTAATCGATTGTGCATTTGCATTCAAACGCAAATTTTAAATAATGCACAAATTTAGGGGGAGCTCTTGTTTATCACATACTTCTCAAAGCGACGATGTTATTCATTGATTATATCTTTTGTCGAAGCTTTGATCTATATGTTGTTATCAATTACCAAAAAGGGGGAGATTGAAAGTGCAACTAATCCCCGGGTGGTTTTGGTAATTAATAACAACATATATATCATTGAACTAATATTATCTTGAGAATCATTTCAGAGAAGTTCGATGATATGGGTATGGAAATGTCTGAAGAAGTGGACCCCTCAAAATGCTAAGACAAGCATTGGCAAAAGCTCAAGACTCCATTTTTGGTTTAGTGATCCAAGATCACATTGAGTCCATAGGAAAAGCCAATACTATTAAAAGGGGATGAGGTTGTGTTAATGTTCTTGTTGCTCAAGTGCTTGGTGATCTAACTCCCTCAACTATCAGCACTATTCACTACTTATCACAAACCCTAACATCTCGGTCACACCGATTTCTCCAACTCAGTCCCACCGAGATGAACCTCTTCAGTTGTTTCTTCAAAACCCTAGCTTCTCGGTCAAACCGATTCTGAGTTTCGGTCTCACCGAAAAAGGGCTGCCAACCTTCTGTGATCAGTTGACATCAATTCGGAATATCCGAGTTTATATTTTCGGTCTCACCGAAATGGCAAACCCTAACCTTTGACTCACTTCGGTCTCACCGAGATGGTATTTTCGGTCCCACCGAAAATCCCAACGTTCACTATATTTGAACTTCCGGTCTGACCGAGTTTTCACTTCGGTCTGACCGAGATTGGTCAAATGTGTGTGTAACGGTTGGATTTTGTGTGGAGGCTAGATATACCCCTCCACCCCCTCCTCATTCGTGAGGAGAGCCATCAGAAAGTACCACCATTCCTACCATACACTTTCTGAGAAGTGAACCACCTACCCTTGTGTTGAGATCAAGCCATTCCATTCCTACCATATGAAACTTGATCTCTAGCCTTCCCAAGTTGCTTTCCACTCAAATCTTTCTTCCACCACAGCCATATCAGTGAGGAGAGTTGAGTGTTGGGGAGTTTATCATTTGAAGCACAAGAGCAAGGAGTTCATCATCATCAACACCGTCTATTACCTTTTGGGGGGTGGTGCCTCCTAGATTGGTTAGGTGTCGCTTGGGAGCCTCCGTCTTGATGATGTGGAGTTGAACCAAGAAGTTTGTAAGGGCAAGGAGATCGCCTACTTCGTGAAGATCTACCCCGAGTAAGGCTAGTCCTCCGTGGGCGTAGGCCGTGATGGAATAGACAAGGTTGCTTCTTCGTGGACCCTTCGTGGGTGGAGCCCTCCGTGGACTCGCGCAGCCGTTACCCTCCGTGGGTTGAAGTCTCCATCAACGTGGATGTACGATAGCACCACCTATCGGAACCACGACAAAAATCTCCGTGTCACCAAACTGCGTTTGATCTTCTCCATCTCCTTTTTACATGTGCAATTTACTTTCCGCTGTATATACTCTAGAATTGCATGTGTAGGGTGTTACTTGAATTGATCTTGTTTGTGAAACTGCCAAAAACTTTGCATGATCTAAAGGCAGATTTTTTATATTGTCAAGTAGTCTAATCACCCCCCCTCTAGACCTACTTTCGATCCTACACACTTCCGGACTCCGAAACCTTTCATCTTATATATCAATCTTCGTCTCCGGATCATTCCGGAGACCCTCGTCACGTCCGGGATCTCATCTGGGACTCCGAACAACCTTCGGTAACCATGCACTGTTCTCACTAATAACCCTAGCGTCACCGAACCTTAAGTGTGTAGACCCTGCGGGTTCGGAAACCATGTAGACATGACCGAGACACTCCCAGGTCAATAACCAATAGCGGGATCTGGATACCCATATTGGTTCCCACATGTTTCTCGATGATCTCATCGGATGAACCACGATGTCAAGGATTCAGGCAATCCCGTATACAGTTCCCTTTGTCTCGTCGGTATGTTACTTGCCCGAGATTCGATCGTCGGTATCTCTATACCTAGTTCAATCTCGTTACAGGCAAGTCTCTTTACTCGTTACCGTAATACATAATCCCGTGACCAACTACTTAGTCACTTTGAGCTCATTGAGATGACGTATTACCGAGTGGGCCCGGAGATACCTCTCCGTCACACGGAGTGACAAATCCCAGTCTCTATCCATGTCAACTCAACAGACACCATCGGAGATACCTGTAGAGTACCTTTATAGTCACCCAGTTACGTTGTGACGTTTGGCACACACAAAGCACTCCTACGGTGTCAGTGAGTTACATGATCTCATGGTCATAGGAACTTATACTTGACATGCAGAAAACTATAGCGATAACTGACACGATCAAAAGCTATGTTTAACGTTTGGGTCTCGTCCATCACATCATTCTCCTAATGATGTGATCCCGTTATCAAATGACAACTCATGTCTGTGACCTGGAAACCGCGGTCATCTTTGATCAACGAGCTAGTCCTGTAGAGGCTCACTAGGGACACAAAGTCTGTCTATTCATCCACACATGTATTTGAGTTTCCAATCAATACAATTATAGCATGGATAATAAACGATTATCATGAACAAGGAAATATAATAATAACTCTTTTATTATTGCCTCTAGGGCATATTTCCAACAGTCTCCCACTTGCACTAGAGTCAATAATCTAGCATTACAAGGTAATGAATCTAACACCCATAGAGTCTTGGTGTTGATCGTGCTTAGCCCGTGGAAGAGGCTTAGTCAACGGATCTGCAACATTCAAATCCGTGTGTACTTTGCAAATGTTTATGTCCTCCTCCTTGACCGAATCGCGGATGGAATTGAAGCGTCGCTTTATATGTCTGGTCCTCTTGTGAAACCTTGGTTCCTTGGCTAGAGCAATGGCACCAGTGTTGTCACAGAACAGAGTCATTGGGTTCAGTGCACTAGGCACAACTCCAAGATCTGTCATGAACTCCTTCATCCAGACACCTTCCTTTGCCGCCTCCGAGGCAGCTATATACTCCGCTTCACATGTAGAATCAGCTACCACGCTCTGCTTGGAACTGCACCAGCTTACCGCTCCCCCGTTGAGAATATATACGTATCCGGTTTGAGACTTAGAGTCATCCGGATCAGTGTCAAAGCTTGCATCGACGTAACCCTTTACGACGAGCTCTTGATCACCTCCATAAACGAGAAACATATCCTTAGTCCTTTTCAGGTACTTTAGGATATTCTTGACCGCTGTCCAGTGATCCATACCAGGATTACTTTGAAACCTTCCGGCCATACTTATGGCAAGGCTGACATCTGGTCTCGTGCACAGCATTGCATACATGATAGAGCCTATGGCTGAAGCATAGGGGACGACACTCATCTTTTCTCTATCTTCCGCAGTCACTGGGCACTGAGTCTTACTCAACTTTGTACCTTGCAATACCGGCAAGAACCCCTTCTTGGATTGATCCATTTTGAACTTCTTCAAAACTTTATCAAGGTTTGTGCTTTGTGAAAGTCCTATCAAGCGTCTTGATCTATCTCTATAGATCTTGATGCCCAATATGAAAGCAGCTTCACCGAGATCCTTCATCGAAAAACTCTTGTTCAAATACCCCTTCACGCTATCCAAAAATTCTATATTGTTTCCAATCAGCAATATGTCATCCACATATAATATTAGAAACGCTATAGAGCTCCCACTCACTTTCTTGTAAATACAAGCTTCATTGTAAACTTGTATAAACCCAAACGCTTTGATCACCTCATCAAAGCAAAGATTCCAACTCCGAGATGCTTGCACCAGCCCATAAATGGAACGCTGAAGCCTGCATACTTTGTCAGCATTCTCTGGATCGACAAAACCTTCTGGTTGCATCATATACAACTCTTCCTTAAGAAAACCGTTAAGGAACGCTGTTTTGACATCCATCTGCCAAATTTCATAATCGAAATATGCAGCTATTGCTAACATGATTCGGACGGATTTAAGCATCGCTACGGGTGAGAAAGTCTCATCGTAGTCAATCCCTTGAACTTGTGAAAAACCCTTTGCCACAAGTCGAGCTTTATACACGGTGACATTACCGTCAGCGTCCGTCTTCCTCTTAAAAATCCATTTATTCTGAATGGCCTTCCGCCCTTCAGGTAATAATTCCAAAGTCCATACTTTGTTTTCATACATGGATCCCATCTCGGATTTCATGGCCTCTAACCATTTGTCGGAATCCGGGCCCACCATCGCTTCTCCATAGCTCGTAGGTTCACCGTTGTCTAACAACATGACCTCCAAGACAGGGTTACCATACCACTCAGGTGCAGTGCGTACCCTTGTCGACCTACGAGGTTCGGTAGTAACTTGATCAGAAGCTCCTTGATCATCATCATTGGCTTCCTCTTCAACCTCTGCAGGCTCCACAAAAACATCTTTCTGTGCTGCGCTACTCTCTGGTTGAAGCAGAGGTTCAATAACCTCATCAAGTTCTACCTTCCTCCCACTCAATTCTTTCGAGAGAAACTCTTTCTCGAGAAAGGACCCGTTCTTAGCGACAAACACTTTGCCCTCGGATCTGAGATAGAAGGTGTACCCAACTGTTTCTTTTGGGTATCCTATGAAGACACATCTGTCCGCTTTGGGTTCGAGCTTTTCTGGCTGAAGCCTTTTGACATAAGCATCGCAACCCCAAACCTTGAGAAAAGACAACTTAGGTTTCTTACCAAACCACAGTTCATACGGTGTTGTCTCAACGGACTTAGATGGAGCCCTATTTAAAGTGAATGCAGCTGTCTCTAACGCATATCCCCAAAACGATAGTGGCAAATCGGCAAGAGACATCATAGAACGTACCATATCTAATAGGGTTCGATTACGACGTTCGGACACACCATTACGCTGTGGTGTTCCAGGTGGCGTCAACTGTGAAACAATTCCACATTTTCTTAAGTGATCACCAAACTCATAACTCAGATATTCTCCCCCTCGATCAGATCGTAGGAACTTGATCTTCTTGTTATGATGATTTTCAACTTCACTCTGAAATTGCTTGAACTTTTCAAAAGTTTCAGACTTATGCTTCATCAAGTAAATATACCCATATCTACTTAAGTCGTCAGTGAAGGTGAGAAAATAACGATATCCACCACGCGCCGTTACACTCATCGGACCGCACACATCAGTATGTATGATTTCCAATAAGTCACTTGCCCGTTCCATTGTCCCTGAAAACGGGGTCCTTGTCATCTTGCCCATGAGGCACGGCTCGCACGTGTCAAGTGATTCAAAATCAAGAGACTCCAAAAGTCCATCAGCATGGAGCTTCCTCATGCGTTTCACGCCGATATGACCCAGACGGCAGTGCCACAAGAAAGTGGTATTATCATTATCAACTCTACATCTTTTGGCATCAATGTTATGAACATGTGTATCATCACTATCGAGATTCAATAAGAATAAACCCCTAACTTCAGGTGCATGACCATAAAAGATATTACTCATATAAATAGAACAACCATTATTCTCTGACTTAAATGAGTAACCGTCTCGCAATAAACAAGATCCAGATATAATGTTCATGCTTAACGCAGGCACTAAATAACAATTATTCAGGTTCATAACTAATCCCGATGGTAATCGAAGAGCGAGCGTGCCGACGGCGATCACATCAACCTTGGAATCATTTCCCACGCGCATCGTCACTTCGTCCTTCGCCAGCCTCTGTTTATTCTGCAGTTCCTGTTTAGAGTTGCAAATGTGAGCAACCGAACCGGTATCAAATACCCAGGCACTACAACGAGAGTTGGTAAGGTACACATCAATAACATGTATATCACATATACCTTTGTTGTTGTTGGCCCCCTTCTTGTCCGCCAGATACTTGGGGCAGTTCCGCTTCCAGTGGCCGTTCCCCTTGCAATAGAAACACTCAGTCTCTGGCTTGGGCCCAGCCTTGGGTTTCTTCACTGGATTAGCAACTGCTTTGCCACCCTTCTTAGAGTTACCCTTCTTGCCATTGCCATTCTTCTTGAAACTGGTGGTTTTATTGACCATCAACACTTGATACTCCTTCTGGATGTCTGCCTCAGCGACTTTCAGCATCGAAAACAGCTCGGCGATGGTCTTGTTCATCCCTTGCATGTTATACTGCTGCACGAAGCTCTTGTAGCTTGGAGGGAGTGACTGGAGAATTCTGTCAATGATAGCCTCATCCGGGAACACAAGTCCCAGATCAGCTATGCGGGTATAGTACCCAGACATCTTCAGTAAGTGCTCACTGACAGACGAATTCTCCTCCATCTTGCAAGCAAAGAATTTATCGGTGGTCTCATACCTCTCGATCTTAGCATTCTTCTCAAAGATGAACTTCAACTCCTGGTACATCTCATATGCACCATGACGTTCAAAACGCCTTTGAAGTCCTCCTTCCAAGCCGTACAACATGGCACACTGCACTATCGAATAGTCATCCGAACGTGTCTGCCAGACGTTCAAAACGTCTGCAGGGGCTGTAGGAGCGGGGGGGTCACCTAGCGGTGCATTTAGGACATAAACCTTTTGGGCAGCTGTGAGGATGATCCTCAGATTGCGGAGCCAGTCCACAAAGTTGCTCCCGTCATCTTTCAGTTTAGCTTTCTCTAGAAACGCATTAAAATTCAGGGGAGCTACTGCGCGAGCCATCTACAACAAAAGATTTGCAAAGACATTTTAGACTATTGTTCATGATAAGTGAGTTACTACCTAATCAAATTATTTATAACTCCCACTCAAATTGACATCCCTCTGGTCATTCGAGCGTGACATGATCCAAATTCACCAACCCAAGTCCGATCATCACGTGAGATGAGGTGGTGTCAATGGTGAACATCAATATGTTGATCATATCTACTATATGACTCATGCTCGACCTTTCGGTCCTCCGTGTTCCGAGGCCATGTCTGTACATGCTAGGCTCGTCAAGTCTAACCCGAGTGTTCTGCATGTGCAAAACTGGCTTGCACCCGTTGTATGCGAACGTAGAGTCTATCACACCCGATCATCACGTGGTGCTTCGAAACGACGAACCTTCGCAACGGCGCACACTCGGGGGAACACAATTTTATCTTGAAATTTTAGTGAAGGATCATCTTATAATGCTACCGTCGTCCTAAGCAAAATAAGATGCATAAAAGGATTAACATCACATGCAAATCATAAGTGACATGATATGGCCATCAACTCGTGCTTTTGATCTCCATCTCCAAAGCACCGGCATGATCTCCATCGTCACCGGCGCCACACCATGATCCCCATCATCATGATCTCCATCATCGTGTCGCCATCGGGGTTGTCGGCGCCCACCATGCTCTTACTACTATTGCTACCGTTTAGCGATAAAGTAAAGCATTACAAAGCGCTTAATGATTGACACGCAGGTCATACAGAAATTAAAGACAACCCTATGGCTCCTGCCGGTTGCCGTATGCATCGACATGCAAGTCGATATTAACTATTACAACATGATCATCTCATACATCAAATATATCTCATCACGTCATTGGCCATATCATATCACATACATACCCTGCAAAAACAAGTTAGACGTCCTCTAATTTGTTGTTGCATGTTTTACGTGGCTGCTACGGGTATCTAGCAAGAACGCTTCTTACCTACGCAAAGCCACAACGGTGATATTCAAGTTGCTATTTAACCTTCTACAAGGACCGCCTTGTTCTATTCCGATTCAACTAAGATAGGAGAGACAGACACCCGCCAGCCATCTTATGCAACAAAAGTCACATGTCTGTCGATGGAACCGGTCTCATGTACGTGGACATGTAAAGTTGGTCCGGGCCGCTTCATCCCATAATACCGCTGAATCAAGAAAGACTAAGGAGGGCAGCAATTTAAACATCAACGCCCACAAACCCTTTTGTGTTCTACTCGAGAAAGCATCTACGCAAGATCCTAGCTCATGATGCCACTGTTGGGGAACGTTGCATGGAAAACAAAAATTTTTCTCTACGTTCACCAAGATCAATCTAGTAGATGCAACTACGAGGGGAGAGTAGGATCCACATACCCTTGTAGATCGCTAAGCAGAAGCGTTAAGAACGCGGTTGATGGAGTCGTACTCGCCGCGATTCAGATCGCCGAAGATCCTAGCACCGAAGCAACGGTGCCTCCGCGTTCTTCACACGTACGGCTCGGGGACGTCTCCTCCTTCTTGATCCAGCAAGGGGTGGAGGAGAGGTTGATGGAGAGACCGGCAGCACGACGGCGTGGTGGTGATGGTGGAGAAGGATTCCAGCAGGGCTTCGCCTAAGCACCGCGGGAGAAGAAGATGTTATGGGAGAGGGAGGGCAGCACCGAGGCACAAACGTGTGTTGGCTGCCCTCCCTCTACCTCTCTATATATAGGGGGAAGGAGGAGAGGGGGGCGCCCTAGGGTTTCCCCTAGGGGGGCCGGCGGCCAGGGCAGAGGGGGGGGCGGCGGCCAAGGGCTGCGCCTGGCCCTAGGGTTTCCCCCCCTAGGTGCCTTGCCCCCCACTCCAAGGGGTGCGGCTGCCCTAGGGGGTCCACCCCCCTTAGCCGCATGAGGAGAGGGCCCAGGGGGGGCGCACAGCCCTATGAGGGCTGTGGTGTCCCCCCTTGTGGCCCATTAGGCCCAGAAACACTTCCGGGACCCCCGAAACCCTTTTCGGTAATCCGCCGATTTCCCGATGCTCCCCGGAACACTTCCGGACTCCGAAACCTTTCATCCTATATATCAATCTTCGTCTCCGGACCATTCCGGAGACCCTCGTCACGTCCGGGATCTCATCCGGGACTCCGAACAACCTTTGGTAACCATGCACTGTTCTCACTAATAACCCTAGCGTCACCGAACCTTAAGTGTGTAGACCCTGCGGGTTCGGAAACCATGTAGACATGACCGAGACACTCCCAGGTCAATAACCAATAGCGGGATCTGGATACCCATATTGGTTCCCACATGTTTCTCGATGATCTCATCGGATGAACCACGATGTCAAGGATTCAGGCAATCCCGTATACAGTTCCCTTTGTCTCGTCGGTATGTTACTTGCCCGAGATTCGATCATCGGTATCTCTATACCTAGTTCAATCTCGTTACCGGCAAGTCTCTTTACTCGTTACCGTAATACATAATCCCGTGACCAACTACTTAGTCACTTTGAGCTCATTGAGATGACGTATTACCGAGTGGGCCCGGAGATACCTCTCCGTCACACGGAGTGACAAATCCCAGTCTCGATCCATGTCAACTCAACAGACACCATCGGAGATACCTGTAGAGTACCTTTATAGTCACCCAGTTACGTTGTGACGTTTGGCACACACAAAGCACTCCTACGGTGTCAGTGAGTTACATGATCTCATGGTCATAGGAACTTATACTTGACATGCAGAAAACTATAGCGATAACTGACACGATCAAAAGCTATGTTTAACGTTTGGGTCTCGTCCATCACATCATTCTCCTAATGATGTGATCCCGTTATCAAATGACAACTCATGTCTGTGACCTGGAAACCGCGGTCATCTTTGATCAACGAGCTAGTCCTGTAGAGGCTCACTAGGGACACAAAGTCTGTCTATTCATCCACACATGTATTTGAGTTTCCAATCAATACAATTATAGCATGGATAATAAACGATTATCATGAACAAGGAAATATAATAATAACTCTTTTATTATTGCCTCTAGGGCATATTTCCAACATCAACAAGAAGGTGTCAACTGCTAACTGCGCCAGATATTAGCAATCAACGTGGACCTGCACACAGATACAAATACCTTTGCTCCCAACGAGTACAGAGAGGTTGTCAATCCCTCCGGCCTTGTAGTTTACAAAGGATCAAACGCAAGTGATAATAGTGATAGGTATAATTGCAATAGTAAGTAAAAAGCGGAAAAGTAAATAGCGGATGTGATCAATGATGGTAATATGGACCGGAGTCTCATGATGTTCACTAGTGATGTCTCTCTCCCAAAAGACGATAAAACTGCTATGTGAGGTAAACGAATTACAGCTGGGCAATTGACAGGACCATGTGCGCAAACCAATGCTGACTAAGTTGCAAGAAAGGTAGAGGTTCAAAGCATGGGCGGTACGCCGAGGTAAGTAGACCGAAATCCATCTGCATCTACTACTAATCATCCACCTTGAGATATCTATCCAGAACATCTCGCTGGTATTAAGTTGCGAGTCCCACCAATAGTGTAAACTCAAAGCAACAGACAACTGCATTAAAAAAACTTTGCGTAAAGTAAACAATCCTTGCACCCGCGGGCACAAGCACCGTTGTTTTCCCCCTTGTGGCAACAACACATCCCCTAGACTCATGTTTTTGTCACTCAAGCTAGTCATCGAGGGGCATGAACCCACAATCAAGCATAACGTTCCCTCTTGGAGTCACTACCTACTACTTGGCCAAAGCAATAAATAACAACAGAGAACATGCAAGAATTACTTACGAACATAAATATAAAAGAGGTGAATCAAATATATTACTCAAACACAATCTGAACATAATCTCATAATCCATCGGATCCTAGCAAACTCATCATAGCAATAGCATAAGGATTACATATGTGCCGCGATCATGTAGGGCAGCTCACGAGGACTAATTAGTGAAGCACAAGAACGGGAGGAGAACATCACATAGCTACTGGTCATGGACCCATGGTCCAAGGGAGACTACTCACAACTCATCCGGGAGGCGTCCATGGTGGTGGAGAAGCTCCCGGTGGTGATCCTCCCCTCTGGCAGGGTGCCGGGAAGAGTTCTCCTGGTGCTCCCGATCTTGGAAGCGGCGGCGGCGGCGGAACAGAGATGAGATCGCGAAAAAGGGTTTTCGTCTCGAGGGTTTTTGGAGACGGTCTAAATATATGCCAAAGGGGGGCACCAGACGAGGCTTGGGGGGCCCAGGCGCCCCCTCGGCGCGGCCCGGGGGGGGGGGCGCCACCAGGGCGCCTGGAGCCCTGGTGGTCCCCCCCGGCTGTACTTTGGCTACCGGGAACCTTCTGGAACGCTGATTTTTATATAATTTTTCCGGGATTTTTCTGGCAGTTCTCGTAATGGGAAAAACTGAAATACAAAAACAGCAGAAAACTGAAACTGGCACTGGGGTGCACTGAGTTAATAGGTTAGTCCAAATATGATCAAAAGTGTATGGAAGTGTATAAATATCATAGCAATATCACCCAAAAGAGGCATGGAGCAAGCAGAAATTATAGATACGTTTTGGACGTATCAGCCCCAGGTGCCCATCTTCTCCTGTATGAAGCGTTTTGACCCCGAAAAAATGAGGGAGATGCTTTCGGGACCAGACGCCGCCGTCTTGAGGCGGAAACCAATCTAGGGCTCCGAGAGAGCTGTTCTGCCGGGGATACTTCCCTCCGGGAGGGGGAAATCGTCACCGTCGTCATCACCAACAACTCTCCCATCTTGGGGAGAGCTATCTTCATCGACATCTTCACCAGCACCATCTCCTCTCAAACCCTAGTTCATCTCTTGTATCCAATCTTTGTACCCAAACCTCAGATTGGTACCTGTGGGTTGCTAGTAGTGTTGATTACTCTTTGTAGTTGATGCTAGTTGGTTTATTTGGTGGAAGATCATATGTTCAGATCCATTATGCATATTAATATACCTCTGATCATGAACAATATTATGTCT
The DNA here is from genome assembly GCA_902687465.1 of Secale cereale. NCBI lineage: Eukaryota > Viridiplantae > Streptophyta > Magnoliopsida > Poales > Poaceae > Secale > Secale cereale. Next base: position 740,026,829 of record LR738712.1, read on the forward strand.
TGTGAGTAGTTACTTTTGTTCCTGAGGACATGCGAGAAGTCTTGCTATTAGTAGTCATGTGAATTTGGTCTTTGTTCGATATTTTGATGAGATGTATGTTGTCTCTCCTCTAGTGGTGTCATGTGAACGTCTACTACATGACACTTGACCATTATTTGGGCCTAGAGGAAGGCATTGGGAAGTAATAAGTAGATGATGGGTTGCTAGAGTGATAGAAGCTTAAACCCTAGTTTATGTGTTGCTTGGTAAGGGGCTGATTTGGATCCATATGTTTCAGGCTATGGTTAGGTTTACCTTAATAATTCTTTTGTAGTTGCGGATGCTTGCATTAGAGGTTAATCATAAGTGGGAGGCTTGTCCAACTAAGGTAGCAGGTGCATTACATAAACCAAAAGGCATACGTCTATAAGCAAAGGTACCGAAAGGACAAGTGAAAGCGGTCTTTTCTTGATCCCCTTTTGACATAGGTATTTGAGAGAAACCAGAATAACCATCTGGAAAGCAGAAATGAGTATGTTTGGATAACCTTTCTAGCAATTGATCAATAAATGGCAAGGGGTAATGATCTCTCTTAGTAGCTTTATTTAACTTACGGAAATCAATTACCATCCTATAACCTGTAACTATTCTTTGCAGGATCAATTCATCTTTATCATTAGGAACGACAGTCATACCTCCTTTCTTAGGGACACAATGGACAGGACTTACCCACTGGCTATCAGCAACTGGATAGATAATACCTGCCTCTAGAAGCTTTAGTATTTCCTTCCTTACCACTTCTTTCATCTTAGGATTTAACCGTCGCTGATGATCAATAACCGGTTTAGCATTTTCTTCTAAGTTTATCTTGTGTTGGCATATAGTGGGACTAATGCCCTTAAGATCATCCAGAGTATATCCAATAGCAGCACGATGCTTCTTTAGAGTTTTCAATAGTTTTTCTTCTTCCTGCTCTGAAAGGTTAGCACTAATAATAACATGATATATCTTCTTTTCATCAAGATAAACATACTTAAGATTATCAGGTAAAGGTTTAAGTTCAAACACGGGATCACCCTTGGGTGGAGGAGGATCCCCTAGGATTTCAACAAGCAAGTTGTTTTTCAGTACGGGCCCCTGTTTAAAGAATATTTCATCTATTTCCCGTCTCTCATTCATATACATATCAATTTCATGGTCTAGCAAGTATTGTTCTAAAGGATCACTAGGTGGCACGGCAATAGAAGCAAGACCAATAATTTCATCCTTACTGGGTGGTTCCTTTTCAAGGGGTTGTCTACGAAATGTAGCAAAGTTAAAATCATGAGACATATCTCCTAACCCCACAGTGACAATATCTTTCATGCAGTCTATTTTGGCATTAACAATATTCAAGAAGGGTCTACCAAATATAATGGGACATAATTCATCTTGTGGGGAACTAAGAACAAGAAAATCAGAAGGGTATTTAACCTTCCCACACAAGACTTCAATATCTCTAACAATCCCAACTGGTGAAATAGTGTCTTTATTAGCAAGCTTAATAGTAACATCAATCCCTTCTAACTCAACAGGTGCAATATCATGCATAAATCTCGATATAAATCAAGAGGGACAATACTAGCACTAGCACCTACGCCACATAAACCATGATAGCAATGATCTCCTATCTTAACAGAGATAACAGGCAAGCCCACAATAGGTCTATGTTTGCTCCTCGCATTGGGTTTGGCTATTCTAGCAGACTCTTCTTGGAGGTAAATAACATGTCCATCTAAATCTTCTACCAAGAGATCTTTAACCATAGCAACACTCGGTTCAACTTTAATTTGCTCAGAGGGTGTAGGTGTTCTAGTATTACTCTTACGAACTACAGTTGAAGCTTGAGCATGATCCTTTATCCTAACAGGGAAAGGTGGTGTCTCAATATAAGCAGTAGGAACAATGTGATCAACATTATAAGTGATAGTCTTTTCTTCAACTTTAACAGGTTCAACTACTTTTATTTCAATAGGGGGATTGTATTTAAATCACTTCTCCTTGGGGAGATCAACATGAGTAGCAAAAGATTCGCAGAAAGAAGCTACTATCTCAGAGTCAATTCCATATTTAGTGCTAAACTCACGGAAAACATCGGTATCCATAAAAGCTTTAACACAATCAAACTTAGGGGTCATACCTGACTCCTTACCTTCATCGAGATCCCAATCTTCAGAGTTGTGTTTAATTCTTTCCAATAAATCCCATTTGAATTCAATAGTCTTCATCATAAAAGAACCAGAACAAGAAGTATCGAGCATGGAGCGATTATTGAGAGAAAACCGAGCATAAATTTTTTGAATGATCATTTCTCTTGAGAGCTCATGATTGGGGCATGAATATAACATTGAATTAAGCCTCCCCCAAGCTTGAGCGATGCTTTCTCCTTCGCGAGGCCAGAAATTATAAATATAATTACGATCACGATTAACCTGGTGCATAGGGTAGAACTTCTGATCAAATTCCAACTTCAGACGATTATAGTTCCATTATCCCATATCATCACATAGCCTAAACCATGTCAATGCATCTCCCTTCAAAGATAAAGGGAAGACCTTCTTTTTGACAACATCCTCAGGCATACCTGCAAGCTTAAACAATCCACAAACTTCATCCACATAGATTAGATGTAAATCGGGATGCAGTGTTCCGTCTCCTGTAAAAGGATTTTCAAGCAGTTTCTCTATCATACCCAAAGGAATTTCAAAGCAAACATTTTCAATAGGTGCGATAGGTTGAGGAGCAACTCTTTGCTCTTCTGATCGGGGTGAAGATACCCCGAACAAGCCCCTCAAAGGATTTTGAGCCATAGTAACAAGTGACAATAAATTTCAGCACACTATATAATTTTTTTCCTTACCAAAGGCGCTTCACTCCCCGGCAACGGCGCCAGAAAAGAGTCTTGATGACCCACAAGTGTAGGGGATCTATCGTAGTCCTTTCGATAAGTAAGAGTGTCGAACCCAACGAGGAGCAGAAGGAAATGATAGGCAGTTTTCAGTAAGGTATTTTCTGCAAGCACTGAAATTATAGGTAACAGATAGTTTTGTGATAAGATAATTGGTAGCAAGTGACAAAAGGTAAAAGTGAATAAGGTGCAGCAAGGTGGCCCAATCCTTTTTGTAGCAAAGGACAAGCCTGGACAAACTCTTATATAAAGGAAAGCGCTCCCGAGGACACATGGGAATTATTGTCAAGCTAGTTTTCATCACGATCGTCTGATTCACGTTCGGTACTTTGATAATTTGGTATGTGGGTGGACCGGTGCTTGGGTGATTTAATTACTTGGACAAGCCTCCCACTTATGATTAACCTCTAATGCAAGCATCCGCAACTACAAAAGAAGTATTAAGGTAAACCTAACCATAGCCTGAAATATATGGATCCAAATCAGCCCCTTACGAAGCAACATAAACTTATTACTTCCCAATGCCTTCCTCTAGGCCCAAATAATGGTGAAGTGTCTTGTAGTCGACGTTCACATGACACCACTAGAGGAGAGACAACATACATCACATCAAAATATCGAACGAAGACCAAATTCACATGACTACTAATAGCAAGACTTCTCCCATGTCCTCAGGAACAAAAGTAACTACTCACAAGACATAATATTGTTCATGATCAGAGGGGTATTAATATGCATAATGGATCTGAACATATGATCTTCCACCAAATAAACCAACTAGCATCAACTACAAGGAGTAATCAACACTACTAGCAACCCACAGGTACCAATATGAGGTTTGGGTACAAAGATTGGATACAAGAGATGAACTAGGGTTTGAGAGGAGATGGTGCTGGTGAAGATGTTGATGAAGATAGCCCTCTCCAAGATGGGAGAGTTGTTGGTGATGACGGCGGTGAAGATTTCCCCCTCCCAGAGGGAAGTATCCCCGGCAGAACAGCTCTGCCGGAGCCCTAGATTGGTTTCCGCCTCGGTTCCGCCTCGAGACGGCGGCGTCTGGTCCCGAATGCCTCTTTCTGATTTTTTTTCCAGGTCAAAACACCTCATATAGGAGAAGATGGGCATCGGGGGCCTTCCGGCTGGCCCACGAGATAGGGGGGGCGCCCCCACCCTCGTGGACAGCTGGTGGCCCCCCTCGTGGACTTCTTTCGCTAGATATTTTTTATATTTTCTGAAATGGAGTTCTGTTGAGTTTCGGGGCTTTTGGAGTTGTGCAGAATAGGTTTCCAGAGTTTGCTCCTTTTCCAGCCTAGAATTCCAGCTGCCGGCATTCTCCCTCTTCATGTAAACCTCGTAAAATAAGAGAGAAAAGGCATAAGTATTGTGACAAAACATGTAATAACAGCCCATAATGCAATAAATATCAACATATAAGCATGATGCAAAATGGACATATCAAATGCCTACATAATCAAACATGCGACCAACACAAAAGGACATAGAATGCATGAAACTTAAATGGCATGCCAACATGAATGGACGCATAATGGAAAAGAGAGGGGTTCATACCAAGTCACAAAGGCCTAGGCTGCTCAAGGGACGGGCTTTGACGCTCTCAAGCACGGCACAATATTTGTTGCATTCTTGTTGGATGAATCCCCACCTTTTTTTAATTGAATTGATGTCGCGAGTGCTTGTGAATTGGTTGGGGGCAAACTTTCTTCGCTCATGAAAGTTCTTGTGAACTCTTGTCCAAAATACCACTCCTTTTTGCTCGGCACCTTTGATTGGATCTTGGACGATTTCCTTCCAACTCTCGCCAATCAAAGTGTCCTCAGGTTGGGTATATGACCCCGTGCGAATGCTCTTCCTCCTCTTTTGTGCTTCGGCCTTTTGGGTGAGCTCGTCGATGAACAACAATGGCTCCATGGAAATGTCAACATCTTATTCTTCATCTTCATAATACAAGTCATCATCTTCATGCCACAAGTTGCCATGGTCGTCCTCTTCATCATCCTCATGGCCGCCGAACTGAGAGTCATCATAGGTACCACAACCATCCTGGCTTTGGGTCGTGTCGGCATCAAAAGGTTGCTCTTGGCCGTCGGCGTGGAACACCTCACCACGGCCCTCGAAGATGACATTCTACATGAACGAGGAGTAGTACGAGTCATCGACCGTCGACATCTGCGTCGGCGGTGGCATATCGCCAAACGGCTTGCGGGCGCCGGCAACGTTAGCCGACTCGAACGACCGGGGCTGCTTCCTTTGCGCGTCGTCTTCACAATGGCCAGCGCCACTGTACCCCGGTGTGATGTTGAGGCCGATGAGGCCCGCGGTCGTGGTCAGATCGACCACGACGCAGTCCGACGACGTAGAGAATCACGTCTGCCCAGGGCCGTGCGGTGACGGAGCATGGAAATCCGGCATGCCATGTCAGACGAACGAGCTAGGGGAACGGTGCTATGGCAGTCGATGGGCCGACGGTCTGTGCTGGCCCCGACGGTCTGTGCTGGCCGGGGCCATGGCAGCGGCCGAGAGATTGGCCGACGTGGGGCGGGCCCTACCACCCATCATGAGGAGGGCGTGCGCCTTGGAGACGATGGACTCCTTGTCGTCGATCTCGGCCTGGTGTTGCATCGTACGCCACAGGGCACACTCAAAAGCGTATTGCGCGGCGGCCTTCTTCTCCTTTACCACAGCTCGCCGGTTCCTCCTCTTGGCCGATTCCCTGTCGAGCTTGGCGGCCGACGCCGGCGAGAGCTCCGACCAGGGCTTCTTCATCACATGCTTATTTTTCTTCGCCATGGGCTTCTTCGTGGCAGGTGGTGGGTCACCGGGATTCGCGTCGTCGGCCATGGTGGACGG
>LR738712.1:740032669-740062784 GCA_902687465.1 Secale cereale
GGGAGTGGAGGGTGGGGCGCGGGAGGTTTTGGAGTGAAGGAAGAGAAAGTGGCCGCCTGTGCCAACGACGGGTGGGCCAGGGGAGGACAAGGGCATGCGTCCCGGCCATCCGCGCAGTGTCCGTTCGGCCGCAAACTCGGCTTAAACTTGGGTCGGGAATGGGTCAAAAGCGGACAGAAAACGGACGACGGTCTGTTTACGGCCACACGTTGGAATGCCTGCTTTGTCCGTTTACCTTCAAACAGACGCGGGCGGACACGATGGAGTCGCGCGTTGGAGTTGGCCTTAGCATTGCCACAAGTGTGAAACAATTGCTAGCCATCCTAAACAACCGACAATCCAAGGGGGAAATCCAAAAAAGCGTGTAGCGTCAGTTGACCTCACCGATGACATGTAGCTCTGCCGCTAAAAAAATCTATATGGTTTTGGCAATGAAGGGCCAAAATGTCATGTTTCGATTGTTATTACAATAATATATTTCCCTATTTTCCACTAATGTTATAATTATCTGTATATTTTATTAATTCTTTAATTATTTGGAATACTTCATTTTTAGTTTCTATAATTATCTAAATTTCTATACTTCTAAAGTTTTCTTATAGCAGATTTGCTTTATTTCTTCATGATTTCCTTTTATTCGGCCTCTGTTGCATGTGTGAAGCTATTGTCGGTCGTCCGAATTGGCCTTGCAATGGTCTGATCAAATGTACAAAATATGGGTTAAATCTGTTTGAAGTCATTCATGTATACCTCATGATTTCTTCTTTGTACAAAGATCAATAAAATTACCATTAACAAAACTTAGATGGGCTATGTTGTTGACCCTAGAGCTAACACACAACTTCTCCGTAGAGAGAACATATACAATTATTATACTAGTTCTTAACATAGGCTTCCGCCGCGCTTTACAAATTAAGTCACACAGCCAAACAATACAAGGTAGTGAGGAAGCCCTCTTATAAAACAGATCAACGAGTAAACCGAACAACAGAAGTCGCACTGTGAAAACACATACTCCCTCCGTCCCAAAATTAGTGTCTCAACTTTATACTAACTCTAGTACAAAATTGTACTAAGGTCAAGACACTTATTTTGGGATGGAGGGAGTACAAGTGAACTACAAATGCCACGACTACGCTGCCGAGCATGAACACAAGAGAGCTTGAAGGCGATGCCACGTCAGCACCTAAGGCACCTGAGCTCCACGACAATTATGACAGTTGAGAGCCAAACATTTTAAAAGATGCCCATCTTCTTTCCCTTAAGCACTCTAGCGTCAAAGTCAGGCCGCCGCCTTGTGGGAAGCAAGGGCGGCGGGCTCAATGCGGTTGCGTCTGGTGACTGTGTGGCCCGTGGGCCGATCGCGCTGTTGGCGTCAGAGTCTGCGATCGAGGTGCCTGTGGCAGGCGGCCCAGGTGTTCTTGGTCAGATGGGTGGGGGGTTCTTGGGTCTACGGCAGGAGGCCTTTCCCCGAGTGGACCCTCCACCGCCGAGGTCGTCGCTTTCGGGGGGATTGCTGATCCCATGACCGATGGCCGACGACTCAGCAGTCGCCTCCAGGACCAGCCGGATGTGGATGAGCTGCAGATGGGTCGTGCTATGCGGCAGGCCAAGCTGCGGAACATTGAGGACTTGACAGGTATGTCAGTCAGTATTTCCAATTCGATTTTGCATTTTTCTACCGATGATGTTATAAATAATGCAAACCAATTGGGAGTTTCGTTAGGCGGGAACGGGAAAGAAGTTGCTCAATCTGTTAACGATTTGTTTGATCGTGAGGCTGAGCGGGCGATTGAGGTTATTAATAACTTAGCAGCTGTTAAGCCGTTGAATAACTCAGAATTTGATGATCTAGGGGTGAGGGTTTTGGATAGTCTTTGCGAGGACCTGGATCCATCGCTCGCTCAGTCGGAGGATGAGGGTGCTGGTGTTGGCAGGGAGGAGTTGCTCCCGGATGATACGGAGTTTGCTCAAGCCCCCAAAACTGGTAGCACGAACCGGGACGGGGAGCACCATGAGCCCAAGCGTAAATGGAGCCGCAAAATATATCCGGTGTCGGCTGTACGAAGGAGTGTTCGGATTAGGACTGCTAAGAAATTCCACGATGAAAAATGAGAGGCATTTTCTGGAATAGCAGAGGTCTGAAAGACTTGGCTAAATGTAGGTTCTTGGCGGAGTCGTCTATCGAACACAAGCTTGATTTCATCGCCCTATCCGAAACTGGTAGAGACAACTTCACATCCCAGTTTCTGGGTACGTTGTCTGGAGGTGTCGATTTTGATTGGCATTGCTTACCCCCCCAGAGGAAGCTCCGGTGGGATTTTACTAGGGGTAAGAAGAGAGTCTCTAGAAGTCCGTAACGTGGTCTTGGGGGAGTTCGTCGTAAAGTTCAGAGTGAGATCCAGGGTCGATGGATTTCAGTGGGCATTGGTGGCAGTATATGGAGCTGCGCAGCCTGAGCTCAAACCAGACTTTTTGGCGGACCTCGTTCGGATTTGTGGAGATGAGCAACTCCCAATTCTGGTGGGAGGTGATTTTAATATAATTAGAAGACGGGAGGAGAAGAATAATGATAATTTTGATGGCAGATGGTTGTTTATGTTTAATGCTATTATTGAAAGTCTGGATCTCCGTGAGATCGCGCTTTCTGGCAGACAATTCACCTGGGCTAATTCACTACCAAACCCAACTTATGAGAAGTTAGATCGTGTTCTCTGTAGTGTGGAGTGGGAACAGAAGTTTCCCATGGTGACCGTTCAGGCCTTGTCGAGGGCTATTTCGGACCATACTCCACTCTTGGTAGACTCTGGAGTGGCAACTTATACAGGAAATAAAAATACTTTCTCTTTCGAGTTAGCGTGGTTTGAGAGAGAAGGGTTTTTAGACCTGGTTGCCAGGGAATGGGCCAAAGGTGGAGGAGGTTATTCTGCCGTAGACAGATGGCAGAATAAGATTAGGCATTTAAGGCAATTCCTACGTGGCTGGGCAAAACATCTTAGCGGGGTGTATAAGGTTGAGAAGGAGCGACTTATCAACCTTATTAATACCCTTGATGTTAAGGCTGAGTATTCTATCCTAGCGACCAGTGAACTGGAGGCTAAGGTGACGGCCGAATCTAGGCTGAAGGAATTGTTGCGAGAGGAAGAATTGAAATGGGCACTCCGTGCCAAGGTTCGTGAAGTTATCCAAGGGGATGATAACACACAATTCTTCCATTTGATTGCTAATGGTAAGCATCGAAAGAAAAGAATTTTTCAGCTCGAGCAGGATGAGGGCACGATAGTTGGGCAGGAGAACCTCAAGCTTTACATCACTGACTATTATAAGTGGCTGTTTGGGGCCCCAGATGATAGCTTCGTGTCTCTAGACGAGACACGAATTCAGGATGTTCCCCAACTAGCGGCAGATGAGAACGAGATCTTATCTGCCCCGTTCTCGGAGAAAGAGGTGTTCGATGCGGTCTCATAGATGAAGAATAATAAGGCGCCTGGCCCGGATGGTTTTCCGGCTGAATTTTATAAAAGGTGCTGGCACATCATTAAGGATGATCTACTTGCGATGTTCCATGATCTTTTCGATGGTCATTTGAAACTATTTCACCTTAATTTTGGTACCATAACTTTACTTCCTAAGAAGGCAGAGGCGAATCGAATTGAGCAATTTCGACCAATTTGTCTTCTTAATGTCAGTTTTAAGGTTTTCACTAAGGTAGGAACGAATAGATTGACGCAAATTGCACATAGCGTTGTGCAGCCTTCCCAGTCTGCTTTCATGCCGGATAGAAACATCCTTGAAGGGGTTGTTGTCCTTCATGAGACGCTCCATGAAATCCATACGAAAAAACTTGATGGAGTAGTTTTTAAGGTGGACTTTGAAAAAGCATACGATAAGGTCAAATGGCCGTTCCTTCAGCAAGCCTTAAGAATGAAAGGGTTTGATCCATCCTGGAGAAAGCAGGTGGACTCTTTCACTCAAAAAGGCTGTGTCGGAATAAGAGTTAATGACGATATTGGTCATTACTTCCAGACTCACAAGGGTTTAAGACAGGGTGACCCGATGTCTCCTATCTTGTTTAACATTGTAGCAGACATGTTAACAGTCCTTATTGGTCGAGCAAAGGAGAATGATCAGGTAGGTGGTCTCGTTCCCCATCTAGTAGATGGAGGACTATCTATCTTGCAGTATGCGGATGATACAATTCTTTTCATGGAGCATGATTTGGCTAAGGCGAGAAATATGAAGCTTGTGCTTTGTCTTTTTGAGCAACTCTCGGGGTTAAAGATTAACTTTCATAAGAGTGAATTGTTTTGCTTTGGCAGAGCCAAAGATGAACAAGAAGCTTACAAACAGTTATTTGGATGTGGGGTAGGGTCGTTGCCCTTCACATATCTTGGAATTCCGATCCATCATCGGAAACTCTCTAATAAAGAGTGGAAGAGTCTTGAGGATCGTTTTGAGAAGAAACTTAGCTGTTGGAAGGGCAAACTGTTGTCATATGGGGGCCGACTGATTTTGATTAACTCGGTGCTTACGAGTATGCCCATGTTTTTACTGTCCTTTTTCATGATCCCAGTAGGGGTAAGGAAAAGACTGGATTTTTATCGGTCGCGTTTCTTTTGGCAAAGTGATGAGATGAAGCGCAAGTATAGGCTGTCTAGATGGGATGTCATTTGCAGACCTAAGGATCAGGGGGGACTTGGAATTGAAAACTTGGAGGTTAAGAATAGATGCTTACTCAGCAAGTGGCTGTTTAAGTTATCTTCTGAGACCCATGCCACATGGGCCCAAATCTTACATAATAAATACCTTACAACCAAGACGCTATCCCAAGTGGCAGCTAGACCATCTGATTCACCCTTTTGGAAAGGACTGATGAAAGTTAAGTCGGCCTTCTTCAATAGAACTAAGTTCTTGGTTGGTAACGGTGTTTCCACAAGATTTTGGGAGGATACATGGTTGGGAGAGACGCCCCTAGCTATTCAATATCCTTCTCTCTACAATATTGTTCAACGTAAAGCAGACTATGTTGCAACAGTATTGCAGTCCACTCCTCTTAATATTCAATTCCGAAGGGCGCTGGTTGGACACCGCTGGGTAGCCTGGCTTCATCTGGTGAGAAGACTGATGGATGTCCACCTGTCTCAGCAGACAGACCGTATCCACTGGAAACTGACTAAGAACGGGACGTTTTCGATGAAATCACTGTATTTAGATTTAATCAACTCAGTGCCTATCCCTAGGTCAGCTCACATTTGGAAGGTCAAAGTTCCCTTACGGATTAAAGTGTTTATGTGGTTTGTTCATAAACAAGTAATTCTCACTAAGGATAATCTGGCCAAACGTAACTGGAATGGGTCTTTGCGCTGTAGTTATTGCGACAAGGATAAATCTATTAATCACCTCTTTATCGATTGTCCTATGGCTAAAGTATTATGGCGTTCGGTCCATATTGCTTTTAATATATCTCCTCCTACTAGTATCACCACGTTATTTGGCACGTGGTTGAATGGAGTCTCGAAAGAATTAGTGAGCCACATCCGTGTGGGTGTGTGTGCGTTACTATGGGCTATTTGGAATTGCAGGAATGACTTGGTTTTTAACAGATCAACGAATGTTCATTTTTTGCAGGTTATTCACAGGGCCACTGCCTTGATCCGTATGTGGTCGCTACTCACTCCGATGGATGCCAGGGAGCGTTTGGTTACTGGGTCTATCCGTTGGGAGATGGTAGCTCGGGTTATCTTCAACCGGTTTGGATGGCGGTCATGTAATAGGATAGGAGTTTAGGTCCTGTTTACATTAACGCATCCGAGTGTGGTGTCCTTGCTTGTTTCTAGCTTAGTGGGAGCTTTTTTGTAATTCTGTTCCGCATACTTGGAGACCTTGATTTCGCTGATTAATAAGATGGCCGCATGCATCATTTTGATGCAGAGGCCGGGGAATACCCCCTTTTCTAAAAAAAAATATATATAGACCGTCTTAGGCGTGCATGGAAGAAAACGATTAACTAGGTGTTTGCCGCAGAAATGCAGGACTTATGTTAGGCATGCAAAGACCAATCTCAACTACTGATTCTGTACTTGACATAAAGATGGAACAAAACATTTTCTGAAATCAAAAGCGATCTTTATGTTGCATGACTAGTTAGGGACCCAACTGCTTATAAATGTTTGGCAGCCGGATAAATTCAACTGTCAAACGAAGTACGTTCCGAGTCTTTTCCTTAATTTGGATGGGGGAGTGTCACAAAGTTGCACCTTTCTGTGAGAAAGAGAGGTTGCACCTTCAAAAGGTTTTTGGGAATTCTATGAATATAAGAGTAAGGTATGATATATTTTTGTATGTGTTACTTGCAATTTACTCTAAGTATATATACACCCACGATTGAGTACAAAGCTTCAAAACTATTTATATAACCGGCGATCACTACGACAGAATGCCACATATCCTAGTCCTCTTAACTGAATGAGATAAAGAGAAACAGCCGGGCAAACTCCCAGTCACAGCTTGTATATGATGATGAGCAGCGTATAACTATTATACTTCTCCCGCAAAAAAAAAACTATTATACTCCCTCCGTTCGAAAATACTTGTCGAAAAAATGAATGTATCTAGACATATTTTAATTCTAAATACATCCATTTTTATCAATTTCTCCAACAAGTATTAACGAAGGAGTTAATAGTTTATATGTACTCCCTCCGTTCCTAAATATAATAAGTCTTTTTAGAGATTTCACTAGGGAATTACATACGGATGTATATAGACATACTTTAGAGTTTAGATTCACTCATTTTGCTTCGTATGTAGTCACCTAGTGAAATGTCTAAAAAGATTTATATTTAGGAACAGAGGGAGTATATGATGCAGCACGGGGTCTTCTAGATGTGCGACTATAGCCACGTTCAGTAAGTACTCTAGGCGATACCACTAGTAGATAAAGGGGATTTAGCCCCGGTTCATTTGGCCTTTTAGCCCCGGTTCTGGAACCGGGGCAACAGGGTCGGTACTAATGCTCTGACCCTTTAGTCCCGGTTCAATCCAGAACCGGGGCAAAAGGGTGTCCACGTGGCCTGTGCACCGAGTCCAGGCAGGAGGGGCTTTAGTCCCGGTTGGTGGTACCAACCGGGACCAAAAGGCATGCACGTGTCAGCATTTCTGTAGCTGTGGTTTTTGTTTTTTTTTTGAAAGGGGAGGGGGGGTTTTAGGTTTTGGGGGTTAATTTAGGTGTTTGATATATTGTGTTAGCTAACTAATTAATAGAGAGAAGTGTTCTCTCTTATGTCCGTGCTTTTGGTCGACGCTACATACTACACATACGTATATATATGGACTAGAGTCACGCTAGCTAGCTAGCTAGCTGCTAGCTATACTAAGCAAACGAAGGAACAGAAGATCTCGTATATATAATCAACATATATATATATGCATACAGAGAGAAGTAATAATATCGACCACCTCTCCTTCTCCGAGAGATTGGTCGAACAACAAGTTCTCGTATATCTATCGATCCGACACTACCGGGCACATATATACAATAATTATCTCTTACAAAAATAATCTCCTAACACATGGATGCAGGGTCCACATAGTATTCTCCGTCTTCAGCGATCACGTGTTCAAGGAAGAATGCCGCCAATTCCTCTTGAATTGCTCGCAGACGATCTGGTGTTAGGAGTTCATCCCGCATCCGAAACATCTAATTTGAAGTAGGGGGTCAATACATGAAATGAGGCTATAAATTTGTGAATATTATTGATTGCTTACGCACTTTAAATTGTTCATCAGTGTAGCCCCGCTCACAGGTCGTGTGGCGGATGGACTCGCAAATGTAGTATCCACAATAATCATTCCCGGGTTCCTGCCACAACCACTTTACAAGAAATAGAGCTCAATCAAACTGATAAGCAAGAATGCCAAATTGGTATTGATGAAACTAGCTAGCGCTTGAATCAAGATATAGGAGATGCGCGCGCGGAACATGCTACTATATAGTACTTACTTTCGGGTATCTAAATTGTAGCTTCTTCGGCAGTCCCGGAGCTTTTTTGCTGAATGTTTTCCAAGCCCTGCCAGACAAAGGAAACAATTAGTTGATATCAGAAATGAAGTTGCTGATATATATGCATGGTGGATAATATTGATCGATTTAACTTACCTGGCTAGCATTTGAGTCATGTCCGCATACTCCTCGGGATCTTTACGTTTAGAGTCGAAGACAGTTACTATTCCCTTCTCAAGCTTAATCTCTAAGAGAATATAGTGTAAGCTGCGCACGAATGCATGAGATCATTACATCACTATAAACTTGACTGATATATATAAGGGAAACCAAATATGCACAAGACATTAACACTCACTTGAAGTTGTAAGGAAAGAGTATTATATCTTTGTTTTCATTTACCACCAACGATCGTAGCAAGTTGGTCTCGGTATCGCCGGGACGCAATTTAACCTCGGTTGCATCTATGAGGTATGTGTTAATAAACCCAATATCACCTACTTGTCTTTTCTTCAATTCGACGATCTTCAATCTGCATAATATAGTGAGGATAATTATAAATACATGCAATGAAGATCAGCTATATAGAGAGACTTAATGACAGAAGTAGTACTACTTACAGACAGTAGCAGGTGATCGTTGTTTTATCGAGGGCCAATTGATTGAAAAATTGATAGAACTCCTCAAATGGAACAGGCAACAGGTCAATTCCAACGAGGTCATGCTCAGGTTTAACTCTCAAATACAAGTTATTCCCCCCCCCAGACTCTCTGCAGATTTTCATGTACCAATCATGCAATCTTCGCATATTCGTTGATAGAGATCTTTCATTTTTTACGAGAGGCTTTTTGTACTCGTATATGATAGAGATCTTTCATTTTTTACGAGAGGCTTTTTGTACTCGTATCTTTCTATCTGCACGTCCATGAAATCATAGTGTACATCGTCGGACGCGTAATCTGCAAGATTGGTATAACCGGGCACCATCCTCGGATCATTAGCGACCATGTCGCTAGGCACCTTGAGCGGGGGGCACGATTGGTTCGCTTGTTCGCCGAGCTGGGCAATTTGTTTCCCAGCTCGCCCTTCTGCTAACCTCTGATCACTTTTTGTACTTCCGGACCGCTTGGCATCTTGAAATGTCTTTTGAATAATGCGGTCATAGTTGCCCTTCGGCTTACTTTTCGCTGGTTGCTTCAGGGCAGCAAGAGTGCGCTTTGCTTTCACCGCATCTATCTTCTCCTCTGGAGGTGGATGTCTCTGTGCTTTCAACCCTTCAAAAAAGTCCTTCACTTCGCCTTCAGCGATCTTCGTGTTTTCCTCGTCGGACCTCTCGTACGGCAACTTCTCTAGAGGCGTGAGAGAAGGACCGAATCTGCATCGCCTCCCGTCTCTGGCTGTACTGGTAGACGTCGCCGGACCAGACGAAGCGGCTGTCTTTTTTACTTGCTTAGGCGCCGGAGCAGGAGCAGCCGGAGCGGCGGCAGGTCTCTTCCGCCCTTGCTGATTAGGCGAAGAAGGAGCTGGCTGTCTGCTCGGGCGCGCCGGCGGCGAAGGAGGCGGAGTGCCGCCACGCGCCGGCGGCGAAGGAGGCGGTGTGCCGCCACGCGCCGGAGAAGGAGCCGGAGTGCCCTGATGATGGTCACTCGCCGGAGAAGGAGCCGGAGTGCCCTGATGGTCACTCGCCGGAGGAGGAGGCGGTGGAGGAGGCGGAGTGCCCTGACTCGTCGGAGGAGGAGGAGGAGGCGGAGGCGTCCAGTTCAGAATGTTGATTAGGTCCTTCCGCCATAGGCATGGAGTCTTCAGTGAAGAACCCAGCCGAGTTTCCCCTTCACCGGTAGGGTGGTCAAGCTGGAGCTCCTCAAATCCCTCCGTTATTTCGTCGACCATCACCCTAGCATATCCTTCTGGAATCGGCCGGCAGTGAAAAGTGTCGTCTGGTCCAGAAGGATAAACAGAGCCAGCAGCCGCCTTGACCTTCAGATTCATCCACTGTGCCATAAGGTGGCAATTTTGTGCCTCCGTGATAGCATCCACAGGATTCCTGGCAGTAGCCGTCAAGGCAAGCTCTGGCTGAAGCAGCTCGGTGGAAGCCACGCTGCTTCTCCGCTGAGATGGCGGGGTAGCTTCGGGGGAAGCTTCGGCAATTCTTTCCCGATCTGCTTCCCGTTCCTCTATCGCTTGTACTCTGGCCCGCAGCGCCTGGATTTCGGTCATCTCCATTTTCTTCCTCCTGTCGTGGCATTTGTAGCCTCCTGCGTCCGGAAACCCATCACGCCACGGAAGGGAGCCTGGCGTGCCTCGTGTCCGTCCAGGGTGCTCAGGATTCCCGAGGGCCATTGTCAGCTCGTCGTTCTCTCTGTCGGGGATGAACGTCCCTGCATGCGCTGCTTTGATATACTGCCGCATCTTCTTGAGTGGTGTTTCCAATTGCTTGTCCGTCCAAATGCACCACCCTGTTACAGGGTCCAAGGATCCGCCAGCCCCGAAGAACCAAGTCCGGCAACGTTCTGGCCAGTGCATTGTCTCTGGTTCGATCCCTTTCTGAAGCAGATCATTCTCAGCCCTGGCCCACTTAGGCCGGGCTACGAGGTAGCCGCCCGACCCCGTGCGATGGTGATGCATCTTCTTTGCAGCATTTATCCGGTTTGTCTCCGACATCTTCTGACTCTTTTCCGACTTCTTATGGGCCACAAATGCGGGCCAGTCATCTTTGATCTTCTCATATATGCCCACGAATTCTGGAGTCATTTTCTCTCTGACAAACGTATTCAGTTTTTTCTTCCATGCCCTGAATTGGTCTGCCATCTTCGAAAGTGCATAAGACTTGATTAAGTCCTCTTTAACTGGCTTCGCCGGATCAACCTCTCGCGGTAGGACGAAGTTTGACTTCAGCTCAGTCCAAAGATCTTCTTTCTGCATATCTGTGACATAAGTCACCTGAGCGTCGTTTGCAGCCGGCTTTAACTATTGATGGATGCTGATCGGGATCTTGTCCCTAACCAGAACCCCGCACTGATTAACAAATGCGTTCTTTGTGCGGATGGGTGCAATCGGCTCGCCGGAGCGCGAGATTTCTGAGATCTCAAACTTTTCATCCGGCCTCAACTTTTTCTTCGCTCCTCGTCTCTTTACCGAAGATTTGCTCGATCCGGAGGGCTAGAAAAGGAACAAAGACTAGAGTTTATGAATGAATCAATTAACTAGTCAGCACATGCTTAACTAACATATATACCTCCTGGCCGGACTCGGTTCGGTAACCGGAGCCAGCATCACGGTCTCCTTCTTGCACCGGCATTGGGTCACCGGAGCCGTCCTCACGGTCTACTTCTTCCATGTGCATTGGGTCACCGAATTCATCAATATCATAGCCTAGATCTTCCAGCCGCAGCTCTTGTTCGACCTGCTCATCGGTGTCGTTGAGATACGACCTGACGGCATTTTGTCCGTCTGCGATTATGTCCATCAACATCGCTTCTTGTGCTAGGTCTCGGGTGTTGTCGTCCATTGTTTCTACAAATATTTACAACATGCCAATTATTATTCAAACATGACAGATGGATATATTAATGGCAAACGTAGAACTAGCTTCAACCCTCGACTGCTCGCCGATCCACAAACCCTAGACCCCCTCATGTCACATTGTGTCTAGCTAGTGTCAAAGGATTCAACAAAACCAATACTTCATCATTAGGCGAAAGTAACAGTAGCATGATGGTACGAAGCTCTCCAAAGTTGTTTTGGAACGAAGTCCCAGATAAGATAATCCGTAACAAAAGACGGATTATCCTATCAGGAACTCCGTTCCAGAACATCTTTGCATAACTTCGTACCAACATGCCCCGGTTACTTCTGGCAAATGATGAAGTCATGGAATTCTTCAATACTTTGACACTAGCTAGGCAACCTCTCTCGACCCCTCGACCCCCGACTTCTCGGCGATCCACAACCCTAGACCCCCTCATGTCACATTTTGTCTAGTGTCAAAGGATTCAACAAACCAATACTTCATCATTAGGCGAAAGTAACAGTAGCATGATGGTACGAAGCTCTCCAAAGTTATTTTGGAACGGAGTCCCCGATAGGATAATTCGTAACAAAAGACGGATTATTCTATCAGGAACTCCGTTCCAAAATATCTTTGCATAACTTTGTACCAAAATGCCCCGGTTACTTCTGGCAAATGATGAAGTCATGGAATTCTTCAATACTTTGACCCCCGACTGCTTGGCGATCCACAACCCTAGACCCCCGACTGCTAGGCAACCTCTCGACCCCTCGCCCTTCGGCCTCTCGATCGGTCCCTCGACGACCCTCGACCCCTCGACCTTCGGCCTCGGTCCCTCGACGACCCTCGACCCCGGCCCCCCCTAATGTCGAAGTTATCGGGGAGAGGGTGTATATCGACATAGACATATCCGATAAAAAAAGAGGAAGAAGAAGAAGAAAGGAACCGCTAGAGGAGAAGATCGAAGAAAAAAAAAGAAAAAAAAAGGAGAAGAAGAAAGGAATAGAGGAGAAGAAGAGAAAATTTCTCTTCTTCTCCTCTATTCCTTTCTTCTTCTCCTCTTTTTTTCTTTTTTTTCTTCTTCTTATTTATTTCTCCTCTTCTTCCTCTCCTTCTTCTTCTTTCTTTCCTCTTTCTTATTTTCTTCTTTCCTATCCTTCTTTTTCTTTTTTTTCTTCTTCTTATTTATTTCTCCTCTTCTTCCTCTCCTCTTCTTCTTTCTTTCCTCTTTCTTATTTTCTTCTTTCCTATCCTTCTTTTTCTAAATTTGTAACTTTTGCATATATATATAAAACTTTCTATATATATTTAGCATATATAAACAAAAAACTATATAGCCACATACACATATATATACATCACATATACACACATCACATATATACAGCAACTTCCTAAGAAAAAATATATTTATATACACATAAATATATATTTAACATATACAGCAATATTAAACATATAAAAAAATGGGAGCCGGCCCTCACATCGGCAGGGCTGGGCGGCGCGACGGCGGCGGGGCGGGGCGGCGACGAGGCGGCGTCGGGGCGTGGCGGCGCGACGGCGGCGGGGCGGGGCGCGCGGCGGCGCGGGGCGACGGGCCGGCCGGGGCGCGGCGACGGCGCGGGGCGGGGCGACGGCGCGGGGCGCGGCGACGGCGCGGGGCGCGGCGACGGCGCGGGGCGGAGCGACGAGGCGGCGTCGGGGGCGACGGCGACGGGGCGACGGGGGCGACGGCGACGGCGACGGGGACGGAGCAGATCGAGGGAGGCGTCGGGGCTGGGAGAAGAAGGAAACTGACGAAAATTTCGCAAGTCCTGGTTATATAGGAGGGGTATTAGTCCCGGTTGGTGGCTGAAACCGGGACTAATGCCCCCCTTTAGTCCCGGTTGCTGCCACCAACCGGGACTAAAGGTCCCTTTTCAGCAGCCCAAAGGGCGGGAAGGTGGGGCCTTTAGTCCCGGTTGGTGGCAGCAACCGGGACTAATGCCACCCTTTAGTCCCGGTTGGTGGCAGCAACCGGGACTAAAGGCCTTGCCGCGGTGCGGTGGGAAGTTTAGTCCCACCTCGCTAGTTGAGGGAGAGCAGCACCAGTTTATAAGCCCCGCTGCATCTCTCCTCTCGAACTCCTCTAAACTGCAGGCCTAAGGGCCTAAACTGACACTGCTTTGCCTGTGGACTTGCTGGGCTTTCTACGGGCCTGAATCCTGTCCCATGGTTGGGTTTCTAGTCGTATTCAGGCCGTGTGGGCCCAGCAGGTGGCATATTTTTTTCTTTTTTTCTTTGTTGCTTTATTTTTTAGTTTTGTTTCTACTTTCAACAAAATACTTACTGTTGCTATTTTTATTTATTTGTTTTCTTTGTTTCTTTATTTATTTGATTTTGTTTCTACTTACAAAAAAATATTTATTGTTGCTATTTTTTTTTCAAGTTTTTTTGTTTTGTTTTCTGCATTATTTATTTTCTTTTGTAAAACCAATTACAAACTTTCTGTTAGTGCAAGTAGTATTCAAATTTGAATAGTTTAAATTTGAAATTATTTATTTTACTTCCTTTATTTATTTTCTTTGTTGCTTTATTTATTTTATTTTGTTTATACTTAATTACAACAAAATACTTATTGTTGCTATTTATTTCTAAGTTGTTTTTTGCTGTATTTAGAGTTGCTTTATTTATTTTATTTTCTTTGTTTATTTCTAAGTTGTTTTTTGCTGTATTTATAGTTGCTTTATTTATTTTACTTTCTTTATTTATTTTCTTTGTTGCTTTATTTATTTTATTTTGTTTATACTTACAACAAAATACTTATTGTTGCTATTTATTTTTCAAGTTTGTTTTGTTTTGTTTTGTTTTGTTAGTGCAAGTAGTATTGAAATTTGAATAGTACAAACGGACAATGGTATCATACTCGTTTGTTACAAAGTTGGCATGGTATCATCATAATAGTTGCGGAAATAACTCTTCACTTTTTCTTCGCTTGTGTCATTTGCTTATTGCGCCGTAACCATGGATAATCTTCATCGTTTATCAGGATGCTTGGGTCAGCCTTGACTTTGAAGGGAGGAATTTCATGAAACTTTTCATAATCTTCAGACATGTCTGTCTTGCCCTCCACTCCCAGGATGTCCCTTTTTCCTGAAAGAACTATGTGGCGCTTTGGCTCATCTGGTCTGGCGCGGTTACGGACATATTTCTTTAGGACTCCCATGAACCTCTCAAAGGGGAACATATTGTGTAGAAATACGGGCCCCAGAATGACAATCTCGTCGACTAGATGAACTAGGACGTGTGTCATGATATTGAAGAAGGATGGTGGGAACACAAGCTCGAAACTGACAAGACATTGCGCCACATCACTCCTTAGCCTTGGTACGATTTCTGGATCGGTCACCTTCTGAGAGATTGCATTGAGGAATGCACATAGTTTCACAATGGCTAATCGGACGTTTTCCGGTAGAAGCCCCCTCAATGCAACCGGAAGCAGTTGCGTCATAATCACATGGCAGTCATGAGACTTTAGGTTCTGGAACTTTTTCTCTGCCATATTTATTATTCCCTTTATATTCGACGAGAAGCCAGTCGGGACCTTCATACTGAGAAGGCATTCAAAGAAGATTTCTTTCTCTTCTTTCGTAAGAGCATAGCTGGCAGGACCTTCATACTGCTTCGGAGGGATGCCGTCTTTTTCGTGCAAACATTGCAGGTCCTCCCGTGCCTCAGCTGTATCTTTTGTCTTTCCATACACGCCCAAGAAGCCTAGCAGGTTCACGCAAAGGTTCTTCGTCACGTGCATCACGTCGATTGAAGAGCGGACCTCTAGGTCTTTCCAGTAGGGTAGGTCCCAAAATATAAATTTCTTCTTCCACATGGGTGCGTGTCCCTCATCGTCATTCGGAACAGCTAGTGCGCCGGGGCCCTTTCCGAAGATTACGTGTAAATCATTGACCATAGCAAGTACGTGATCACCGGTACGCATGGCGGGCTTCTTTCGGTGATCTGCCTCGCCTTTCAAATGCTTGCCTTTCTTTCGACATTGATGGTTGGTCGGAAGAAATCGACGATGGCCCAGGTACACATTCTTCCTGCACTTGTCCAGGTATATACTTTCAGTGTCATCTAAACAGTGCGTGCATGCGTGGTATCCTTTGTTTGTCTGTCCTGAAAGGTTACTGAGAGCGGGCCAATCGTTGATGGTCACGAACAGCAACGCCTTTAGGTCAAATTCCTCCTGTTTGTGCTCATCCCACGCACGTACACCGTTTCCATTCCACAGCTGTAAAAGTTCTTCAACTAATGGCCTTAGGTACACATCAATGTCGTTGCCGGGTTGCTTAGGGCCTTGGATGAGAACTGGCATCATAATGAACTTCCGCTTCATGCACATCCAAGGAGGAAGGTTATACATACATAGAGTCACGGGCCAGGTGCTGTGATTGCTGCTCTGCTCCCCGAAAGGATTAATGCCATCCGCGCTTAGAGCAAACCATACGTTCCTTGCGTCCTTTGCACACTCCTCCCAGTACTTTCTCTCGATTTTTCTCCATTGCGACCCGTCAGCGGGTGCTCTCAACTTCCCGTCTTTCTTACGGTCCTCACTGTGCCATCGCATCAACTTGGCATGCTCTCTGTTTCTAAACAAACGTTTCAACCGTGGTATTATAGGAGCATACCACATCACCTTCGCAGGAACCCTCTTCCTGGCGGGCTCGCCATCAACATCACCAGGGTCATCTCGTCTGATCTTATACCGCAACGCACCACATACCGGGCATGCGTTCAGATCGTTGTATGCACCGCGGTAGAGGATGCAGTCATTAGGGCATGCATGTATCTTCTGCACCTCCAATCCTAGAGGGCATACGACCTTCTTTGCTGCGTATGTACTGTCGGGCAATTCGTTATCCTTCGGAAGCTTCTTCTTCAATATTTTCAGTAGCTTCTCAAATCCTTTGTCAGCCACAGCATTCTCTGCCTTCCACTGCGGCAATTCCAGTACGGTACCGAGCTTTGTGTTGCCATCTTCGCAATTGGGGTACAACCCTTTTTTGTGATCCTCTAACATGCGATCGAACTTCAGCTTCTCCTTTTGACTTTCGCATTGTGTCCTTGCATCGACAATGACCCGGCGAAGATCATCATTTGGTTCCTCTTGATCTTCAGCAGCTTCACCCGTTGCAGCATCATTGGGCACATCGTCTGGTTCCTCTTGATCTTCACCAGCTCCCCCCATTGCAGCATCACCGTATTCAGGGGGCACATAGTTGTCATCGTACTCTTCTTCTTCGCCGTCTTCCATCATAACCCCTATTTCACCGTGCCTCGTCCAAACATTATAGTGTGGCATGAAACCCTTGTAAAGCAGGTGGGAGTGAAGTATTTTTCGGTTAGAG
Organism: Secale cereale; assembly: GCA_902687465.1. NCBI lineage: Eukaryota > Viridiplantae > Streptophyta > Magnoliopsida > Poales > Poaceae > Secale > Secale cereale. Next base: position 740,049,567 of record LR738712.1, read on the forward strand.
TAAGACATCGTATTCACACATTGAGTGCATGGACAACACATAAAACCATTCCGCTTGTTTGCCTCTGCCACATTTAGAAACTCACGCACGCCCTTAATGTACTCGGAGGTGTGTCTGTCACCGTACATCCATTGGCGGTTCATCTGCGTGCATTTATATATAATTAAGTGTGTCAAAAACCATTACAGAACATCATAAATAGATAATTAAGTGACCAAATGGATAAAAGTTCATCATCACATTAAAACCAAAGTACATACATATATAGTTCTCATCTAACAACATATATAGCTCTCCATACACATCGAAACTATGTAAAACATTTCAACGCGAAAACAAATGCTATCATAATCGCAACCAAGGTAACAATTGATCCAACGGCATAATGATACCAAGCCTCGGTATTAATGGCATATTTTCTAATCTTTTTAATCTTCAACCGCATTGCATCCATCTTGATCTTGTGATCATCGACGACATCCGCAACATGCAACTCCAATATCATCTTCTCGTCCACAATTTTTTTTATTTTTTCCTTCAAGAATTTGTTTTCTTCTTCAACTAAATTTAACCTCTCGACAATAGGTTCCATCTTGATCTTGTGATCATCGATAACTTCCGCAACATGCAACTCCAATTCCATCTTCTCCTCCTCAATTTTTTCCAATTTTTTCTTTAACGAAATGTTTTCCTCTTCAACTAAATTTAACCTCTCCACAAGAGGGTCGGTTGGAATTTCCGGTTCAACTACCTCCTAGACATAATAAAACATCTATGCATGTCAGGTTGGTCGGCATAACTATCATAAGCACTAAAACAAATAGTTATAAATTAAAGATAATATACCACATCCGAATCGTAGACCGGACGAGGGCCCACGTGGGCGGATATCAAAACCATCGCACTATATAATAACAAGCAATAATAAACGTAAGAAAATTAGACAAATATCTATCTAAAGCAATAATAAAAGTAAGAAAAGCATGGACATAACAAGAGGCTCACCACGGTGGTGCCGGTGACGAGATCGGCGGGGGCGATCGACGGCGGCGAAGACGGGGACGGGACGTGACGGACCGCTAAACCTAGACAAATCTCGAAGAAAATAGAGCTTCGAGAGGAGAAAAGCTTAACTAGTGTGGCTCGGGCATTCCACCGAACATGTTGTATGCATAGGAGGTGAGCTAGAGCACCACTAACCCCTCTCCCCCTCGGCCAGAAAAAAAACAGAGCAGTGAGCTCTGCTCTTGAGTGAGGGGGTATATATAGGCAACTCACTGGTCCCGGTTGGTGCTACAAACCGGGGCTAAAGGGGTGCCTTTGGTCCCGGTTCATAAAACAAACCGGGACTAATAGTGGTGGGCCAGGAGCAAGAGCCATTGGTCCCGGTTTTTAGCTCCAACCGGGACCAATAGGTCCAGACGAACCGGGACCAATGGCCCACGTGGCCCGGCCGGCCCCCTGGGCTAACGAACCGGGTCCAGTACCCCTATTGGTCCCGGTTCTAGATTGAACCGGGGCTAATGGGCTGGACCAATGCCCTGTTTTCTACTAGTGTACGGAAACTACCAGCAGGGTATATGGAATCCCACCAACTAATTAACAAAGTTATCCATAAGTTGATGAATGCATAAGAGTTCTTCTACTCGAAGATGAATCCGTGCATGCTAAGACACTACTCGACAACTATATATAAAGGGGAAGCCACCCCTGTGAAAAGCTAAACTGACCCAGATCACCTACCGTCAACTCTTAGAAGAGCTACAACTCTCTCAAGATCCAGAAGTTCCCAAGAATCTAGGGTTGCCAGATGATTAACCCCGATTAGTTGTATATCCTATCTGTACGAGACGAAATATAATCTCAGGAATATCAGTACAAGTCAAGATGTACGTGGGTCGTGGGTAGTGGTACTATTCTTAGGGATGCCCAAACCTATATAAATCCATGTCGTACAACGAAATACGCCTTGTCATTACCAGACCCCACTCTTATTTTTACGCATCTATATGATTGTAAGATTAACGGTTCGTCTACAATAGATAAAAGAGCGAGTTGAGACATGAACCATCGTCCTTGCTCCTTTTCAAGCCTCCCTGCTAAGGCAACAGGTCATCCCGGCCATTACCCGGTCGAATCCAATGTACCACCGTACCATGGTACAAAGTCAAAGCCGGAGAAATTAAGCATCATTCATGGTTAGAGAGAAGAAAAAGGAAGTGTCGCAAATTCATCTTTCATCAACATACAACATGGTGTGGGAGGATTCTCTTGATTCCCCCTCTGCATGTGTAGGAGCTGTTCGGACTCTCTCCACTCTCCAACTCCACGCTAGAGCGGAGCAGGATCTAGTTCTAATTTGAGGGGTGGCTGGAAGGCCGCTCCGCAGGCTCCGCTCCGTGGCGATTTGCCGAACAGGGCCTTACTATGAGGTGGCCCAGATAGCTCTTGCAAATATTATTCACAAACATACCTCCTCAGGTTTCCTATTCCATGAGCAGTTGGCAGGCCGTTCCTTGGGGTTTAATTAGGTTTAACCCTGAAAATAATAATTTGTTTGCACATGGCTGTAAAAAACCCTCTACCCTTCTATTTGGAGGAAGAGCAGTGCTCATGCATGGAAATTGAATGTACCATCTCTCTCACGAGTCTCACCACCACCACCACTTACATGGACGAAGGCACAAACTTTTACCCTGCCCATCTGAGCCACTCACCTCCCACACACTTTTTTTCCCTACCTTCTGCCTCCGAGCCACCCATCTCAGATCTCTGGTATTATTCGCCAATCAGATCACAGCAGGAGTTAGTTACACACACATGAAAAAACGGACGGCCGTAGTTCCTTCTGACTCTCTCTGAGCATCCACCATCCACACACATCTCTTGTCAGCCGTTGCGTCGATATCTCTTCCGATCATTCTCACCACAAGATCCGGGTGCACAGGTAAAAAACCGTACGTGCCTGGCCACTACGACCCATCGAGCCGGTTGATGGATGAAGTCAACGTGTAGGCAGGTGGTGGTGTGGTTTGGTTGCGTGCATGCATGTGTGCGCTGTACAGTTTGGATCGGTCGGTCACTGTGCGCCGGTCGATCGGATGATGGATTCGATGCCAAAATGATTGGAGCCACAGCCACTCGCACGCAAAGCGATCGATCGTCAAGTGAGTGGCCGGTATTTAGGTCGAGCGAGCAGTCGACCCTGGAGCATGGCACATATGCGTGCAGGTCCTTTTTTGACGTGCATGCATGTGCATGCGCACGCCTTTTCGTTTTCCTTCCTAAAATATTGCGTGAGTGCATACTCGGGGTCTATTATTCCAAAACAAAAAAGAGTCATGAGATATGTGTGCCCCTGTATGATAAACATATCTTTTATTTAGAAAAATATGCCCTAGCTTTGAACATCTCCAACAGACCCAGACGTGTTTAAGTTGACGACCACATCATACCATGGAAATAATAGTGTTAGAAAGCCGGTTTCATCATACAGAACCTAACCATTTAAGCTATGCTCAATTCGCACGAGATAAGTACTCATGTGAAGAGAATCTCATGCAGCTCCGTCTTACACGTGAAGTGTCAGTGGTACGTAGTACATCATTTTCTTCCGAGAATAATACATGGTTCTGAATGGAAACGTCACTTGTGCACGTACGTACTATACCCCCACAGAACAGATGCGGCAGTACCGATATATCAACCCCGTGATCGTCGGTCCCTAGATTGCACGCATTGGCCCTTCTTTTTCTCCAGCATAGTTTGGCACGCACACATATGCTATTCGTTCCGTTACAAGCAAGTCACGAGCAAGGACCAGGACATCGTCATCGATCACATGCATGCGTGTGGTGTAGACACGTACGCCCGTAGTAGCAATGAACGATCACACAGGGATGCAGAATCGGGTCCCACAAAAATGTGAGAAGTTTTTTTTTTTTTGAAATGTGAGAATTTAGTTTAAAATTTACCACTGCAAACGTCAAGCAACACCATGACTAGAGTTAACCCCAGCTTGCACATGTAGCGAGGGTTTAATTCCGGCTTTGCTTGCATCCCTGCCACCACAGTCAAAGCAGTTGCACCAACTCAACAAGGATCAAATGACAGTTTGATGGATTGGTTCTCTGTACGTCTCTTTAAGATCAGTTTCTCCCGGTGATACGTGACATCCCCATCCAACGGGGGAGAGGATTTGAGGCACGCAAGTGCGAGGGCACCGAGTCCTTCACGCGTGTCTTTTCTTTTGGCTTTCGATTTTTAAACCTTCATATGTTTTTAATAAAAACTCTAAATTAAGTTTTGTTTTTGTATTTGTGTTTCTCGTGACGGGGGCTTTCAAATAAATTTCATTTTGAATACATATCGACGAATTTTGAAAATAAATGTTAAGCTTCAACTGTTGAAATTTAGTAGGAGTAACGAATAAAATCATGATTTTTGTGCCTATGGACAACAACAAAAATGTCTTTAAGTTTTATCTATAAAACTTGGTAAGAGTGAGCGAGAAAATCGCAAGTTCCAGATGAAAAATTGGAAGTTTCAATGGCTCAAAGTCAAAAATTACTATGCCCTCGTGAGGGGTCCAACTACTTCACAAATCGTGAGGCAATTGAGCGGCTAGGTAAGGCTTGGCAGTTGCGTGCCCCTGCGAATTTCCGCATCCAACGATCGACATCGAGACATCCAACGACTTTGCGAGTTTTAAGACTTTGGATTGCGACCGTGAAGACATAAACGGGTGTTGCCGTGAGTGCGTGCGTGTGATCATCGATGCGCGTGTTTGTGTGCGGCGAACATGTCCAAGAAAACAAGAACCACACATGATCACCACTCATTAGGCAAGATCAGTTCACCTTGGTTGTGGACTTGTGGTTGGGAAAAGGGAGATCTTTGGGGGTGGCCGGAGAACAAAAGGAGAGGACAAACGCGTTGACACATGGGTGAGGCTGGCATGCATGCATGCAGCTCCTTCCATCCGATGTGACGATGCACAGAGATGCATGGACGACCAAGCAAAGATGAGGCCGGCGACCAACGCTAGCTAGGCGAAGGGAGAATCCCTTTTGCTATTCGCCGTTGCTTTCCGTGTGGGGAAGCGGCGAGTGGTAGGCGATTGCGGTGGCCTTGACAGCTTCTCCATCGTGACCAGTGAATTCGATTCGCCGCGATGACAGGTTGATCTTGGAACGGCCTAGCTACTGGCTTGCCTGCTTTTCTTTCTTTTTCATGTTCCTTGGTCCTCTGCCACAGTGCATTGGCGGCATCTTCCCAAGCATATTAGAAAGCTAGCTAGATCCGATTGCAAAACAAAGATACATAAGAAAAAAGAAAAGAAAGGCAAGCAACCTAGCTCAAAGAACGTGTACTACAACGTGACATCAGTTGTCAGCGCGAACTACCAATCTGAGGTCACGATTTGTTCCATGCCTCCACTACCTGGACCATTGGCGATGGCCGTGCTTGTCGATTTTGGCCAGATCAGTGGATCGATCGATGGCCATTCGATACCCAAGCTCGCTCCGGCTCTCGCCGCCCTCATCCCTTGGCGGCATTGGTGTAATCGTCTAGTCTGTGATGTCATTCCGCACAAAAACCTGGATTTCGCCCCCTCGGGCCTAGGGCCACGGTCGAGTGCATGGACATATGTCGGCGTATCCGGCAAGTGGTTCTTGCCCCGCACACTAACACGATCAGATGGCGGTGGATAGACAACGGGGTATGTTCCGTGAAGGCGTGCTACCTTGTGCTATTTCATGGCTCCACTACCGCGTCCCATTGGGCGCCCCTCAGCATCAAGTTCTTTCTCTAGCTGGGCTGCTATGGCAGATGCTGGACCGTGGGATCGACTCGCTTGTCGCAGACTTACAAGCCACTCAACTTCCTCTGCTCAATGGAAGTCCATACCCTACATCGCTAACTTGTGGGGTGCATCGTCTCTCGCGAAGCCTGACATGACATCCTATCCTGGCGTCGCATAACCATACCTTCGCCGGACAGCATGGTCAACTTCTTGGACTGATGGTCCTTAACCATGGACGCGTCCCTTCCTACCAACGCAAGGGCCTCGGCTCACTGATCGTCCTCACTGCCTAGTCCCTTTGGAAGCATCGTTATGCATTGCATGTATCTTCATAGGCACGCAAACTCGTCCAAGTAATTGATCAAGAGGAGGCACGTTATCGGTTCGAGCTGGCGCCAAAGGCCAGGACATGTTACTCCATGTAATCTAATTTGCTTACGTCGAGGCTGGGCACCCCCTTCCGCCCCTCCTCGACCGCGCTCTCTACTAATCCATCATTTCTATGTACCGGGTGGGTCACTATCTGTAACTTTTTACCACCTATCAATGGGCGTATTCCCCAAAAAAAGTTGTTTGTGTGATGCTATTCCATAGTTTTTGGTGGTGTGAATGAAATGCATGGAGCCGTCTCTCGTACAAAAGGATAGCTTAGACAAAAGAGCATATGTGAAAGAGACAACCCAAAATTATGTGCTTTGTGAGGCCGGACGAGCCAAGCTAAGCATCCCCAGTTCCCTAGACCAGGCATGAAAGAGAAGCTCTCTTGGCCTCCACACTAAACTAATAATGGTTTCTTTCATTCGCAGGATTGCAATAAACGCAGAAATAGAAAAATGTAGTGCGAAATTGTAGTAGCATGTCCACCCATATCCTATAGGATTTTCTTTGCACCAAAGTGTGCTGATTGCATAGTAGGAAGAACAAATGATTCTTTGTGTGGATGAAAAACTTCTTCTGAAATGTAGTGTGGATTCCTTTATTTTTTTTATGGGATTCAATTCTATGAATCAAACAACCAACATAGGCAAAATTACTAAGGATTCAAGCACTTCAAAATTTCTATGAGAATCCCTTGAAACAAAGATGCCCAAATGGTGCGCACAATCAATCATTTATTCTCTCTCATCCACAAAATGATAAAAGGTAAAAATAATCACACATATAGATAAGCTACTAAGCGAACATTGGCGACTCTCAAATATGAAATGATCGACTTGAATTATATTTTGCGATTATCAGTTACGACGATTGTGATCTTCACTACAGCAGCACTGCGACGGAGACATGAAAACTACTGTAGTCCAATATAATTTAGAGGTTTTTACAATCACATCTAGTTTATAAATTAATAGGAAGATGAGTACAACCACATAAAGCGTTACTGAACCCACATGCATATAAACGTCCCTGAATGAAAAAAAGGAGATATTACAATCAAGACCGTATGCATCAAAATACTTGCCGAAACGACAACCAAACTCGTCAACGTTACACCACTAGAGTTCTCGCCGCCAATGGACACCATTGCATAATTCAGCCATTGAAGTAATTTTTAAGACATATGGAGCACCAAACCTCGATGAATCACCCCAAAGGTAGATTGTTGCATACGATAGAGATTAGCAATCATGATAATTATAGTGGCGGGAGTATCACCTTGATCTACGCATGCATCTCGCTACCAATGGACACCATTGCAAAATTCAGCCATTGAAGTAATTTCGAAGACATATGGAGCATCAAACCTCATTGAATCACCCCAAAAGTAGATTGTTGCATACGATGGAGATTAGCAATCATGATAATCATAGTGGCGGGAGTATCACCTTGATCTACGCATGCATCTCGCCACCAATGGACACCATTGCAAAATTCAGCCATTGAAGTAATTTCGAAGACATATGGAGCACCAAACCTCGTTGAATCACCCCAGAAGTAGATTGTTGCATACAATGGAGATTAGCAATTATGATAATCATAGCGGCGGGAGTATCACCTTGATGTACGCATGCATCTGTGTCAATACCAGCAGACTAGTGCCACGACCTTGCTCGCAAACGCTCAAAAGAAAGGGTTGTTGAATTGTATAATGAGATTATGTTGTCCCATACAATGCCCATGTAACCATATTGGCAGACAACACAAAGAACCAAGTTGTTGTCCATCAAAACTTAAAGAACGATGGAGATAAAAACTCTCAAGCTCCATGATAAAGCCAGGCCAGACTTATTTCTCATTCTGTGTAGTAGGCTACGTACGTGCGCATACGTGCACATGGTTAGTGCCGAAAGCCAAGCTAGAGAAAAAGAAATATACAAGTGTAGATACTATCTGATCTCTGTACTCAAAATTATTCTATTTGGATCATTTTTTGACTCTGTATAACCGCAGATGCTCACACACATATACATACACTCATCTTATAAACGCACATACGCACACTCTACCCCTATGAGTATCTTCGGGACACTGAGCTGGCATAACATCTTGATATTGACGAAGTCATCACATGCGTCTTGTAGTAGACGGGAACGTCTCTTCCAATTGAACAAATATCGCCGAAAAGTCTGAAATAAATCAAGAAAAATACAAGTGCCAGTGTCAAGCCTAGGACTTGAACCCTGCTAGATCATTTTTTCCTCTGGTAATTCTCAAGTATTTAAACTAACACTCCATTAAGGTGAGTTTCGGTGGGTGCACGGCCATATGAATTCTAGCCACATAATATGCATGACCATTCACAACACGCACTAGTTGAATTAGCTATTTTTTTTTTGAGGATTTGAATTAGCTTTCTTGATGTTTGATGATTAGATCAAAAGTTTTTATAAAAAAACAAAAGGATTAGCTTTCTTGATTGTACGTGTACAGGTCGCACGACCAAAAGAATGTGCCAGTTAATACCGGTATATATATAGAATTATCAATTGGAAGAAGCACGCACAAAGTTCTATAGTATTATATATACCAAACTAAAGCATAGTACGAGTACCAATCTTTCATACAACTCCCATTGGTTCCTCTGCAGTTCGGGTTCTGAGTGTACTGCACTAATCATATCATTCGCGTGGAACTCCAAAGTTTGTTCTCCATGTACTAGTAAAGGAAAACATGCCTCCAATTAAGCTCTCTTGCCTTTGCTGGATGGCTAGGACATAGTGCCAATTAACTATTTTGTTTGGGCAGCGGATATCTCGCCGCATTCTTGGCATATTCGCAGAATGCAGCTTAGCTTGACTAGGGTTTCTTCTTGGAGAGAGATAGAAGCTAGCTAGGGTCGATGGGACGGTGTCTTGTAGGTTCATGTGGCTGGGTGATGATTAGCTCACCAAATTGGATGGCTCATGTTTACGGGAACATATGCGCCGTGAAACACAAAACAAAAAGAGTGATGGTTTTACCTTTTCGTCAGGCATTTGCTGGTCATCCAACACGCTCAGCTACCTCTAGACTTTGCATGGTTTGTCGTCGGGAACTTTTAAAGAACATCAGGATCCATGCCCACAGACTACCCAGCGATGACTATACCTTATTGCAGTAAACAATCAAGAAGTCGTCGTGCTAAGATTCCGAAAGACCATCACACTAGAACAACAATCATCCCTAATTAAGAGAAGCATAGATCGAAATGATCCAACTTATAGAGACACGAGCGTGACGTACGAGGATCGAATCCAAGCTGATCCAACACACACAGTGGCGGAGCTACGCACAAAAATCTGGACGGGCCAAATTGAAGGGAAGTCCTACTATTTTATTCCCATGACCCATTTGCTCTCATATTCTAGGGTATTTTCACTAAGCATGGGCGGGCCATAGCACAGTTTGGCTTGGCCGTAGCTCCGCCAGTGCGCGCGCGCCCACACACACGCACGCACGCCGACTGAATCCCACGAGATCGGGCGAAGACACACCTTCACTACGATTAGATCCGAGCAAATCCACCAAGGACAGATATATCGGAGGCACACCTCCACACACTCATCAATGATGCTAGACACACCATTGAAACGAGGATAGGCGGGAAGAATCTTATTCCATCTTCAAGGAGCCGCCGTCGTCTCGCCTTTTTGAGCAGGACACAAACCCTAACAAAATGGGAAAAAACAACTGAAAACGGAGCCCTCCCGCCGGCAAAGGCCAAGAGCCACCACGCCGCCAAGGCCATATGGCCCCCGAAGACGATGCGGACCAACGACGGCACCAGCGGAAGGCTGGGGAACGCTAAACTTTTCTTGGAGAGGAGGCAACCCGCCTGGGAAAGAATAATACTATGTCTCTGCCTCATCTAAACACGGAACGAGTTCTCGTCTCAAGATAGCTAGTGCCCTAGCGATTCAAAGTCGAGTTAAATTTGAAACACATTAATTAAACATGTTAAACAAGCTAAGCAACGAGTTACCAGTTAAGCTCTGGTTTTGTTCCATAGTAAGTTTATGTTGGGGAAGGTCGTTGTTCTCTTGTATTTTCTTTTTACGGCGTCTCTTTCAACTTGGATACCATGAGGCAAAAGATTCACTAACGGAATGATAGCTTTGACCTCTGTGTAGTCATTTTTGTGCTGAGAAAGAAAGAAAGAAAAGATACAATTATGAAGAGTCTGTATTGATTGACACATGGCTGGACTGTACGTCTAGCACGGCCACTCAGTCATGGCCACCAAGGTGGTGGTTCCCATAGATCAATCGAGATCAACGGATCGATGGATCCAGTCATAGTTTTAAACACTTAACTAATAAATATTTTAAAGAATATACAATTTCTAAACGCTATGTCGCTCCAGTAGCCCGTCATGGCTGCATGCACAGGGTCAACGGGGTCGGAGAGAAAACCCGGCCGGAGTCAATAAAATTAAGAGGTAGAGCTCTTTTTTTTTGCGAGTGAAAAATGTAGAGCTCCACTGCACGGCGCGGCGCAAAGCGAGATCCGACCGGATCCGAACGCGTGGACCTAGATCCGCCGTCCAGGCCCGTACGTGGCCGCCGCACAGGCACAGCACAGGTCGCACGCAGGCAGGTAGGCGGCCGGCCTGACCTGCCAACCCAAGCCATGCATGCTCGGTGGCTCGGTGCACTGCGGCGACAGTGGCCGGTGATCACCATCACCACCACCACCACCTATGCACCTTCCTCCACTACCTACGTACAGTGATCTTTTCAGCTCCCCCATGCCCGGGTCGTATCAGATCAGTGCGTGGGGGAGGCCCGGGGCCGGGCAAAACACACGCGCTGTTCGATCGGCGTTAAGTTGATCCGTCGTCAACGGCGAGACAATGTAGGCTGATATGGACCGATCGATCAGCGCCCCCGTGCGCGCGGCTTCCAGTTAAGTGCGCGTCACTCCATCGCATCAGAGTCTTCTCAAATACTCCCTCCGTGCCAAAATAAATGTGCAATGATGACCGATGTTTTTCACTTTGGAACGTCACTTCTCAAATACTCCCTCCGTCCCAAAATAAATGTGCAATGATGACCGATGCTTTTCACTTTCGAACGTCGCGGCTATTTATGCCGGTCATAGTGCTCCTCGCGCGACGAGGTGGGACCAAACCCTCAACCCCGTCGGGTCCAACACATATGTCAGCCGGAGTACGTCGTCCACACTAGAACTGGCATCCAAATCCAAAATGATCGACGTGCATGTGTTTGCATGTATTTAGTGTTTTGAAAATAGGATTATGGTGGCAAATGACAATAATTTAAAGCTCATCCAGTCACTGTCTGCGGACACGTCCTCGAAATGTTTAAGGACCAAGTTAGCTATATCTGCATGATGCTCTAAATGTGTGGCCGTGGTGGGCTGGTCAACCAGCCGGAGATGCGCGGCTCGTGCTATAGCTCGTGGGGCAATGGTGGCCAGGCCGCTAGCGCGGTAGCCGCTCCGCTAGCTCCGCTCCTCCACGATGGATCATCGATCGATCGGCGGCGTCGCGCCCGGCCGTTGCTTCCCAGCGACGGGAACGGATATTCCAGGCATTATCCCCACGCTTTTCCGACACTGCATCGATCACACCATCATCACGCCACCATGGACGCACACCTTTACTTCTTCTTCACCGATCCTTCGCTTCCCTTTGGTTTGCCTTTTCTCTTTCCTCTGCCTGTCTCCGCCAGTTCCACCACGGACGGGCGCACCCACTACCGTTGGCAATGCCGGTGTTGAACTGCAAGGAGTGATGCGAGCTACTCCTCCGCTTTTAGCTTTTTATCCTCGTCCCGGTAATTACCGAAGTGTAAAGTGTGTGGTGAACTCCTAGTAGCCGTTGGTTTCTACGTGTGCAAATTACCACCGTCGCTTTGTTTCCTCTGTCTCCGTTAATTCGATCTGCTCCACCACGCATCCACTACCGATGGCCAGGAAAAGAAGTACTCTCTCTCGCGCCTTTGTCGCCACCAGGAAAGGCTATGCTTCGCGCGTTTAATCTTCTCTCGATCGTTAGTCGTTGATCTGCTCCGGTAATGAAAGTGTAGTGAGTGAGGTACGCAAGTGCTAATGGCCGTTGGTGTCTCCTAGTCCTACCAGCCGTACTAGCCAGTTGCGATCGATCGATGTGACACTACCTTGTTGGTCTTGATGAGGAGTGTCTCGCAATTTCGATCGGCGGGAGCGCTTCCCTTCAGTAGCTAGCTTTTGTGACGTATGTGTCGCTCGCTCATCAAGACATTGTGGCTTATGTTAATGAAAATTGGAGAGGGTGCTCTTTCTTAAAAATAAAAATAGAGTGTGTCGTTCGCTCTTTGCTAGGCATCGGAGAAAATGATCTCTCTCTCTCTTTTTATTTGACAGAAGGAGAAAATGATCTACTCCTTCCGTTCCTAAATATTTGTTTCTTTAGACATTTCAAATGGTTACAACTATACGTCAGACATGTTTAGGAACGGACATTTGAAATTCCTAGAAAGACAAATATTTAGGAACGGAGGGAGTACATATGCATGCATGTAACTATACGTCAGACATATTTAACCTCTGAACTCATCTACAACTCCCCCCCCCCCTCCGGGGTTGCACGCGCGGGCGACCCCGGGGGGTCGAATCCCTAACTCCCAACTTCCCAAATCCCGCGGAGATCGGCCAGGAGTGGTTGCCTTGCAGCGGTCGAGCCTGCTTCGTCCTCGAACACCTCCGTCGCGGTGGCTGCTCCAGGTCACTGTCGTGGAGGATGGAGGTGGCAGCGCTAGCTGGATGGCCCCGATATGGGCAGCAGGGCCGCGACATGGGCGTCTGCCGGAGTTGGCTTGACGGTTGCAGTGTGCGGCTCCTGGCGTTCCTGGGTACGGCAAGGAGGGTGATCTGCGAGCTCGCAACGGCGGGGAGGTTGGTTTGTTGGGCTGTTTGCTCCTGCTTATGCGGCTCTTAGGTGGACCACAACAGCTTGACTACGCCGGCGAAGTGTTGCGGCGGCGGGGGGG
>LR738712.1:740064648-740075848 GCA_902687465.1 Secale cereale
GGGGGGGGGCGAGGCAAGGACCGAGGCCACTGATTGGTCCGTGTCAACGGCCAAGGAGTACAGGTCCTGGAATTCTGCCCAAAGCGGTTGGGATCCAACCCAGTGGTCAAGCCAAAATCTTGCCGAGCGCCCATTCCCAATGGTAAACCTAGCTCCCATAGCGAAAGTCGGGCGGATGGCTTGGAGGTCATTCCAGAAAGGTGAGCCCCTAGCAACACCTTCGAAACAATTTCCATTAGGGAAAAACCGCGCGCGCAGCAGGTCTACCCATAAGCCCGTCGCCCCTTGGGACAGTTTCCACCACCATTTGCACATGAGTGCTATGTTAAGTATCCTCGTGTTTGTGATCCAGAGACCTCCCAGGTCCTTGGGTCGGCACACCGAGGCCCATTTGACCATATGGTCTTTGCGTTTCGGTCCGGACCCCTCCCAAAAGAAACGAGATCGTGGCGGGTCCATCTTGACATGCACTCCTTCGGCCAGGCGGAAAAGTCCCATAGCAGATTGGGGCAGCGAGGAGAGGCTGGAGTTCATGAGCACTAAGCGTGCTGTAGAGGAGAGAAACTTTCCCCTCCACGGACACACCCGTCGACCCACCTTAGTCCAAAGCGGAGCCCATCCATCAATCGTGATGCGCTTAGCATCTAAAGGGAGGCCCAGGTAGGTAAACGGGAGCTCGCCTACTTTACAATTTAGCAAGTCCGCGAAGCGCCGACCCTCGTCAACGCTCATACCCATGGGCAACACTTCACATTTGTGGATGTTTATTTTGAGTCCAGACATGAGTTCAAAGCTTAGTAGCAAGGCTTTGGCCGTTGCCACGCTATGCTGGTCCGGCTGGAACAGAAGTAGCGTGTCGTCCGCGTACTGGAGATGTGATATCCCCCCTGGGATAAGGTGTTCCAGCACACCCTTGATGTGTCCAGCTTCGGTGGCTTTCCGTAACATCGCCGCTAGCGCATCTACGACAAAGTTGAACAGGAGCGGGGTCCCCCTGGCGTAAACCACATTTGTTTCGGAAGAAGTGCCCTACTTCTCCGTTAACCGAGACTGCAGTTTGGCCCCCCGAGACCAGCTGCATGACTCGGTGCACCCACATCGGCGAGAAACCGCTGCTGGTGAGCACTTGTCGGAGGAAGTCCCAGTTGACACGGTCGTAGGCTTTCTCGAAGTCTAGTTTTAGGAGGATAGTTGGCGCGCGCGTACGTTTAAGCTCATGAAGAGTTTCTTGGAGTGCCAACGGACCCTCCAAGATGTTTCTACCGCGGATGAAAGCCGATTGGGTCCGACTGATAATGCGGTGGGCGATTGGCATGAGACGGGTAGCACACGCTTTAGCGCAGATTTTAAAAGGAACGTTGATGAGCGCAATGGGTCTGTACTGGCGGATGTTGTCCGCCCCGGTAACTTTGGGAATCAGCGATAGTACTCCAAAGTTAAGCCTACCGATGTTCACGAAACCACGCATGAAACCGTTACAGACGTCAAAATAGGTTAATGCAGCATCGTCCAAAAGCGCTTAAACATCGCCACAGGCCATCCGTCTGGTCCCGGAGCCGTGTCCGTTTTCATGCTGAGGAGCACATCGTCAATCTCCTTGGGGAGGAACGCAAGTCCCAACTCGTCGTTCTCGCTATCTAAGACACGTTGGTTGGGAAGCCAAACATCCGCTCGAAGGCGTGCATGCTGGTCTTCCCTAGTCCCCATTAGCCTAATGTAGAAGTCGATACATGCTGTGAAATCTCCGATTGCCGTAAAAGGAGCCCCTGCTCCGATTGCAGCCTGAGGATTGCGCATTTCCTGCGTCTACCATTTGCGTAGGCGTGGAAATATTTAGTGTTTGCGTCTCCCTCGAGCGTTCATTTGAGGCCGCCCCTGCGCCTCCAGTATTCCTCCTCCGATCGAAGAAGGGCTTCCACTTGCCCTTCCAAGGCATAGCGATGAGCACATTCTTGTTCAGAGAATGGTCTCGTATCCGCCTGGGCATCGAGGAGCGCGATATCGTTGACTAGACTGGGCCTGAGTATTTTGTCATCACGCCCTTGGTTTGCCCCCTGATACGTTCAAAACGTATCTATAATTTCTGCTTGCTCCATGCCCCTTTTGGGTGATATTGCTATGATATTTATACACTTCCATACACTTTTGATCATATTTGGACTAACCTATTAACTCAGTGCACCCCAGTGCCAGTTTCTGTTTTCTGCTGTTTTTGTATTTCAGGTTTTCCCATTACGAAAACTGCCAGAAAAATCCCAGAAAAATTATATAAAAAATCAGCGTTCCAGAAGCTTCCCGGCACCCGAAGTAGAGCCGGAGGGGGGCCACCAGGGCTCCAGGCGCCCTGGTGGAGCGGCCCCCCTCCTGGCCGCGCCGGGGGGGGGGCGCCTGGGCCCCCCAGGCCTCCGCTGATGCCCCCCTTTGGCATATATTTATATCGTGTCCCGAAACCCTCGAGACGGGAACCCTTTTTCGCGATCTCATCTCTGTTTCGCCGCCGCCACGCTTCCAAGATCGGGAGCACCAGGAGAACTCTTCCCGGCACCCTGCCGGAGGGGAGGATCACCACCGGGAGCCTCTCCACCACCATGGACGCCTCCCGGATGAGTTGTGAGTAGTCTCCCTTGGACCATGGGTCCATGACCAGTAGCTATGTGATGTTCTCCTCTCGTTCTTGTGCTTCACTAATTAGACCTCGTGAGCTGCCCTACATGATCGAGGCACATATGTAATCCTTATGCTGTTGCTATGTTGAGTTTGCCGGGATCCGATGGATTGTGAGATTATGTTCAGATTGTGTTTGAGTAATATATTTGATCTACCTCTTTTATATTTATGTTCGTAAGTAATTCTTGCATGTTCTCCGTTGTTATTTATTGCTTTGGCCAAGTAGTAGGTAGTGACTCCAAGAGGGAACGTTATGCTTGATTGTGTGTTCATGCCCCTCGATGACTAGCTTGCGTGACAGAAACATGAGTCTAGGGGATGTGCTGTTGCCACAAGGGGGAAAACAACGGTGCTTGTGCCCGCGGGTGCAAGGATTGTTTACTTTACGCAAAGTTCTTTTAATGCAGTTGTCTGTTGCTTTGAGTTTACACTATGGGTGGGACTCGCAACTTAATACCAGCGAGATGTTGTGGATAGATATCTCAAGGTGGATGATTAGTAGTAGATGCAGATGGATTTCGGTCTACTTGCCTTGGTGTACCGCCCATGCTTTGAACCTCTACCTTTCTTGTAACATAGTTAGCATTGGTTTGCGCACATAATTCTGTCAATTGCCCAGCTGTAATTCGTTCACCTCACATAGCTGTTTTATCGTCTTTTGGGAGAGAGACATCACTAGTGAACATCATGGGACCCCGGTCCATATTACCATCATTGATCACATCCGCTATTTACTTTCCGCTTTTACTTACTATTGCAGCAATACCTATCACTATTATCACTTGCGTTTGATCATTTGTAAACGACAAGGCCGGAGGGATTGACAACCTCTCTGTACTCGTTGGGAGCAAAGTTATTTGTATCTGTGTGCAGGTCCACGTTGATTGCTAATATCTGGCGCCGTTAGCAGTTGACACCTTCTTGTTGAAACTGGGAGTCTCAGAGGAAATCGATCCTTGGTATCTTTGCCAAGGGAAAACTTCCGCTACACTGCATCTCAAACCTTCCACTTGGGGTAACCAACGAGGGGCGAGAAGCCATCACCCCCCACCCTTTAAGGCTAGCTCGAAGGCAGCTCCCCGCCGCAATCCAGAGCTCCATTGGACCACGTTCCTGGCCAATTTGTTGTCAAGCTCTTTGCCATCTTTCCCTAAAGATGGTGTCGAACTCAGGTACCTCAAACCACGCAGTTTCGAAAAAGAATCATGGAATGCGTCTGATCCTGTCTTCCCCTGAAGATAGGATCAGTGGGACATGGTCCGACCCGATTCTTGTTTCAGCAAGGAGCGAGCATAGTGGGAACAACACTTCCCAATCCGGCGACATAAAGACCCGATCCAACACAGATCGCATAGGGGCTAGTTGCTTGTTGGTCCATGTGTATCGCGCTCCCGTTCTAGTCACTTCCCTAAGTGCCATGGACGCAATCGCGTTATTAAACATAGCCACCCTTGGCCAGTTTATATTGTCGTTGTTTTTATCCGCTCCTGAGCGGATCAGGTTAAAATCCCCACCCACCACTAGCGGGATCCGGGCTGCAGCGACCGCAAGCACCTTGGCTTCAAGTTCTCCCAAGAACTCTCCGGAGCGAGAATGATCCGCTGGTCCATAGACCTGCACAATCTCTAGCTCGCGTAGCGACGCACATACTCTAATGCGGGCAGCTATGAAAAAGATTCCCACCTCCCAGGCCAGAACCTCATATGTGGAGTTGCAAAAACCTAGCAACATACCTCCAGAGTGGCCATTCGTCGGGCTATGGTGCCACACAAATCACTCCAGGGGATTGCTAGGTGGCTTCTCACCCCTAGTTGGTTACCCCAAGTGGAAGGTTTGAGATGTAGTGTAGCAGAAGTTTTCCCTTGGTAATACCAAGGATCGATTTCCCAAAGACTCTCGGTTTCAACAAGAAGGTGTCAACTGCTAACGGCACCGGATATTAGCAATCAACGTGGACCTGCACACAGATACAAATAACTTTGCTCTCAACGAGTACAGAGAGGTTGTCAATCCCTCCGGCCTTGTAGTTTACAAAGGATCAAACGCAAGTGATAATAGTGATAGGTATAATTGCAATAGTAAGTAAATAGCGGAAAAGTAAATAGCGGATGTGATCAATGATGGTGATATGGACCGGAGTCTCATGATGTTCACTAGTGATGTCTCTCTCCCAAAAGACGATAAAACAGCTATGTGAGGTAAACGAATTACAGCTGGGCAATTGACAGGACCATGTGCGCAAACCAATGCTGACTACATTGCAAGAAAGGTTGAGGTTCAAAGCATGGGCGGTACGCCAAAGTAAGTAGACCGAAATCCATCAATATCTACTACTAATCCTCCACCTTGAGATATCTATCCAGAACATCTCGCTGGTATTAAGTTGCGAGTCCCACCCATAGTGTAAACTCAATGCAACAGACAACTGCATTAAAAGAACTTTGCGTAAAGTAAACAATCCTTGCACCCGCGGGCACAAGCATCGTTGTTTCCCCCCTTGTGGCAACAGGACATCCCCTAGACACATGTTTCTGTCACTCAAACTAGTCATCGAGGGGCATGAACCCACAATCGAGCATAACGTTCCCTCTTGGAGTCACTACCTACTACTTGGCCAAAGCAATAAATAACAACGGAGAACATGCAAGAATTACTTACGAACATAAACATAAAAGAGGTGAATCAAATATATTACTCAAACACAATCTGAACATAATCTCATAATCCATCGGATCCCAGCAAACTCATCATAGCAACAGCATAAGGATTACATATGTGCCTCGATCATGTAGGGCAGCTCACGAGGACTAATTAGTGAAGCACAAGAACGGGAGGAGAACATCACATAGCTACTGGTCATGGACTCATGGTCCAAGGGAGACTACTCACAACTCATCCGGGAGGCGTCCATGGTGGTGGAGAAGCTCCCGGTGGCGATCCTCCCCTCCGGCAGGGTGCCGGGAAGAGTTCTCCTGGTGCTCCCGATCTTGGAAGCGGCGGCGGCGGCGGAACAGAGATGAGATTGTGAAAAGAGTTCCTGTTTCGAGGGTTTCGGGAGACGCTTTAAATATATGCCAAAGGGGGGCATCGGAGGAGCCTCGGGGGGCCCAGGCGCCCCCCCGGTGCGGCCGAGGGGGGGGGGCGCCGCCAGGGCGCCTGGAGCCCTGGTGCCCCCCCCTCCCCCGGCTGTCCTTCGGGCGCACGGTAGGTTCTGGAACGCTGATTTTTTATATAATTTTTCTGGATTTTTCCTGGCAGTTCTCGTAATGTGGAAACCTGAAATACAAGAACAGCCGAAAACAGAAACTGGCACTGGGGTGCACTGAGTTAATAGGTTAGTCCAAATATGATCAAAAGTGTATGGAAGTGCATAAATATCATAGCAATATCACCCAAAAGAGGCATGGAGCAAGCAGAAATTATAGATACGTTTTAGATGTATCAACATCCCCAAGCTTAATTCCTGCTCGTCCTCGAGTAGGTAAATGATAACAAGAATAATTTATGTGGTGACATGCTATTAACCATATAGGACTTACTCATAGTCATATGACAAAAGCTTACTAAGACAATGAATCTGTAGTAATTAAGTTGCCTCATAAGAAAATCACAAAGGACTGAAAGTTTTACAATATGATACTGAAACATCAAAAATATTTGTAATGAACATGATGTGCAAATATGATAAAGTGATATCTAGCTTGCCCCCTTTTAGTGAAGCAAAACATAAATGTAGGGGCACCTTCAAGGTTTAAGTGATGACTAGATACAATGATTTCAAAATAAACGATATCACAATCATGCAAAAGACAATGCTACTTTGGGACAATGCACATTACACTCAGAATGACAATCATGCTCTCAGTAGTTGGTGCTTTGAAGAAAGAAGGTGGAGACTCAACATAAAAGTAAAAGAATGGCCCTTCACAGAGGGAAGCAGGGATTACTCATGTGCTAGAGCTTTTTATTTTGAAAACACAGAAACAATTTTGTCAACGGTAGTAGTACTTCATATGTGCTATGCATAAGACATCATATAAGTTGCAAGCCTCATGCATCGAATACCAATAGTGCTCGCACCTTGTCCTAATTAGCTCGGATTTCCATGGATTGTCATTGCATTACATATGTTTCAACCAAGTGTCACAAAGGGGTACCTCTATGTCACCTGTACAGCGGTCCAAGGAGATAGATCGCATTTGATTTCTCGTTTTTTGATAGATCTCAACTTGAGGACATCCATACCGGGACAACATAGAAAATAGATAATGGACTCCTCTTAAATGCTTAAGCATATTCTCATAAGAGATTGAGGATTAATGTCCAAGCTAAAACTTCCACCATGATACATGGCTTTGGTTGGCGGCCCAATGTTCTTCTCTAACAATATGCATACTCAAACCATTCAACTCATGGCAAATCACCCTTACTTTAGACAAGACGAACATGCATAGCAACTCACATGATACTCAACAAAAGTGTAACAGTTGATGGCGTCCCCAGAAACATGGTTACCGCTCAGCAAGCAACTTATAAGAAAATAAGATACATAAGCAACATATTCTTTACCACAATAGTGTTTAAGCTACTTTCCCATGAGCTATATATTGCAACTGAAGGTTTTAAAGGTAGCACATGTAAATTTACTTGGAGTGGCGGTGAAATACCACATATAGGTAGGTATGGTGGACTCATATGGCATAACTGGTTTAAAAGGATGTGGATGCACAAGCAGTCAGTCCGCTTAGTACAGGTGGAGGTTAGCAAAAGACTGGGAGCGACCAACTAAGAGAGCAATGATGGTCATAATCATGCAGAGCGACAAAGCAACATTGAATCAGGCATGGAAGTTATATCGCTACTCAGAAATAAAAGATCATCAAGGCTTGACAGACTTTCTTTATAGTCTTAAATATGCGTGAGCATACGCCAAGTCAATCAAAATAAATTCTCGAAGGAAGATATTACTAAACCATACCACATCATTGGCAAATAAATCATGTTGGTGCTCCAATAACACATTGGGAATCCCCCAGCTATTTGAGACTAACCATAAGAAAACCTGAACTACTAAGCGCCATTATGCACGCAACATCTTTATCATAGACATATTAACCAATGCAACGGAAGCAAACTCTCTTAATAAGGTGAGCATGGTAATTAAAGAGAGTTCAAGCAACCAACTAAACAAAAGCTCTTTAAAAAGATAAGCATGAATACTAAGAGCAGAGCATGATAGTAGCTATTTAAAAGACAAAGAACACACACAGCAAAGATAGACATGAAAATTCTATGTTATGTTCTAGGTAGAAGTGGAGCGTGTTTCTCTCCCACATAAAGAAAGTTGAGTTTCGACTCGTTATGAAAAACTAAAGAAAACTAAAAGCAAGACGCTCCAAGCATAGCACATAACACATGAAGTGATTAAAATATAGTGGAACGAAAGACGAACTGATAATGTTGATGGAGAAGGGGATGCACGGGGGCATCCCCAAGCTTAGACGCTTGAGTCTCCTTGAATATTTCTTGGGGGTGCATGGAGGCATCCCCAAGCTTGAGCGCTTGACACTCCTGAATCTTTTTATCATCTTCCCTCGCACACTTGAAAACTCCCTTCATACATAACTCATCATAATCTGATTAGCGAGGTTAGTACCCATAATAAAATAATTATACCTTGCTGGAAATAAAGATATTCTTGAAGGTCTACTGTTTCTCAAGATTGCCAAAAGGTTTTTGCAAAGAAAAAGCAAGCCCTTGGTTTGCAAAATGAAGGAAAAGCAAAACAGGACAGAATCTGTGAAAAACAGAACAGCAGGTAGTAAATGATTTGTTCGGGGCACTTCTGCAACTCAAATCAAAAAACTCAGAACAGATGCACGAAAGACAATTATATAGAGAACGCTGTCGAAAAAATTCAGACCAAAAAGTTGATCTGGTGATTTTATATGAATTTTTCTATCCAAGGACAGAATCTGTTTCCTGGACAGCACCTCACAACTTTTGAACTTTCTAGCAATCAGAGGCTATACTTGGCACAAATATGAAAAACAAAGATACAATGATGATGCTACAGTAGTAACAACATCAAGACACAACAAAAGCAAAATAAATTTATTCATTGGGCTGCCTCCCAAAAGCGCTTTCTTTTATGCCTTTAAGCTAGGCATAATGCATATAGATCAAGCTGTATCAATTGAACCATCATCAAGATCATCAAAAAGCTCTTCAATAATACAACTAGTCTTAAGAGGACTTTCAAATAAAGGCCTCATAGAGATACTTCTAGGGAGAAGACCAAAAGGATAAAAGTCAAGGGAAGATTCATTTATAAATTCATCAAAGAGAGGTGTTTCTTCCAAAGTCTTTACAGTTTCAACCCCTTTGGCAATAGATGGATTACTTTTAGAACGGGGAGCCTTTGGAACGGGAACGAACTTAGGCTCCCTCTTTGCCGGAGTTTCTACCTTTTTGGTTTTGATTGAGGAGAAGGTGGTTCCTAGGGTATCAAATATTTCCTCAATCTTGTCTATCCTAGAAGAGTCCAAGTCATGGAATTTGACGGTCTCCAAAATTTTGAAAATTTTATGCATGGAGCTATCAAGTCTATTCAAATTCCCTTGTATCTTACGATCCAACTCATTTATCTTATTAATGCTTGGCATCTATAGCTCTATCTTTTCAAGTTTTTTCATAATGTGAGCTAGGGTGATGTCCTCTCGAATGCTAACAACAGGGAGATTCCCAACAAGATTTTCAATAATACTAAGGGACTCCCAAACTAGGGCCTCTAGGAAATTCCCATTGATAGCAGTATCTAGAATAAACCTATTCCAAGAAGTAATTCCAACATAAAAATTTCTAAGCAGGATAGTATTAGGTTGCTTCTTGGCGGCTCTTTTTTGTGAATAATTAATTCTATACCAAGCATCTTTCAAACTTTCCCCACCTCTTTGTTTAAAGGTGAGAACTTCTGCCTCGTCAAAGACAAAAGGGCCCGACATAATGACAACTAAAGAACGAGATAACTATTTTTGTGATTTTCGATAAAAAGGTACTAAAGCAAAAACTGAAAAGTAAACTAACAAGACTAAAAGCAAAGGTAAAAGATAGCGTGCAACTCCCCTATCCTGAAGAGTGGAGTCCCCGGCAACGGCGCCAGAAATTGCTTTGCTTGGTGGCTTCTCACCCCTCGTTGGTTACCCCAAGTGGAAGGTTTGAGATGCAGTGTAGCAGAAGTTTTCCCTTGGTAATACCAAGGATCGATTTCCCAGAGACTCCCAGTTTCAACAAGAAGGTGTCAACTGCTAACGGCACTGGATATTAGCAATCAACGTGGACCTGCACACAGATACAAATAACTTTTCTCCCAACGAGTACAGAGAGGTTGTCAATCCCTCCGGCCTTGTAGTTTACAAAGGATCAAAGGCAAGTGATAATAGTGATAGGTATAATTGCAATAGTAAGTAAATAGCGGAAAAGTAAATAGCGGATGTGATCAATGATGGTGATATGGACCGGAGTCTCATGATGTTCACTAGTGATGTCTCTCTCCCAAAAGACGATAAAACAGCTATGTGAGGTAAACGAATTACAGCTGGGCAATTGACATGACCATGTGCGCAAACCAATGCTGACTACATTGCAAGAAAGGTTGAGGTTCAAAGCATGGGCGGTACGCCAAAGTAAGTAGACCGAAATCCATCAATATCTACTACTAATCCTCCACCTTGAGATATCTATCCAGAACATCTCGCTGGTATTAAGTTGCGAGTCCCACCCATAGTGTAAACTCAATGCAACAGACAACTGCATTAAAAGAACTTTGCGTAAAGTAAACAATCCTTGCACCCGCGGGCACAAGCACCGTTGTTTTCCCCCTTGTGGCAACATCACATCCCCTAGACTCATGTTTCTGTCACTCAAACTAGTCATCGAGGGGCATGAACCCACAATCGAGCATAACGTTCCCTCTTGGAGTCACTACCTACTACTTGGCCAAAGCAATAAATAACAACGGAGAACAAGCAAGAATTACTTACGAACATAAACATAAAAGAGGTGAATCAAATATATTACTCAAACACAATCTGAACATAATCTCATAATCCATCGGATCCCAGCAAACTCATCATAGCAACAGCATAAGGATTACATATGTGCCTCGATCATGTAGGGCAGGTCACGAGGACTAATTAGTGAAGCACAAGAACGGGAGGATAACATCACATAGCTACTGGTCATGGACTCATGGTCCAAGGGAGACTACTCACAACTCATCCGGGAGGCATCCATGGTGGTGGAGAAGCTCCCGGTGGCGATCCTCCCCTCCGGCATCTCCTGGTGCTCCCGATCTTGGAAGCGGCGGCGGCGGCGGAACAGAGATGGGATCGCGAAAAGAGTTCTTGTTTCGAGGGTTTCGGGAGACGCTTTAAATATATGCCAAAGGGGGGCATCGGAGGAGCCTCGGGGGGCCCGGGCGCCCCCCGGTGCGGCCGAGGGGGGGGGGCGCCGCCAGGGCGCCTGGAGCCCT
>LR738712.1:740075892-740093312 GCA_902687465.1 Secale cereale
CCCCCCCCGGCTGTCCTTCGGGCGCACGGTAGGTTCTGGAACACTGATTTTTTATATAATTTTTCTGGATTTTTCCTGGCAGTTCTCCTAATGTGAAAACCTGAAATACAAAAACAGCCGAAAACAGAAACTGGCACTGGGGTGCACTGAGTTAATAGGTTAGTCCAAATATGATCAAAAGTGTATGGAAGTGTATAAATATCATAGCAATATCACCCAAAAGAGGCATGGAGCAAGCAGAAATTATAGATACGTTTTGGACGTATCAGGGATCAACTGAGAGTAGGTCACAATGACGAAACTCAGTTTTGATCGTTTCCTGCAGCCCGACGACATCTATCGCCTCTTTCCGGATATACTCGCGGAGTTGGGTATGGCGACCCGCGTGACCAAAGCCACGGACATTCCATAGGAGCGCACACATCTAAATCAAGCGATTGCGCAGGCGCACCCCCCTGGAGGTGATCGCCTTGGCCACGCGTCGCACTTTGCCGTGGGAAGGTGCGGAGGGATCAACAACCCCTGTTGTTGGATCCCCATCGGGCCGGACCACTAGCATTGCCGAGGGTTCCTCCTCGGCTGCTAACTGTTCCGCGTGTTGGGCAGCCGCCGCTGCAAGCGCCGCCTGCGCAATTTCCATAGGTCGGATCAGCGAGATAAGTTGTTCCGTTCCTCCCTCCCCACTCGCCTCGACCCTGCTATCCCCCAACACTTCTCCCAAATGCTCGTTCGAAAAGGAATCCAGAATCGTAAAGCGAGGAGGTGGATTACCTGAGATCTCCAGGTTCTTCTGAGCTTGTAGAAGCTGTGCGCGTTGGAGCGAAGGGAGGTTGCCCTTGGCACCTTTGGAGTGCAAGCTCGTCCGCACCGGGGCCGCCTGCCCCTCCACCACAGCCTTGGAGCACTTGGCCTTCCAGATCGCCGTCTTGGAGGCGTCTTGCGTCAGCGGGGCCGGGACGGGGACCGCTAACGCCATCACCGGCTGGCGAGGGGTCGCAGGGCCCCCCAAGTGATCCGTTGCGCGTCCCGCCTCCGCACTGACCTTGCGCACCGCCGCCTTCTTGAGCTGCTTCCCAGCGCTAGCCTTGTTGATGCTGCGTCCTCCCATGATCGGCAAGCTGGGGTGGGGAGGGAGCTCAGTCGTGTCGGAAGACACCGCGATGGGAGTGCGCACGCCCTCGGACGTAGGGATCTCCATCGGGTCCGACGCCGTCCCCGCGACCGTCCGCACCATGGGGGAGGTCACCAACCCCAGATTGGAGCCATACTGGTTTGGGATCGAGAGCTCCTTCCCCGAAGAAGACTCCACGTGCGGCTGCACACGCAGCAGGGCCTGAGCTTGTTCCGCTGTGCTGCCCACATCAGAGATGCCCAGGTTCTCCCACGCCGCTGTGTCAATGGAGTCGTCTTCCATGCTAGCATCAGGGTCCTTGTCACCGTCCTGACCCGCCGCGTCGTGGCCCTTGCCGTTGTTGGGCGGGGGAGGAGGCGGGGAAGGGAGAGCGGGCACCGGAGGCGCCGCTCCAGCCAGCTCCGGATCTACCGAGATGTGTAGCCTTCTCCATTAAACCAGATCTGGAACAGGCCCATGAGCTTGCTTGGATTGCGGCAGGCAAACCGCATGCGGACAGGACCCGGGCGAGCCAGCGACTCCTCGTCGACCTGAATGGGTGATAACCCTCAACCGTAAGGGATCGAGATAGTCTTCGCGGGTAAGAATAACCCAATTTATTGATTCGACACACGGGGAGCCAAAGAGTATTTATAAGCTTTGACAGTTGAGTTGTCAATTCAACCGCACCTGAAATATACTTACTTGCAACAAAAGATAAGTGGTAACAGTGACATGATAGTGATAATAGTGATAGTAAAAGTAAACAGCAAAAAGTAAATAGTGAAGGTAAATGGCAAAAATAGCAACTAGTGACAAGCAGGGTTTAAAACACTGTAGGCTAGGGAGATGGATGGTTGGGCGCTACATGGATGAGATAGATTCTAACTTGGGGCACGGCACACGGAAAAGTAATGATCATCTAGGCAAATATCAAACATTAGGCATGTATCCCATAAGTAGTTGTACGTGCTTGCAATAAGAACTTGCACAACATCTTTTGTCCTACCATCCCGCTACGAACGGGGCCAAAAGGAACTTATGGATATTAAGGTGCTTCTGTCAAAGAGCACCGGAACAAAGCAATGAACTCAATGGATACATGTAATCCTCAAACTACGGACCATCCCCTTTGGTGTCCCAAGCTGTCACTTTTGGGATCGCCGGTTCCGAACCGTAACAGGTGCAAACAACTCATAGATAGGATCGCCGGTTCCGAACCATAACAGGTGCAAATAACTGGTTTTAAGGATTTTGGATGCACAAGCTGTCAGTCCGCTTAGTACAGGTGGAAGTTTAGCAAAAGACTGGGAACCGACCAACTAGAGAGCAATAACGGTCATAATCATGCAGAGCGACAAAGCAACATTGAGTCGGGCATGAAAGTGATATAACTATTCTGAAACTCAAAGATCATCAAGACAGAGTAGACTTTTTAGTCTTAAACATGTGTAAGCATGTGCCAAGTCAATCCAAAAATTCTCTAAAGGAAAATACCACCTTAGTATACCAGACTATGAACAGTGCAATGCATGTAGATCATTTCAATAACTCATTATATACTCTAGTTATTCGAGACTAGCCACAAGGAAAGCATGAACCACCGAAAGAGCATTGTAAACATAGCACTATGTCGCTACAAGCTGGTCTCTAGATCATAAGTACAGTCATATGTACAAAAGTAGAAACAAAAAGAGTTCATACCGGTCTTCCCTGTTGCTTCCCTTCAGTCGATCTTCGTCATTACTGCTTGTCACTTGCACGATCGAACGTAGGAAATATAATTAAATGCCATCACGGACTCGAGCTGAACTCTGAAA
Source organism: Secale cereale (assembly GCA_902687465.1). Classification (NCBI taxonomy): domain Eukaryota; kingdom Viridiplantae; phylum Streptophyta; class Magnoliopsida; order Poales; family Poaceae; genus Secale; species Secale cereale. The sequence goes on from LR738712.1 coordinate 740,078,824, forward strand.
ACAAAGCAAACTAAAGAGCGAAAGGAAATCTTTTTGGATTTTTCAAAGGTTGAATAAAAGCAAAAGAAAGAGAAAATCTTTTTGTTGTTTTTGCAAAGAGAGAAATAAAGAAGAACGGGCAAAAACTTCGAAAAGATCAAAGTGAATAAAACGGATAATACAATGGAAAAGTGAGAAGGGCACGTACTCCCCCGAGCTTAGGATTTTGGCCTAAGTTGGTAGCAGCTACTGCCCCCAGGAGCCTCCTGCTCCGGGGGTATGGCGGTGAGTCCAAGGGTCGTAGAATGATGCTGGCGTGTACACCGAACTCCTCGGAGTCTCCCACGAGGAAGGTTCTGAGCGCCAAACAGAGGAAGAACCTTCACCAAACTCGGTGGCGGTCTCTTCCTGAAAATGTGGTAACTCACCGTGCCTCTCCTCGTCGGGCACAACCCCCTCCATGGGGTTACAAAACTGATGCTGGACCATGAACTCATCGAACTGGACAACATCAAAGGACCATCCGTTCCTGCGAGAAAAATCAAACAAAAGAGGTGCAGGTAGACGGATCTCGCGTTCCGCGGTGATTCCGAAACGCAAGATATAAACAAGATTATCAAGCTCAGAACCCATGGTGACAAACTTATGCCTTTTCATAGCAGCAAGATCAAAGCTTAAATAAGTAAAAGGATTATCATCAGGGTGTGGGGTGCCTCCAAGATGTTCTAAGATAAGTGTGGCATAAACGCCACCATATAAATCCCCCTTATTGCCGTTCATAGCAAGGCGTCGAGCAATTAAGGCACCCAGATTATAATCAGACCTCCCTGAGAGGGCTGCTGCCAGGATAGCAATATCCGGAGTAGAAATGCTGCTCGTGTTGTCACGAGCTAACACCCCTCTGGCAATATAATATGCAAAATACCTGACGTGAGGAAATAAGATGCTGGAGATCTTCGACCGATGAATATCCCTCGTACCCATGCTGCAGAGAGAGTTGATGACGGTTTTCAGCTCGGAGGGCTGAGTGGCCATCCTAGCCGTCCTCCCAACGTTCGGCACACCTATTATTTCACAAAAATTTCCCAAAGTCATGGTGATAAGATCATTGTAAATTTTAAACTCAATAGCACCTGAATCAGGATTATATCTAAAACTGTTAATGAAACTGGAGGTAAGTTTTTGATACTGGGTAACACGGCTCATGACGAGTCGTGTTAAACCCGCATTAGCACAAAGATTATAAAACTCATCCTTGATTCCCGCAGCTTCGCACGTGCTGGACTTGTGTCTTCCAACAACTCCAGGGGCACATGATCTTCATTATAGCTCACCCTAGCAGTCGATGGTGAAGCTGCGGCTCTAGTAACTCGATCGGAGTGTGCGGGCCTCCTCTTCTCAAGCCACCCTTTTGCCCTTCCTAACAAACTCATTTCTGAATTTTTTTTGCAATTTACAAAAATGAGGATTAAAACAAGGTGAGCTAAGGCAAACTACTCAACTCACTTGTCCAAGGCATAAACTTGCATCAAAACTTGAAAAATAACTTTCTACATATGCATGCAAGCTCATCTCTACAGCACCAAGAACTACTAAATACTCACAAATAAAGCCACCAATCAAAAATCTAATTGGAGGGGTGGAGGAGTCACATACCAGGGAGTATTTGCTCAAAATTTCAGCTCAAATGAGGGGCTGTAGAGAGAGATCGAAGAATCGCCTCCAAGAACAGCAAGAACACAAGAACAAGTGCAGAACTCAGGTTTTTGGAGAAAAAGAGAGAGGGAGGAAGAAGACATACCTGGAGGGGGGGCCTGTGGGCCCCAGGCGCCCTGTGGGCGCGGCCAGGGGCTGGGCCGCGCCAGCTGGCCGCCTGGGCCACTGGTGGGTCCCCCTGGCTGGCCCCAGGACTTTCCGGGTCTCTCCCGACGTGGAAATTTTTATTTAAATTTTTCTGGAATTTTTCTGAAAACTTCACTGTTGAAATTTTTTCGAAGTTCAAAAAGCTGCGGAACTCTCTAAAAACTTGAAGTAGTGAGGAGTATTGTGAAGCTTCAAAACATAAATACTTGGTATAGCAAGTAGGACAAAAACTAAAACAAATGAAAATATAACAAGCTCAACTTTTTATCCATATAAAACATATTTGCTAATAAGGTTGATCAAGTCTTACCAACAAACAGGCGATATATAGAGCAAAAAGTCTCACCTCTTACGAAGTAATCACTGAACCTTTACCTTGATGGACATTGTCCCTACCATGATAGTTTTGTATTTGTGATGCACATGCAGTGGACAGTCCCATTCTCCAATTTTCACGGTCTCGATATTCTCTATAGAGTTGAGGGCATGCCTCATGTCGATCTTCTTTGGAAAATATACCTTGTGTTCTTTATCATTCACATGGAAGGTAACCTTCCCTTTATTGCAATCAATAATAGCACCTGCGGTGTTAAGGAAAGGTCTACCAATAATAATGGACATGCTCCCATCCTCGGGCATGTCAAGCACAACAAAATCAGTAAGAATTAAACAATTAGCAACCTCTACAGGAACATCCTCACAAATACCTATCGGAACAGCGGTTGACTTGTCAGCCATCTGAAGGGAGATATCTGTAGGAATTAGTTTCTCTAAACAAAGCCTCTCGTAAAGAGAGAGAGGCATAACACTCACTCCTGCTCCAAGATCACATAAAGCAGTTTTGACATAATTATTCATTATGGAGCAAGGAATGGTGGGTATACCTGGATCATCGAGCTTCTCAGGAATCTTGCCACTGAAAGAGTAGTTAGCAAGCATAGTAGATATTGCATCATTATGAACTTTTCTTTTATTAGTGACAATATCTTTCATATATTTTGAATAAGGAAGTAACTTAATAGCATCAGTCAAAGGGATTTGAAGAAAAAGAGGTTTAATCCACTCACAAAACTTATTATAATGCTCTTCTTCTTTAGATTTGATGGACTTACCTGGAAAGGGCATGGGTTTCTGTACCCATGGTTCTCTTTCCTTCCCATGTTTTATTGCGATGAAGTCTTCTTTAGTGTACCTCTTACGTTTGTCAGGTGCTTCTTCTTCTCGAACTTCAGGCGGATCATTCTTCTCATTATTATTACCTTCAGGTTCAGCACCGTCTTCAGTCTCAGCATCGGAGATAGATACGCTGTTAGGATCAATAGTTGGCTCTTCATCTGCAATAGGATCATTAGAATTGTCAGTCTCCTTATGTTTCTTCTTTTTCTTTGGAGAGCCAACAATTTCTTCTTCCTGCATTTGAGAATCCTGCTCGATTCTCTTCGGATGTCCCTCTGGATAGAGAGGATCTTGAGTGCTAGTTCCTCCTCGGGTCTTAATCCCGAAAGCCTGCAAATTATCTTGTTTGGCATTGTTAGCAAGCAAATCTCTTTGCACTTTAGAAATTTGGTCAAGCTAAGTTTGAACCATTTGAAAATGCTTCACAAGACATTGAACATCATTAACTGTTCTATCTAAAACATCAAGCAGTCTTTTGATAGCAAGGGAATTATCATGCAATTGACTTTCTATCCTCTCATTAAAATGATTTTGTTTCATAATAAAATTATCAAACTCATCTAAACATTGATCAGGAGGCTTACCATGAGGGATGTCACTTGCGTTGAAATTTAAAAGAGAGTGTACCTCTACCATAGGAGGGTGAATAGTAGGCTCACACAGCTTCTCAATAGGGGGTAGATTCTTCACGTCTTCAACTTTAATACCTTTCTCTTTAATAGACTTCTTTGCTTCTCGCATATCTTCGGGGTTAGAACAAATATGCCCCTCTTCTTTGGTGGTGGAGGTGGTTCAGGGACGGACCAATCTTCATGGTTTTTGGCAATCCTGCCCATCAAATCTTCCGCATCGTCTGGTGTTCTTTTCCTGAAAACACAACCAGCACAACTGTCCAAATAGGACCTGGATTCATCAGTTAGACCAGCATAGAATATATCAATTAATTCATTCTTAGGGATTTCATGTCCTGGTCTAGCCCGAATCAGACCGCAGTACCTCCCCCAAGCTTTAGGGAGGGACTCATCCTGCAACTGTTTAAAGTTATAAATTCTTTGTAAAGCAGCATGTTGCATGTGAGCAGGAAAGTACTTATCAACAAAAGAGTGAGCTAAGTCTTGAGGACTCTTAATGGAACCGCATGGGAGTGAATCATACCATGCTTTAGCATCTTCCTTCAAGGAGAAAGGAAGAAGCTTGGTGATATAAAAGTATCGTGTCTTCTCATCTGTGGTAAACAGGCCACCTAACTCACCGAGTTTAGTCAGGTGTGCAATAGCATCATCATTTTCTCTGCCATAAAAGGGGTCAGCTTCAACCATAGGTATAAGTGAAAGATCAACAGATAAATCATAATCAGGATCATCAATGCATATAGGAGATGTAGCAAATTCAGGATCAGGAACAGTTTTGTTCTTCAAAGAGTGTTTTTCAAATAGTTTCTTAATAACTTCAGGGTCAGAGCCAGAAAACTTTGTCAGTTCCCTGCATAGATCTTCATCAAGCATATAGTAATCATCATCAAGGAGCCTCTCTTTGAGTTTACTCAAATCAGGATAATCATAAGTTTCACCAATAGGGTAGCGAGTAACAGGAAGTTCAATTCCAGACTTTTTAGCAGCAGCAGCAATTTGTTTCTCAAGAGCATAACCAAGCGAACTAATATCATCAAAAGTAGTAGAGGCATCATCAAGAGTATCGGACATAGTAACAGATTCAATAGGAGCATCATGTGGTAGTGGTGAGGCAAACTTACTCATAACAGAAGGTGAATCAAGTGTAGCACTAGTGCTCAGAGCGGTACCTCTTCTTGTAGTAGATAGTAAGATCGGAACCTTGGGGTCTCCTTTCTTACCCATAGTGGATGAAGTGCAGCAGGTGGATACCTCAAGTAGACTTGTAAATATTGCTATGCTCCCCGGCAACGGCGCCAGAAAACGGTACTTGATAACCCTCAACCGTAAGGGGTCGAGATAGTCTTCGCGGGTAAGAATAACCCAATTTATTGATTCGACACACGGGGAGCCAAAGAGTATTTATAAGCTTTGACAGTTGAGTTGTCAATTCAACCGCACCTGAAATATACTTACTTGCAACAAAAGATAAGTGGTAACAGTGATATGATAGTGATAATAGTGATAGTAAAAGTAAACAGCAAAAAGTAAATAGTGAAGGTAAATGGCAAAAGTAGCAACTAGTGACAAGCAGGGTTTAAAACACTGTAGGCTAGGGAGATGGATGGTTGGGCGCTACATGGATGAGATAGATTCTAACTTGGGGCACAGCACACGGAAAAGTAATGATCATCTAGGCAAATATCAAACATTAGGCATGTATCCCGTAAGTAGTTGTACGTGCTTGCAATAAGAACTTGCACAACATCTTTTGTCCTACCATCCCGCTACGAACGGGGCCAAAAGGAAATTATGGATATTAAGGTGCTCCTGTCAAAAAGCACCGGAACAAAGCAATGAACTAAATGGATACATGTAATCCTCAAACTACGGACCATCCCCTTTGGTGTCCCAAGCTGTCACTTTTGGGATCGCCGGTTCCGAACCGTAACAGGTGCAAACAACTCATAGATAGGATCACGAACACAAATATATTCATGCAAACACATATGGTTCAGATCTGAAATCATGGCACTCGGGCCCTAAGTGTCAAGCATTAAGAATAACAAGTTGAAGCAAAGATGATAAACACCATAGTAGATGATAGGCAACATGCCCCCAACGATCTGACAAACTATTACATGATCTAACTCATCCAATCCCTACCATCCCCTTCGCCTACAGCAGGGGAATTACTCACACATGGAGGGAGAAGTCATGGAGGGATGATGGAGTGGTGATGATGATGACGATGGCGACGATCTCCCCTCTCCGGAGGCCAATTCAGCCTCCAGATTAGCCCTCCCGAGGAAGAACAGAGGGTGGTGGCGGCTCCGCGACGGAAAACTGCAAAAGAACTTCTGATCTGGGGTTTCCGTGTCGCGAGTAAAAATACGAGGCAAGGTAGGGCACCAGGGGGTGTGGGCCCCACCCAGGCGACCCCCCGGCGCGGCCCAGGGGGGCGCGCCCACAGGGCGCCTGGGCACCCCCTGGCCCCCCTCTGGCTCCACTTCTGGCTCCTGGTTCCTTCGGGTGCGTGGATTTTCTGTGATTTTTCGTGGATTTTTCTGAGATGCTTAAAAATCCGTTTTCCTGCACACAATAAAACCATAGAGGCAGCTCTGCTGAAAACAGCGTCAGTCCGGGTTAGTTAGTTCAAATCAAGCAAGAATGAGGTCAAAACAATATCAAAAGTGTTTGGAAAAGTAGATACGTTTGAGACGTATCAATGGGCCTGCCAAGCATCGTGGTGGCCGCCATGAGCCTGTCCGACCGCCTCTGTTTGGGTGGCACCCCGCCCAGCTTGACCCAGACCTCAGGCATCGCCATCCCCTTGGGCTCGTGATACGTCCAAAACGTATCTATAATTTCTGCTTGCTCCATGCCTCTTTTGGGTGATATTGCTATGATATTTATACACTTCCATACACTTTTGATCATATTTGGACTAACCTATTAACTCAGTGCACCCCAGTGCCAGTTTCTGTTTTCTGCTGTTTTTGTATTTCAGGTTTTCCCATTACGAAAACTGCCAGAAAAATCCCGGAAAAATTATATAAAAAATCAGTGTTCCAGAAGCTTCCCGGCAGCCAAAGTACAGCCGGAGGGGGGCCACCAGGGCTCCAGGCGCCCTGGTGGCGCGGCCCCCCTCCTGGCCGCGCCAGGGGGGCGCCTGGGCCCTCTAGGCCTCCGCTGATGCCCCCCTTTGGCATATATTTATATCGTGTCCCGAAACCCTCGAGACGGGAACCCTTTTTCACGATCTCATCTCTGTTCCGCCGCCGCGCTTCCAAGATCGGGAGCACGAGGAGAACTCTTCCCGGCACCCTGCCGGAGGGGAGGATCACCACCGGGAGCCTCTCCACCACCATGGACGCCTCCCGAATGAGTTGTGAGTAGTCTCCCTTGGACCATGGGTCCATGACCAGTAGCTATGTGATGTTCTCCTCCCGTTCTTGTGCTTGACTAATTAGTCCTCGTGAGCTGCCCTACATGATCGAGGCACATATGTAATCCTTATGCTGTTGCTATGATGAGTTTGCTGGGATCCGATGGATCGTGAGATTATGTTCAGATTGTGTTTGAGTAATATATTTGATTCACCTCTTTTATATTTATGTTCGTAAGTAATTCTTGCATGTTCTCCGTTGTTATTTATTGCTTTGGCCAAGTAGTAGGTAGTGACTCCAAGAGGGAACGTTATGCTTGATTGTGGGTTCATGCCCCTCGATGACTAGCTTGAGTGACAGAAACATGAGTCTAGGGGATGTGCTGTTGCCACAAGGGGGAAAACAACGGTGCTTGTGCCCGCGGGTGCAAGGATTGTTTACTTTACGCAAAGTTCTTTTAATGCAGTTGTCTGTTGCTTTGAGTTTACACTATGGGTGGGACTCGCAACTTAATACTGGCGAGATGTTCTGGATAGATATCTCAAGGTGGATGATTAGTAGTAGATGCAGATGGATTTCGGTCTACTTACCTTGGCGTACCGCCCATGCTTTGAACCTCTACCTTTATTGCAACATAGTTAGCATTGGTTTGCGCACATAATTCTGTCAATTGCCCAGCTGTAATTCGTTTACCTCACATAGCTGTTTTATCGTCTTTTGGGAGAGAGACATCACTAGTGAACATCATGGGACCCCGGTCCATATTACCATCACTGATCACATCCGCTATTTACTTTCCGCTTTTTACTTACTATTTGCAGCAAAACCTATCACTATTATCACTTGCGTTTGATCCTTTGTAAACGACAAGGCCGGAGGGATTGACAACCTCTCTGTACTCGTTGGGAGCAAAGTTATTTGTATCTGTGTGCAGGTCCACGTTGATTGCTAATATCTGGCGCCGTTAGCAGTTGACACCTTCTTGTTGAAACTAGGAGTCTCAGGGGAAATCGATCCTTGGTACCTTTGCCAAGGGAAAACTTCCGCTACACTGCATCTCAAACCTTCCACTTGGGGTAACCAACGAGGGGCGAGAAGCCATCAAGCAAAGTTTTCTGGCGCCGCTGCCGGGGACTCCACTCTTCAAGATAGGGGAGTTGCACGCTATCTTTTATCTTTGCTTTTAGTCTTGTTAGTTTACCTTTCAGTTTTCTTTATGTCTTTTCACTAGTTTTTCTTAATGGAAAACAACAAAAATATGAGAGAGCTTTATAAGCTCTACCTTGCTTTGGGACATGATGTGTTTGAAGAGAAAATTTAAAAACCTATGGAACTTTATTATTTGCATAACAATCATGATGGTGGTGATGTTATTAGTATGCTTTCTTTGAATATCAATATTGCTAATGACATGGAAAGCTCTAAGCTTGGGGATGACACGTTTGATGAACATGATATTTTTAGTCCCCCAACTTTTGAAGAGAAAATTTACTTTGATGATACTTTGCTTCCTATATATGATTACAATGATGAATATGATGTTTTCAGTCCACCTACTATTGAGGATAAAATTTATTATGATTATGATATGCCTCCTAAATACAATGATTACCATGATGGTTATGATTGCTTTACTCTCACTATTCCTAATAAGAAAGATTTTGCTTATATGAAGAGTAATGATACCTTTTTGCATGTGGATCATGGTAACAATGCTTTATGTGATGCTTATATTGTTGAGTTTATTCGTGATCCCACTGAAAATTATTATGAGAAGGGAACATATGCTTATAGATATTTCAATAATATCAAGTTCCCTCTCTTTATGTTCAAGGTTTTGAAGCTGCACTTGTTTTGTCTTTCTATGCTTATTGCTTTGTGCTTCAATGAATTATTGTATTGCAATATTCCTATGCATAGGAAGCATGTTAGGCTTAAATGTGTTTGGTATTTGCTTCTTGATGCTCTCTTTTGTTCTTCAACTCTTATTCCTACGAGAGCATCATTAAAGTTTTAAGCCTATCTTTATGGCTATAAAGAAAGAGCTCTAGGGAGACAACCCTTGTTATCTTTGCTTTCAGTTTGTTCTTTCAGTTTTAGTGGTCTTGATGTTTGTTACTACTGTAGCAACATCATTGTATCTTTACTTTTCAGCTTTGTGCCAAGTGTAGCCTCTGATTGCAAGAAAGTTCAAAAGTTGTGACGTGCTGTCCAGGACACAGATTCTGTCCTTGGATAGAAAAATTCGTATAAAATAACCAGATCATCTTTTTGGTCTGAATTTTTTCGACAGCGTGCTCTATATAATTGTCTTTCGTGCGTCTGTTCTGAGTTTTTTGATTAGAGTTGCAGAAGTGCCCCGAAAAAATCATTTACTACCTGCTGTTCTGTTTTTCACAAATTCTGTCCTGTTTTGCCTTTCCTTCATTTTGCAAACCTAGAGCTTGCTTTTTCTTTGCATAAACCTTTTGGCAATCTTGAGAAACAGTAGACCTTCAAGAATATCCTTATTTCAAGCAAGGAACAATTATTTTATTATGGGTACTAACCTCGCTAACCAGATTATGATGAGTTATGTATGAAGGGAGTTTTCAAGTGTGCGAGGGAAGATGATAAAAAGATTCAGGAGTGTCAAACGCTCAAGCTTGGGGATGCCCCCATGCACCCCCAAGAAATACTCAAGGAGACTCAAGCGTCTAAGCTTGGGGATGCCCCCGTGCATCCCCTTCTCCATCAACATTATCAGTTCGTCTTTCGTTCCACTATATTTTTATCACTTCATGTGTTATGTGCTATGCTTGGAGCGTCTTGCTTTTAGTTTTCCTTTTTAGTATTCTTTAGCTTTTCATAACGAGTCGGAACTCAGCTTTCTTTATGTGGGAGAGAAACACGCTCCACTTCTACCTAGAACATAACATAGAATTTTCATGTCTATCCTTGCTGTGTGTGTTCTTTGTCTTTCAATAGCTACCATCATGCTCAGCTCTTAGTTTTCATGCTTATCTTTTTAAAGAGCTTTTGTTTAGTTGGTTGCTTGAACTCTCTTTAGTTATCATGGTCATCTTATTAAGAGAGTTTGCTTATGTTGCATTGGTTGATATGTCTATGATAAAAATGCTACGTGCATAATGGTGCTTAGTAGTTCATGTTTTCTTATGGTTAGTCTCAGCTGGGGGGTTCCCAATGTGTTATTGGAATACCAACATGATTTGTTTGCCTATGATGTGGTATGGTTTAGTAATATCTTCCTTCAAGAATTTATTTTGATTGACTTGGCGTATGCTCACGCATATTTAAGACTGTAAAGAAAGTCTGTCAAGCCTTGATGATCTTTTGTTTCTGAGTAGCGATATAACTTCCATGCCTGATTCAATGTTACTTTGTCGCTCTGCATGATTTTGACCGTCATTGCTCTCTTAGTTGGTCGCTCCCAGTCTTTTGCTAACCTCCACCTGTACTAAGCGGACTGACTGCTTGTGCATCCAAATTCTTTTAAACCAGTTATGCCATATGAGTCCACCATACCTTCCTACATGGTATTTACCTGCCATTCCTAACGGAGACTTTCATGTACCATATCGAAATTATTCAAAAAAAATGCATTCCTATTTTGTGCCTCTGTTTTAAGTTCATGAGGAAGTAGTAGTTAATTCATGATCTTTTTAAGTTGGACAAGCTTCACCCCGGGATTGCATGTCTAATGTGCAAACCCATAACACGAGAAGGAACTGGCATTGCGTGCGCCTGGCTCAAAATTAATATAACAAACAAACCCTCCTTCACGCTTTGTTCATGAGCAATCAGAAAACTTTGGCAGTGATAAACAAAGGAGATTAAGAGGATGTGATCGTCCTCATTCGGGAGCCGTTCCTCGAAACTTGTCCATCTCAAGAAGTAATTGAGTTATCTGCTAGCATTCATTGACGGAACATGCATAATCAAAAAAATAATTATTACCTCTGTTTTTTTTAAACCAAGAGCTCTGGTACATGTTTTGTCTTTGTTTCCGACTACGAGTTTTTAACCTTGCCAACAAAAGCCACGGTTCGAGAGTCTCCACCTTCTTTTAAAGCACCAACTACTGAGAGCATGATTGTCATTCTGAGTGTAATGTGCATTGTCCCAAAGTAGCATTGTCTTTTGCATGATTGTGATATCGTTTATTTTGAAATCATTGTATCTAGTCATCACTTAAACCTTGGAGGTGCCCCTGCATTTATGTTTTGCTTCAATAAAGGGGGCAAGCGAGATATCACTTTATCATATTTGCACACCATGCTCATTACAAATCTATTTGATGTTTCAGTATCATATTGTAAAACTTTCAGTTCTTTGTGATTTTCTCATGAGGCAACTTAATTACTATAGATTCATTATCTCGGTAAGCTTTTGTCATATGACTATGAAAAGTCCTATATGGTTAATAGCATGTCACCACAGAAATTATTCTTGTTATCATTTACATACTCGAGGACGAGCAGGAATTAAGCTTGGGGATGTTGATACGTCCAAAACGTATCTATAATTTCTGCTTGCTCCATGCCTCTTTTGGGTGATATTGCTATGATATTTATACACTTCCATACACTTTTGATCATATTTGGACTAACCTATTAACTCAGTGCACCCCAGTGCCAGTTTCTGTTTTCTGCTGTTTTTGTATTTCAGGTTTTCCCATTACGAAAAGTGCCAGAAAAATCCCGGAAAAATTATATAAAAAATCAGCGTTCCAGAAGCTTCCCGGCAGCCAAAGTACAGCCGGAGGGGGGCCACCAGGGCTCCAGGCGCCCTGGTGGCGCGGCCCCCCTCCTGGCCGCGCCGGGGGGGCGCCTGGGCCCCCCAGCCCTCCGCTGATGCCCCCCTTTGGCATATATTTATATCGTGTCCCGAAACCCTCGAGACGGGAACCCTTTTTCGCGATCTCATCTCTGTTCGCCGCCGCCGCGCTTCCAAGATCGGGAGCACCAGGAGAACTCTTCCCGGCACCCTGCCGGAGGGGAGGATCACCACCGGGTGCCTCTCCACCACCATGGACGCCTCCCAGATGAGTTGTGAGTAGTCTCCCTTGGACCATGGGTCCATGACCAGTAGCTATGTGATGTTCTCCTCCCGTTCTTGTGCTTCACTAATTAGTCCTCGTGAGCTGCCCTACATGATCGAGGCACATATGTAATCCTTATGCTGTTGCTATGATGAGTTTGCTGGGATCCGATGGATTGTGAGATTATGTTCAGATTGTGTTTGAGTAATATATTTGATTCACCTCTTTTATATTTATGTTCGTAAGTAATTCTTGCATGTTCTCCGTTGTTATTTATTGCTTTGTCCAAGTAGTAGGTAGTGACTCCAAGAGGGAACATTATGCTTGATTGTGGGTTCATGCCCCTCTATGACTAGCTTGAGTGACAGAAACATGAGTCTAGGGGATGTGTTGTTGCCACAAGGGGGAAAACAACGGTGCTTGTGGCCGCGGGTGCAAGGATTGTTTACTTTATGCAAAGTTCTTTTAATGCAGTTGTTTGTTGCTTTGAGTTTACACTATGGGTGGGACTCGCAACTTAATACCGGCGAGATGTTCTGGATATATATCTCAAGGTGGATGATTAGTAGTAGATGCAGATGGATTTCGGTCTACTTACCTTGGCGTACCGTCCATGCTTTGAACCTCTACCTTTCTTGCAACATAGTTAGCATTGGTTTGCGCACATAATTATGTCAATTGCCCAGCTGTAATTCGTTTACCTCACATAGCTGTTTTATCGTCTTTTGGGAGAGAGACATCACTAGTGAACATCATGGGACCCCGGTCCATATTACCATCACTGATCACATCCGCTATTTACTTTCCGCTTTTTACTTACTATTTGCAACAAAACCTATCACTATTATCACTTGCGTTTGATCCTTTGTAAACGACAAGGCCGGAGGGATTGACAACCTCTCTGTACTCGTTGGGAGCAAAGTTATTTGTATCTGTGTGCAGGTCCACGTTGATTGCTAATATCTGGCGCCGTTAGCAGTTGACACCTTCTTGTTGAAACTGGGAGTCTCAGGGGAAATCGATCCTTGGTATCTTTGCCAAGAGAAAACTTCCGCTACACTGCATCTCAAACCTTCCACTTGGGGTAACCAACGAGGGGCGAGAAGCCATCAGCTCGTCGAGCACGACTTCTTGAATGTCAGCCAAGAGGTTGTTGAGGGAGAGGAAAAGCTTGCCGCTCCGCGTAGCCATTCTGAGCATAGCAGGATCTGGGAACACCACCGAGAATGCACAGTCTCCAAGGGGAGAAATCTGCCAGTCCTAGGAGCCCTCAAAGAGATGGGGTAGCTCGACCTCCAGGATCTCCTTTGTCAGCACTCCGGGCGCCGCCGTGAGCACGGCCGCATCAGCTCCCAACTGGATCTGCGGTTCCTCCCTCGCCTCCTCAGGATACTGAAGGCAGAAGAAACCTTCACCGGAAATGGCGTGGCCCATGGTCTGGAGAAGGAGAGGTTTGCCACGGGTTGGGCGCTGCGCTGATGTGTGGCCTTCCTTGGTACAGACGACGCAAAGGGGCTTGAAGGTGCACAGATTTTGGAAGTGCCATGTGCGACCACACTTGAAACACTCTGGAGCATCAGCTTCCTCGATGGGGATCGGCGTCGCTTCCGTGCCCATGGAAGAGGACGGCACATCAGATCTAGGCAGGAGGGGAGGCTTAGAGGCCCCCGCCCCTGCAGGCTTGGATTTCTGCTTCTTCGCATAGGGGTCGCTGGCGCGGTCGGCACCCTGCGGCACCGGAAGCCCCTTGCGCTTGAGCTCGAGGCCTTGCTTCTTGAACTCCTCCTTCTGCTTCTTTTTGCGCTCCTGCTCCTTCAGCCACCAGGGAGGAGGCGCCCCCCAGCCGCCCTCGTCGTCGGCACGAGCCGCTCCTTGAGGCGGAGGACCCTGACGCCGTGCGCGGTCGCGGTCCCGCGGCGGCTCCATTCCCGGCTTCTCCACCCGTCGTTCTTGCTTGGATCCCATCGCCACCACCGATGCGAAAGAGCACACCAGAGGAGGAGGAGGGGGAGTGTGAGTGAGGAAGCGGGCGGAGTGGCCAAAGCGCCGCACGTCCGAAGTGGGGGCAAGAAACCCTAGAGAAATGTCTAGGGTTCCACGGGGCAGCCACAGCCACTTATATGGCTTGGGAGGCAGGCCAGGAGTGGGCTGGATTACCCCGGTCAAGGCGGGCTGGGCCGTGTGGAGATGGGCATCCCCTTTATCCGCCAGAGCCACACTCGACTGGGCCGAGATGGCCACCTCTGGTGGGCCGTAGCCCACGCGGACTGACAAGCCCGTAGGCGGCGTGAGCGCTTCGCCCCCAACCCTAGGAGACTTCGCGCAGGGATCCGCTCGTGCCGCCGCCACCGCCGTGGTGGCGACCAGCTCTGGCCAGGATCAGAGAGCAGGCGCAGGCCCACATCCGAGGCCTCGGGGCAATCGAGTCCC
>LR738712.1:740093436-740122012 GCA_902687465.1 Secale cereale
CCCCCCCGGCGCGCCCGCCTTACCCACTGGTGCCGCAGCCCACCGCGAGCCACGCCCGCCAGGCGCAAACGCTCGCCGACGTCCAGCCTTGAAGGAGCCCCCAAGCTCCTCCGCACGCGCCACGAAATCGCCAAACAAGCACGTTGCACGGCCTCCAGCCGCAGATCCGCCCGCGCCATTAGCCGGTGCTTCCTCGTCGTCGTCGGAGTCCTCCGCCGCCAGCGCCCAAATCGACTCCCCGACCACCCGCTCCCCTGGCGAGAGGAGGCCTGCAGCCTCCCACTCACCGTCGAGCGGGCCACGGTCCATCCGCCCCCCGAGCACGGAGCGCCGGGCGCGAGGGCGTCGGAGACAGGGGAGGGCGCGGAATCGCCTCCAGTGTCGCCCGCCCCACCCGTCCGTACAGGAGCCGTTGCCATCTCCCGCAGTGACATCTTGTGCTACGCTGTTGTTCGCAATAAATTATAGTCATCTTGTAATTGAAATTTTGCCTTCTATAAAAATATGTTACACATCCGCTTATTAAAAAAAACTATATGCCAGACTTGAACCGTATGGCTAAGGCCAATTCCGGCCTACCGTGCCATGCATGACTGCCGCGTATGCATGCCACATGCCCACATCTATCTCGCTAGATATATACAACCAAAATGTATAACGAAATTCCACGCCAAGGAAAAGGCAAAAATTTATAACGATCAATTACACAATTGTGAGTCCCGTGGCGCACACAGGCACATGTTCGTATACGTCCGGCTAAAGTGATAAGTTCAGACAAGTTCCTTTGTAAGAAACACTGCAAGGATATTTTGTTGCAATTCGCAAAATAAATTAATAAATTGTTGCATGAATTGATGCATGCATGCATGGTAACCCAATCTTTAGAGTGTGTTTGGTAGGGTGCATGAGGTCAAAAATTTCCAATCCGACTCATTTTTGCTTCTTTGATAGGATGAATGGGCTCATCTGAAGCAAAAAAGGGCTCTCAACCATGTCCATCTCATGCACCCCAGAGAGGGTGCATGGAGGCCGCCATGCTGGCCCAGAGCCTGTTTAATTTTTTTAAACATGCTTATAATTTCAAATTTTGTTTAAATTTGCAAAAAAAAATCAGAATTTGTTTAAATTTTTTGAAAAGTTCACCTTTTCAAAAATTATTTAATTCTTCTTAAAATGCTCATAGTTTCAAAAAAATTAAGTTTTCAGAAAATGTTCAGAATTTGAAAACTTGTTTAAAGTTTTTTAAAAATCATAATTTCAAATTTTGTTTACATTTTTTCTAAAATGTTTGGAATATATTTTTCTGTTTAAATTTTCAAAAACAAATCATATTTTTCAAATTTATCAAAAAAATGCAAATTGTTCTAAATTTGTATAATTTTCCAAAAAAATACAATTTTAAAATATGTTTAAATTTTCAAAATTGATCAAAATTTACAAATTTATTTAAATTTTCAAAAATGTTTAGAATTTTATATTTTGTTAAAATTTCAATAAAAGTTTGGAATTTCAAAATATGTTTATTTTTCATTTTTTTTCAATTTTGTTCACCAATTCGAGATTGTTCAACATGTCTAAACACTTGCAGTCTGCCAAACAAAATCTCAGATTAGCATGTCTCAATGCATACACCGCTGCCAAACAATAGTAAATGCATGGTCTCAGCATGTCTAGATTCAACATGTCCCAGAGGAGAACAACTAGACTAGGTCCATACATACTACCAAACACATCCTGGCCTTGTTTGGTCGCTAGTGAGAAAAAACTCCAGGGTAAAGAAGTCAGAGATGAGATTTCCTTGACACATTCAATACCACGGGGAATTATCTCTCCATAATTTGTATGTCCGATGGAGATGCCACTGTTAAAATAATAATACCATTTTCCCATTGAAATATGATGATAATGTTATGGAGGGAACTGAGTAGCAGCTCCATGATGGCACTTCATAGTATGGACTTTTGGCTTTGTAATTGGTAACCCGTTTCATCTTTCCATGGATATGTGGATGTTTCTGAAAAAGTTGACATGGATGACTATTTGATCCCGACTAAACCTTTCAATGTTGAGGAACTTAAACGTGCCTTATTTCGTCTGGAACAAAATAGGACCATATATAGGGTCTTGATAATATTCATGTAGAGTTACTTCACTATTGTTGGAATATAATCCAGGAGTATATTATGTACATGTTTCATGTTTCCACCCTAACATTCTTGAAGCACAATGACTCAAATATGGTGTTATTACTTTACTATGTGAAATTCCACTTGGTAAGAAAATTCAGCAATAATTTATATCCATTTGCAAATGGATGTCTAAAACAATGACTTTAAGACTTAAACCATTTGCCGAGAAATTGATTAGTTATTAGGTTCACTAGATGATTTATCAGAACTAGAAAAAATATGGTTGATATTATGCCCTTGCATGAATTCTTCATGACACTCGTGTTAATAAGCATGATGGTGCCGTTTTAACTATATTTTGGAAAGACATCCGACTAAGTTAATTGTGATTCTTACTTGGGTGCCATGCTCCTAGGGGTTTTCTTCTAAAGTGATGTGGTTGAGTGAAACTAATCTTTCACAAATATATTCTTAATGTCAAGCTTTACGATATTGTTGGTCCCTACTTTAGAGTGCAAAAGAGGTTGGGCAAGGGGATCGTTTTTCTGTATTTCCCTTTAACCTAGCTTGTAGAACCGATGTTAAGGACCAGAACAATGTGTTGTTGGTAAGTTTTGATCCCTGTCCTTATTGGTAAAGGCAATGTAAGTTTAGAATATGCAAGTGATATAATTATGTGCATAAGTCGTGATCCAGAAAAATCTTTAAACCTCAAGCTAATGTTTTATATTTCTTAACTCATATATGGTTAAATCAATCTATTAAAGGTGTCTAATGTTGCGGGAGATGATTCCATTTATAGGTTCATGTTAATGTGTTTCTTTGCCTACTTGGCAAGTTCCTAATGAATTTTTTTGTGTTCCTATTAGATACATTGGGCTAAACGAAGCTAAGTCTTGAGGGAGAAAATGATACTTTGAAAGGGGGTTCTTTGTCCATGGGAGGAAATTTGTTCTCTGAAATGCCTCTATGTCCAGTATTCCTTCTAAACAGATGTATATGTTCATAATGAATTTTATTTTGTAAATTTTGTAAGCATAGAAGGATATTTCTTTGGCAAGTTTTTAGTGCTAAAAACCAATCATGTGCGGTTATATGGGTCTGGGGATGTAGATCAAAATATAATGTGGGGCGGAGGTTGAGTGTTAAAAATTTGCGGCAGGAGATTATCGGTCTTCTGGTGAAGTGGTGGTGGAAGTTATGAACCCAATCTAGGTTGCGACATGACATTGTCAAAGATAAATACTTGTACAATCATATTGTTGTTTCTATTAATTCTAGGTTTTTTATTCCTCACATCTGAGGCCATTTCTAGAAGTCAAAGAGCTTTATATTGTGGGTAGTGGAAACATGGCTATACTGTGTAACGACTCCTTGAATAATGAAATACCTTTGTGTGAGAAGTTTCCCCGGTTGAGATTTACAACATGAATTGCATTGTTTATCCGTTTCCTTAGGTCGTGCGCTCTACCCTTTTTAGAAGAAGGTTGTCCCCTTCTCTGCCCGGTAGTGGAATGATATGTGTGTCGTTGTTACTATGGTCCTACTTCTAGTGTCCCTGGCGGATTTTTGGGGTCCGTGGGAAGAAATCTAAATACGCTACCAAGTCCATGGTTAAGTGGCTTGGGAGAAAACTTGTTGGGGGCACTTTAGTTGGATCTAGGATGTGAAACTTCCACTTCCACTTTAGATTTTGTTTTGAAGCTTTTGCAAGATGTTGCACCGGTGAGAGAAGACAAGAGTAAGAATAACTGGTTGGGAAATCCTACATGCTCCTTTTGTCAACAAATTGAATCTTCACACCATTTTTTTCCTCTATCACGTGGCTAGGTTTCAGGAGAATAATAGGGGTATGTATTTGGCACTTCTCTTTGCCCTAATTACATTTGGCTGTTTTATTCTTGGTGTTACTCCTTTTCCCGTGGTGGTGAAACTTCTAGAGTCAAGTCGGGGATGTCTGTTGGGTTATGTGGAACAGTCGAAATAAAGCTACATTCGAAAAGTTGATCAAGACCCCCTTCAAAGTTAAGTTATCATAGGTGGATTAGCGCATCCCGGTTCAAGTCCCAAACTTAACATGGATGCTCGCATATTTTGTAGATTTATTTTAGGTTCTCTGGCGCTATTCCTTCAGTTGTATGACGTACCCATCAACTACGAGGAGCACATGCCTACTTCGTTAGTCTCAAGGTCTTTTGGCTAAGTATCTCGGAGGTGCTAATAGGAGTAGGGTTGTGTGTGTGTGTGTGTGTGTGTGTGTGTGTGTGTGTGTGTGTGTTCATAGGTGTGTGTGTTGGGAGCGTCTGCGTGTGTACTGTGTTTTCCAAAATTAAGACTCCCTTTGAAATTGTGTTTGCTACCTGTTCTTTTTTGCATTCTTGGAAAGGTCTTCAATGTCGAGTGATGGATGCTTTCAACAAGAATGGTAGCTACTCTGTGTCAAAGTTGTGAACTTAGGGATTGCAATCAATACGTTATGGGTGGATACAACCTCCTTCTACCCAAACTCATACCCACAGAAACGTTTTTACCCACCCACTTCAATGCTCATGGGCATAAATTGATACCATGCCCATACTCATTGGGTATCCGATACCCAATGGATCCAATGGATATCATTTAAAATTTTAAAAAGTGGAGAAATGAGTCATTAATTCAAGTGATGATGGGCTAGCAGTATAGCATTGACCTGGCCTCTTCTGGTGGGTGGTCTCTTGGAAGAATCAAGTGAGTATGAGCAACGGTTGGTGGAAGCCAAACACAGTGGGAGGCAGCAGTGGGAATCGGGGATCGCTGGATCGAGAGATGGACAGGAGTCCGGTGACGTTAAGTCGAGATTTCATTATTTTCAGGAGACACATAGGGCGTACGAGGAGTGGCGAGAAAATGCCTGTGAGCCTGTGAGCCTATGAGCTATGGCCGCTCAAAAATTAATAGAAAAAGGATAGCCCGATTGAAAATCATAGTGTACGCATCTACGTATAGATTTGACTCGATGGTACGCCGTGGCTAAAGTTACTTTTAGGCTTCATTTTGCGCACGTTGGTGCGGCATGGAGTGGCCGTTGACGCCCCATTTGCTCACGATGGCGCACTTCAATTGTGGCTCGCAAGCAGGAAGTAGCTGCCTGCCATAATTATAGCTTTGGTTGGAGCACAAGATCCTACGAAATGGCGACTAAACATAGACCACATATATATTAATCACCGGCAACATGTACGAACGCCTATTTTGTCCATTCAGAGGGAAGACAAGAGATATGCTATTGACCACAGCACTCATACACACTTGATGCAAAAATTAGAAGTGGGGAATGCTGCGTCATAACAAAGTGAGCTGGGATAGGGTGCAAATGATTGATTTTTTTTTCGTTTTTATTAATAAAATAGGAAATAATTGAACCACTGCATGAGCCATATCTCTTTCACAATCGAGTAGTAGCTTTGAATTTGTCAGGCATATAAAACATATGACATTATCCGGGGATGGCAAATAGAGTTGTAAAAGCTTGGTTACTCTATCTGTTTTGGTTAACTATAGTTGCCATGTCTAATTTATGGTAGTTGCCGTGTGTAATCAAACCATAGTTGCCGTGTGTGATTAACTACTTGCCACATATGGTCAAACAGTAGTTGCCATGTGTGTTTACCTAGTTGCCACGTGTGGTCTAACCATAGTTGCCATGCATGGTTAATCACAGTTGCCATGTGTGTTTATCTGGTTGCCACGTACGTGCAACTGCAATTGCCGTCTAGCAACGAATCATAGTTGTCATGTGCGTTTACCTAATTACCACGTACTCGTAACTGCATTTGCCATCCAACAACGTACGGGCGTTGTGTGGACGAAAATCAGTTCGCCACACGCGCGTGGACTAGGTGTTGCCTGTGTGGGCAGAAACTAGTTCGCCCACACAGCGCAGCTAGCAAACCGCGTGTTGCGTGCGTGTGGGCGAACTCTCGAATGCCTACACACCAGCCTTGTCCTACGTGGCACGCGAATTCTATCTCAATGTGTCAAGATTCGTGCAATACGTGTGGACGAATTGCAAAATTGCCACACGTGTAGACGTTAGTATTTTCGTATATCTTTTATTACCTCCGTCTCAAATTACTTGTTTTAGGTATGTCTAGATACAGTCGGGCGAGTATTTCTTCGGCAGTAGGGTACGTGCTACAACAGCACATATTCCAGATACAAAAGAACATATTGTGCAGCATGGTATATCCGAACCTTTCCGGTTTCTAATGGACAGACACGCCTTTCATAAGAGCACCTACAGCAGGAAGCCCTAAACCCACCTTATTCGTCCAGGTAGATGGTCTCGTTACTGACCGGTCACGGAATTTAAACGGACGCCTCAAACGGGCCTCAAACGCCCGGACTGACCGGCATCCCTCATATTCAGCCTAAATACGGAGCAAATATGGGCTGATCGGGACCATGCTGGCCCATCATACCCCAAATATATTCCTCCCCATTCACTAGTCGGATCAAACCCTACCAACTTCACTGCACTCCCCTCCGCCACCCAAGCTCACCTCCGGCGATCTTCGACTGTATCTAACATGTCGGATAACGGATCTGACACTCCGACCAGTCCAGATCCGTCGGCTGGGGTGTCATTCCGTGTGGGTTGTAGGAGGCAATGGCCATTCACATTGCACTCCGCTGCTTCCGGGAGGACAACGCCCGACCAAGGGCAGGATTCGTCCTGCGCGACTTCATAGCGTCGGCTCGACGGGCGCTCGGCTTGATCGTTTAATTCTGACCTTCCTGTTTTCCCATCCTTCGGTGTTATTGTGTACTCTCTTCGTTCTAGAATAGATGACCCAACTTTATACTAACTTTGTACTAAAAGTTAGTATAAAGTTGGGTCATCTATTTTGGAACTGAGGGAGTATGAAGGATGTTTATAATCTACTCCCTTCGTTCCTAAATATTTGTCTTTCTAAAGATTTCAACAAATGACTACATACGAAATAAAATGAGTGAATCTACGCTCTAAAATATGTCTACATACATCTGTATGTTGTAGTCCATTTGAAATATCTAGAAAGATAAATATTTAGGAATGAAAGGAATGGTTCGTTGTCGGCTCCATTCCAACAAACCCTCACTACGCTGCCGAGCCCCTATTCGGTTAGTTTTCATCATCCAAAAGCCCCCACGGCCAGACAGTGCAGCCGGACCCTCCCCGTGATCCTGTAGCCTCCTGGCACGACCGCTCGCATGCCGTAACAAGCAATTTCTCCCGCCGTGCTTCGCGTTGACGGTCGCGCGGTGTCGCCTCTGTCCGTCCATTTTTCTTGCCATGGGGCACTGGATCTCCCTCTTCATGGCGCGTAGTAGTAGAACCGGCATGTGGTGCCTTTGCTCTACTGTCCTTGCGGCAACCAAGTTGGTGAGCTTCATTCTTGTGTTACCGGCCTTGGAGCCTTGTATTGTAGATGTATATGGCCTTCCTGCCTTGTTTTGCCGATGTAATTATATGCTTATTGATTTTTGTAGAGTTTGCTGCTGCTTTTTTATGTCTATTAAGGATCTAGTGTTAACAACATCTATGATAATGGTGTTGCACTAGGAACTAGGCCGATGATAAAACTTGTTACCTTTATATTTTCTTACACGTGATGATTAGAATTTTGCTAATGCTTTATATTTTAATCAAATTATGCTAATGATGTCGCACTAGCCACTAGACCGACGACAATCAAACTTTTTACCCTCATATTTTCAATAGATAATGCTTATAGAATTCTGCTAATGCTTTAGATTTTAGTCAAACTATCCTAATGATGTTGCTTTAGACACCAATCTTGTGATGAAACTTGTTACCTTCACATTATGTATAAAATATAATGCTTAAAGCTTATTGTTAATGCTTCACATTTTAGTCGAAGTATTCTAATGGTGTTGAAACTAACTATATTCTTTAACTCATGCTACAATAGTTAGTCACATCGGTTAAGGCTTTAAATTACATGTCTCACTTGATGTAGTAAAGACAGGTCAATTTTGTTTTCTACAGTGTCACCGAAATATCAAAGCGGTGATACGTTATGCTTTAGTTGCATTGTAAAAAAAATTTAAGAGAAGACGAAGGGTCAGGAGAAAGCACTTGCTGCTCCAGATGATTAAGTTTGCTTCGAGGACTAGGTTAACCTTCAGGACTTCTACCTTCTTGCTTCGGCCTATCAGCTTCTTATCTGGAGGTAGATAATTATTCTAAGCAATCTTCATTTTGTTAAATCATACTCATGTATTATTATTATGAATCATAACTTGTTTGTTAATATGTTCTGGATAGATTATAGTTTAGCGGCACTGCACAAAAAGACCAAGTCTCATGTCCTCCGCCATGCGCCTGCACCACGTGAGAGACGAGTGAATTACTTGGGAAACGACATAGTATGAGCACATCACAAAAAATGTATATTTGTAAGTCTTACAACTATGTTCAATACGTTGGCTACGAAGTGTTTTGAATTAATGTACATGTTGGTTGTGAACTTCAAATATATTATTATGTGTTATGAAACGTAAAGTTCTTGTGCTAATATATAATGTATGATGTGTGCCTGCTTGTTTTGTATCTAATGCCCACAATTTCACTTGCTTGGCTGGCAACAACAGAAATAAATGCCCACAATGGAAATTATTGGAGATGTTATCGTTGACCGGTCAGCAATCTGTGTTCATAAGTCATCACTGACTGGCCAGGAGTCCCGTCTGTGCTGGTGAAGTCATCACTGACCCCAAGGTACTGATGGGAGAGAAGCAAATCTTTCATGATACTATTTGTGCTATACGGATCAGCAGTAGTGATACTCGCTGATCATTTTAATTACCAGCTTGTGCATTGTGCAACTGAACGATACAGCCGTTGTAAAAAAAAGATTGAACCAGCCAAGCGACCTAGTTTTTTTTTTTTTGAGGCTAAAACACACGCTTTATTACTCAAGAATGTTCTGAGGAATACATCTCAAGTTTGGAGGTTGAAGCAGCCAAACATGGCGACCAATAGACAGACTAAGCGCGTATTTAGCGAGGCTATGTGCCTCGATATTTATGGTTCTACGTTCAAAAATAAAAGAACAAGATTGAAATTCAGACTCCATTTGCTTGATCTCCCTAATAATATGTGCGTGTGTTCCTCCATTGCGTTCAGAAATATTGGAGACCACTTCCTTGCAGTCCGATGCGACCACCACTTGTGTTTGCATTAGATCGGACGCTAAAGCCAAAGCCTCCCTGCAAGCTAGGGCTTCAAGAGACGCCGGGTCGGAGACACCCTCAAAACATATAGCTGAAGCTCCCATGAACGAGCCATCAATGGCTCGACAAATGACACCGACTGATCAACGCCTTGCTGATTTGGTTGTAGCCCCATCCACTTTGAACTTGCAGTGGCCCGGTGGTGGAGGAATCCAGCACTGAATCACCATTGCAGCTCGCACTTGGTTCTGTTGCGTAGGCCTCGAGGCTGATATCTATGAGATGAAACGATCAACAAAACTGGACTTTGAAATATATTTTCATGGATTGCCTTCCACCGAGCATGCCAAATAGCCCATAGAGTGACTAAAGCTTTGATGAAATCCGACGACGATACTTTCTCCATTATAGTGAAGATCCATCTGCGTGCATCAGGTTCTGTTACCTCACTTAAAGCCGACAGCAAATGATCTTCCTCCAGCGCCCACACGCATCTTGACATGGTACACTCCAACAACGAGTGACGCCACGAATCCTCATTACCGCAAATTCTGCACCGGCTTGTCGTCGCCATTTTCCGGTGGTGGAGCAGGTCTGCAGAAGGTATAGACTGTTGTGCTAATCTCCAAAGAAACACTCGGATTTTAGAAGGAACCTGGATCTTCCAGAGTTGACACCACGACCGTTCTTCTGATTTAGTATTCGACGAGTCACTCCGTCCTTCCAGCCAAGCTTCCCTCCTGATTTTAGTTGTTACCAACATGCGGTAGGCTGATCTTACTGTAAGTATACCCTTACGCTCATGGCTCCAAACCCAAAAGTCATCAACAGGTCTTGTGCACACCGGGATGGATAGGATAGCATCAGCGTCGAACTTGATAAAAATGCTTCGGACTAGTTCCCTGTTCCAGTCGCCCACATTATGCAAAATGAGCTCGTCCACCATCTGTGGAGGGTTTTGTATCAAACTTGTGATTGGCCTCATGTTATGCTCCCGGGGTAGCCAATTATCCCGCCATATGTTGGTAGTAACTCCATTACCAACTCTTCGAATTAGACCCTGAGATAAAACTCCCTTACCTTCATATATCGCTCGCCACACTTGAGAGGGCGAACTCCCCAACTCAGCTTGTAAGAAATCTGTGTTCGTAAAATATTTGGTTTTAGGATTCTTGCACTAAGGGAAGTGGGTTCCTGAAGAATACGCCAAGCCTGCCTCGCCAGCAGAGCAAGGTTAAAAAGTTCTATATCACGCAAACCCAAACCTCCCATGTATTTAGGTCTTGTCATGACTTCACAAGATACCCAAGCAGCCTTTCTTTCTCCCTCCTTACTTCCCCACCAAAATTTCCTGATAAGAGAATTTATATGTTGGCAAAGGCCTCTAGGGAGTAAGAAACTGGACATTGAGTAAACAGGAACAGCCTGAGCCACACTTCTAATGAGGACCTCCTTTCCACCAGCAGATAATAATTTTTCCATCCACCCTTTAACTTTGCTCCAGACTCTGTCCCTCAGGTATTTGAAAGCCCCATTTTTTGAGCTTCCCACATCACTAGGCATACCCAAATACTTCTCAGAAAGTGTTTCGTTTGGGACTTCCAGCACCTCTTTAATCTCATTCCTTAGAGTTGTAGGGCACCCCTTGCTGAAAAAGATAGATGATTTTGATCGATTTATTTTCTGTCCCGACGCTTTACAATATTTGTCCAAAACTGAGGATAACTCTCTAGCTCCATCACCATGTGCCTTGAAGAACAGCATGCTGTCATCTGCAAATAGTAAGTGGCTTACCGGCGGAGCCATTTGGGCCACTTCAATACCACTGAGGTGCGATGACTCATTATTTTTTAGGAGGCACGAAAGGCCCTCCGCTGCCAGCAAGAACAGGTAAGGAGATATCGGGTCCCCCTGCCGGATACCTCGGGTAGGTTTAAATTTCTCAAGCTTATTACCATTCATCAACACTGAGAAATTAACTGAGCTTACCATACCCATAATCATAGAGACCCAAGATGGTGCAAAGCCCAGCTTGGTCATTATGGCTTGCAAATAGTTCCATTCAACTCTATCATAAGCCTTCATCATGTCTAGTTTTAGTGCAGCAAATCTGTTTTTCTTTGCCTTGTTGCGCTTCATAAAATGTAGACACTCATATCCGAGATTATGTTGTCTGTAATAAGACATCCAGGAACAAAGGCAGATTGCTCTTCTGATATAATGTCAGGTAAGATTAGCTTTAGACGATTTGAGACAACCTTGGAAGCTATCTTGTAGAGGACGTTTTACAGACTTATAGGACGAAATTGAGATAGTGAGTTTGAATTGGCTAACTTTGGGATCAGCACTAGGACAGTCTCGTTGAGCACTTCCATGCTTTCGTCCCCTCGAAGGATTCTTAACACAGTATTTGTCACCTCGTTGCCAACAAGGTCCCAATGCCTCTGAAAAAATGTGCTGGATGTCCATCCGGCCCCGGCGCTTTGGTTGGAAACATTTGAAAAAGTGCCTTTTTAACCTCTTCAGATACGGAGCAAGGAGCTGCTGGTTCATACTTGGTGTTACTTTGACTGGAACTGCATTAAGCACCTCGTCCATTCCAGACGTGCCCTCTGCCGTGAATAAATTCCTGTAGAAGGAGGTCGCCAATTGCTCCATCTCGGCTGGATCATCTGTTACAGTATCATCAGCACGCATGAGTTCCTTTATTTTATTTTTTTCGCCGGCGCATGCTAGCACGCTGTTGGAAGAACTTGGTGTTCCGATCTCCATCAGAAAGCCAATCAATACGTGATCTCTGCCTCTGCATGATCTCTTCCATGTGGTATAACTCAATGAGTTTATCACGTATATTAGTCTCTGCATGTGATGGCATAGTTCTGGAGGGTGCATTCTGTAAAAGGTCCAACTCCTTTTTAAGCTTCTTTATTTCTCGCCGGACATTGCCGATGTGACGGGCTGACCAGGAGACCAGCGCGCCGGATAAGTTACTCAGCTTTGTCGCTAGCCCGGTCGCTGTCGGCGCTACAGGTTCCGCGTCCCATATCGATCCCAAATAGTCACTGAATTGCTCGTGTCTCTCCCAGAATATTTCATACTTGAACTGTCTCCTTCCCCTCTTCCCCCGAGACTCCGGAGTAAATTCCAGACAGATCGGCGCATGATCCAATGACGCTGCAGTTAGATGTTGCAGATTTGCATTAGGAAACAGGTTCATCCAGTCAGCATTTGCTAGAGCCCGATCAAGCCTCACTCTGCAATAGGCACCGCCCGATATTTTCTTTTCAAAAGTCCAGCTCCTTCATGTGTACCCTAGATCAACCAGGCCACAGACATCAACTGTGTCCCGGAAACCTGCTATCTGCGTCGGACGTCGGGTGCCTGTTCCAACATGCTCTTCCGCTCGCAAGACCTCATTAAAATCCCCAATGCATGTCCAAGGCAAAGTGCTCGTGGAAGCCAGTGATTTCATAGTATTCCAGGTTTTATACCTTTCACCTGTTTGAGCCTCGCCATAAAAACACGTTAGTCTCCAGTCTGGAATATTTGCCATACTCACTTTTGCATCTAAGTGGTATTCCGAGTAGCCCAAAATTTCATTCATTGTTCCAAAACATACCGATGCCGCCACTACGCCCATTACTGCTAACTGCATAACCACTATCAAAACCTAGCGTACTAGCTAGACCTTCTACCCGTGTGGCTGAGTTTGAGTTTCAACTATGCATAACACAGTAGGGGCAAATTGCTTCACTAGATCACGAAGCTCACGAACTGTCGCCGGCTTGCCCGCACCGCGACAGTTCCAGCATAACACACTCATTGGCCCCGGCGGCGCTCCGTATTGGAGCCCGCCAAAGATGCTTCAGATCTCTTGCCAAAAGTTGAAGTTATTATTGTAGAGACTTTTTCAGATGTTGTTCGGATCCTCTTTGGGTCTTGCTTTGACGTGGGGCTAGGAGGGATTTGTGACGGGGGCAAAGCCAAAAGATTGCTTGGTGACTGAGCTTGGGGTGCTGCATGTACTGTGGCTGTTGTGTTGGTTGCTGCAGGAGCCATCAACTCTCCTCTTTCTGATGCACGCTTCCTATTGCCATCTGCCTCAGTCATAGTAGCATCAACATCATCTTCTTCTGGATCATAAACATCCTCCCTGCCATGTGCGCTCCCGCTCCCGGAACCACGTCCAGAGCGTCCTCCTCCACGTCCTTGACCTTGGCCCCTACCTCGTCCACCAGCCGGACCAGGCCCAGCTCCACGGAATCATGTCGCTTTGAGGTCTTTGAAGACCAAAGCTTTGGGAGGGTGAACACCATCTCCGCACTCCTTAAACAAATGACCCAGATGGCCACAGACCGCGCACCAATCCGGCAGCCTTTCATATTTAACCCTAAAAATCTCCCTCTTCTGTCTTACGACGAGCGACATCACATTTTTTTAGAGGCTTTGTAACATCGATCTTAACTCGAACCCGGTAAAAATTACCTTCAAAATCATGCGACTTTGGCCAAGCGACCTAGTTGTACACTACTTGGGATGTGGCCCGCTTTAGCGTCAGGCAAGTGCCGGCCAACGCGTCCCGTGGCCCATGAAGTGTTGGTTAAGAGCTCGCGCACTGTTCTTGGCAGAGGTGGAGGTGGACGTCGACGAGGCCGTGAGCAAGCCCGTCGATGTGGCAGGCCGAGGTGGCCAGCCATGCAGCCCCCCCCCCCCCCCCCCCCATAATTTTGGGGGTTCGGATCTACCTTACCTTTATTGATCAAGAAACAAAAAAATGCCCTCAAAGAAGCCCATTTAGCTATGTACTGAAGTCCATGGTTGATTTCGTTTCGGCCAAAAGCAAGCATGGATCACTGATATTTGATCATTCAAACTTCAAGCTTTCTGCAGAACAAGAGGTAGATCTATTGTTTTCGTACTGATCTATTGTTTTCGTACTTTTGCAAACCAGAAGAGATAAAGCAATTAAGTACAAATATGCTTTAGTTATATTATTTCTTTACTTATTTTCGGAAAATAACAGGGTCTCATTTTGCCTTTCGCACCAGGGCCAGAATTCCTGGAGACGGGCCTGCGTGTGTGCATGGTCGATGACGTGTGCCAGTGCGTGTATGCGTGCAGCGAACATGCTCATTGTTACTACTCATTAGGCAAGAGCAGTTCATCATGGCTGTGTTTGGGAAAGGAAGACCTTTGGGGGTAGGAGAACTAAAGGAGAGGCCAAACACATTGACACATGGGTGACCGGCCAGTGCAAGATCGGCGGGAATGTGTGTGCGCATGTGTGAGGCAGGTACGCAGTTCCCTGCATTGGATGTGACGGTGCACAGACGAAAAGATCTGCCAAGATATCAAAAATATATTGGCGGCCGGCGACCAAGGTTTGGCGAATGGAGAATCTCTTTTGCTCTTCCACGTTGCTTTCCGTGGGGAAGCGGCGAGTGGTAGGCGATGGCGAACAGCTTCCCGTGACCAGTGAACTCGATTCGTCGCAGTGACAGATCGATCATGGAACGCCTAGCTACTGGCTTGGCTGCTTTTCTTTCTTTTCCATGTTCGTTGGTCCTCGCCCACAGTGCATTGGCGGCATCTTCCCCAGCATATCAGAAAGCTATCTAGATCCGTATGCAAGACATAGATGTATGTATGCATAAAGAAAGAACAGACCTAGCTCCATGTACAGCGTGACATCAGCTGCCTGTGTTGTCATATTTCGTATGGCAACGAATATGCCGTGCATGGAACCATCTCACATAATGTGGTTGTTCCGATCTTTGAACACGCTTTTGTTATATCTGCGTTTGACAATGAATATGATTGAGCGCACATCAACCCATGAAGAGGCCTACGGACAACTCTTTTTTCCGGAAAAAAAAAAAGGAGTCGTCTCTCGTACAAAAGAGCTAGTTTTGCCTTAAAAAAAACTAGTTTGAACACAAGAACATATGTGAAAGAGACAACCGAAAAATGCATTGTAGGTAGCCGAACCTAAGCAAACCTAGTTTCTTCGGTAATTGAAGAAAAGCTCTTTCAGCCTCTACACTAACCAATAAAAGGTGCACACAATCAAAATTCATTGCAAAATTCACAATTCATCCGCAAGTAGAAAAAGATACTCTATCCGTCCAGGTGCATAGGGCGCCTTAGGAGATGCACCGCGACGCATGGTGATAGGTCAGCGTTATATTTAGAATCGTTGAAATGAGCCACTGCAAGTGATCAGACATGACAAGTTATGCATTGGAAACTATGAAAAATAAAATATGACTTGACTTATATTTTGAGGAGGGAGTATCAATTGTTGTGCAAAATCTAGCTTATATTAGAGCAGGAGAATATCAGATACACGAAGAAAATTGGGTAACTAAACCCACAAACATAGTAACAACCTAAACAGAGGAAATATTACAACCAAAACACTATGCCTTGCCCAAGTCGCATCCAAATTTCGTCCTCATTGTGCCACCACAGCTCTAGCCGGCGATGGACCGCATTAAAAAATGAGTACCTAAAATTCCCACAAATACATGTAGATGACCAAACATCGTTAAATCACCGCAAAAGTAGACTGTAATGTGCATAGGAGGAAGACAATCACGCCAAGCATACCAACGAAGGCAAAAGTAGACTGTAATCAAGCACTGGCGCCAGCATTGGCATTTCAGGTTCGATGACCTTGCTTGCAAATTCTTAAAAGAAAGGGATCTTCAATAAGACAGAATTTTCACCGATGAGACTCCATGGAGCCAGGCGGGCAGAATACACAAAGAACCAACCCATCAACTAATAAAAAAAACATCATCCACGAAAAACGATGGGAAAAAAAACATTGAGCTTCTCGGCAACGTCGGACCAAGCGTCACTGAGACTAGAATCGGGGAATTTCTGTCTAAGTTATGTGTGTGCATGCACGTGGTTAATGCCAAAATCCAAGTTATTACTCCCTCCATTTCTTTTTAGCATGCATATAATATTTGTTTGAACTCAAACTATGTAAAGTTTGACCAACTCTCTAGGTAAAAATTATCAACGATCACAATACGGAATCAATATCATTAGATGCATCATAAAATGTATTTTCGTACTATATGACTTTGCTATAGATGTTGATATCTTTTTATACAAATTTGATCAAACTTCGTGTAGTTTCGACTTGAAACAAATTTTATATGGAGTAAAAAGAAACGGAGGGAGTATGAAAAAACTGCAGTACTCTAGGTACAGTCGGATCGTTCTCCACAAAAATATTGTAGAAACTCTCAAGTAAAATGACGTTCCATTAAGGTGCATTTCGGTGGGTGTACGGCCATGAGTTCTAGCCACAAAACATGCATCGCAATTGGCAGAGCACCACAGCTGAATTAGCTTTCTTGATTGTGCGTCTACAGGTCGCACGACCAGCAGAATGTTCCAGTTAACACTGGTGTAGAATTATTGATGGGGAAAACGAAAATCCATTTCTGCACCCGAGCTCATCTGCACCCGCGCTCACGAATTTTTTTAAAATAAATACTAGAAAAATTCAAAAGTAAAGCACAGCAATCTTTCATACAACTCTCATTGGTTCCTCTACAGTTCAGCTCGGGTCAGTGTGTAGTACTCCTATAAGCATATCATATTAAAGTTCGCGTTGTCCAATTTTTGTTCTCCGTGTACTAGTAAAGGAAAACATGCCTCAAGTTAAACTCTCTTGTCTTTACTGGATGGCTAGGGCATAGTACTAATTAACTATTACCTCCGTAAAGTAAAGTAGTGATCTAATGCTCCTATATTTCTTTACAAAGGGACTATTTCATTTGAGCAGCGGATATCTCTTATGTATTCTTGGCATATTCGCAGCAGCTAGCTGATTAGGGTTTCTTCTTCAAGAGATCTGAGAAGCTACGATCGACGGGACAGTGTCTTGTAGGTTCATGTGGCCGGGTGATGATTAGGCCACCAATTGGATGGCTCATGTTCAACGGAACATATGCGCTGTAAGAAAACCAGAAAGGTGATGGTTTTACCTTTCCGTTCAGCTACCCATGTAGACTTAGAGCTGGATCTTAGACAGGACAGATAGTGCAACGACCATAGTGCTATGTAGAAATAAGGGCTCAAAATTTATATACAGTTTAATCCAATGTATTCCTGCAATATTATCTTAAGTATTACTATTTAATCCAATGTATTTTCTTTATATACAGACTGAAGACAAGGCTAAAAATCCCCGGCCCCAAGGAACCTGTCGCTCCCCTACCCAAAAAGGCATTCGCCCCGCTTTATAAATAAAGTAAATCGCCACAGAGCACACATACAAGGACTAGTTCAAACACACGCACCCAAGTCTCACACACAAGTACGAAGGTTCTGCTGAGGGCACAGCTCAACAAGCCAAAAAAAAACTGAAAGAAAAAAGCCGTGGAGCCAAACAAGCGTCTAGTCGGGTTCCGGCGGAGGCGGCGAGGCGACGGAGACAGGCGGACGGCCATCGAGCGGAGGTCGGCGATGAAGACAGAGATGACGTCACGGTCCTCAGGGCGGCTAAGCGGCCGCCAAAGCTGTAAGAAACCAGACAGTTTGAAGATAGCGTCAGTAGCCCGTCGTAGAGGAGCGACAGGTCGCTCCCCTACTACCGAAGACGATTCTTATATCATACAGATTTGTGATTGTAAAATGTTTATATTGTGTTTTGTAAACTTAACCAAACTCTACATAGTTTGACTTTAGTTAAATCTAATATGCAGGGTAAATAAAAACTAGAGAGGGTACTGATTAGGGCCCTTCGCGCGTGTTCGGACGTACTCCACCATTAGCTCGCGGGAACCTTCAAGAACGAACGAACGTCCGCATCGAGCACCCGCAGAAAACGCGGAGCCCGCCGTCAAGATTGATAAAGCCACGCACTAGCTCCCCGTATGCGTAATTCTGCATGCATATACTCCCTCCGTTCCCAAATATAAGTCTTTTTAGAGATTCTAACAAGTGACTACATACGGAGCAAAATGAATGAATCTACACTCTAAAATATGTCTACATGCATCCGTATGTTGTAGTCCATTTGAAATGTCTAAAAAGACTTATATTTAGGAACGGAGAGAGTAGTTTTTTTTTCTTTTTATTTTTGCGAATCTGCGTGCATAGAGATTGGAGGGCAAGGATCTCATCGCATCGTGTGATAACAATCAGATGAGATCCAAACGCGTGGACCTGGATCAAACCTCCCGTGCGCATGCCCGCATCTGCATGCAACGCCGCACAGGTCGCAAGCAGGCAGGCCTAACCTGCCACCCAGACCATGCTGATCGGCGCAGGAGTAACAGCCGGCTTTTAATCACACAGTTGGCAACGCCGCGGTATTCCGCTTCGGCACTGAAGCGGGAGATGGTGGCTTGCCTCTTGGACGACCCCGAGACAAGGTTAGAGCCGAGATACACACAAAACCCAGCAGTGGACTTCCGAGTGTCCGGGCACCCTGCCCAATCTGCGTTAGAATAAGCAATGATATTCGTGGTGGAGGACTTAGATCTGCAGTCCATAGTGAGAGGTGTCCCGCAAGTAACGAAGGATCCGCTTCACGAGCTGCATGTGAGAGTCGTGAGGGGCATGCATGAAGAGACAGGCCTGTTGGACGGCATAGGCAATGTCTGGACGTGTGAGGGTGAGGTATTGGAGGGCACCGGCAAGGCTGCGGTAGAGCGTCGGGTTAGAGAGAGGCTGGCCGTCATGAGAGGACAGCTTGGAGCTTGTGTCAACGGGTGTGGAGACGGACTTGCAGTTGAGCATCTTGGCCCGCTCCAAGATCTCAAGAGTACTGTTGTTGGCACAAGAAGAGACCAGACGCGTTGGGGGTGACGTTGAAGCCCAAGAAGTGGTGGAGAGCACCGAGATCAGTCATGGAAAACTCGTTCTTGAGCGAGGTGATGACGGAATGGGGTGTAGTGGGAGTGTTTGCCGTGAGAATGATGTCATCGACGTATACCAACGAGTACGCGATGGAGGTGCCATGGTGCAAAATAAAGAGTGAAGAGTCACTCTTGGCGGCTCGAAACCCGAGAGAAAGGAGATATGCTTGGAACCGAAGGAACCAAGTGCGTGGAGCTTGTTTGAGGCCGTAGAGAGGCTTGCGGAGATGACAAGCATGGTCTGGTCGGGAGGGATCCACATACCCCGCGGATTGAGAGCAATAGACCGTCTTGTGAAGATCGCCATGAAGAAAGGCATTCTTCACATCGAGTTGATGAATGGGCTATGAGTGAGAGGTGGCAAGGCTCAAGACCACTCGAATGGTGGCCAATTTGCCGACCGGGCAGAAAGTCTCGCCATAAATGCCTTCTTGCTGAGTGAACCCGCGAACAACCCATCGTGCTTTGTAGCAAGCCAAAGAGCCATCCGAGTGGAACTTGTGACGAAAAATCCACTTGCCCGTGACCACGTTGACACCTGCAGGTTTAGGCACCAAAGACCAAGTGAAGTTTTTCATTAAAGCATTGTATTCTTCTAGCATGGCTTGGCGCCAATGGGGGTCTTTGAGTGCGGATTTATACGTGGGGGGAATGGGGGAGATGGAAGAGGAGGTGGTGTCGGCGAGGAAAAGGCGTTTTGGCATAAGGTAACCGATTTTGGTTCTAGTGGACATACGGTGTGCATTGTGGGTGGTTGTATGGGATAGCATGGCGGGGCAGACGTGGCTCGATGGGAGTGGTTGGCGCGGAAGAAGAGGGTGATTCGATGGGACCGGGAGCAGTGTGGGGCCATTGATCCGAGGAGGATCTGGAGCCACCAGACGAGGCAGGGTCAGACTCACGTGTGATGGGCGCGGAGGGTGAGGCAGGGCCACCGGTCGATGCGGGTGGCGAGGGCGAGTGAGACACGTGGGAGGTTGGCGCGTGGGATGAGGCTAGGCCCACGGAGGAAACAGTCAGGTGGGTGGGCGACGGGATGGTCGCCGCGTGCCAATCGGGAGACAAGGGGGGATTGGGAAATCGAGTGGGGGTGTGTGTGATTCGGTGGGGCCCGGCGTGGGGAGTGGCGCGCGGGTCGAGAGGCGCGGGGGGCAGGAGAACCGGTAGACGATGCTGTTGGAGGAGAAGAACGAGCGGAGGGGGTGTTAATGAATTCGCCACCGTTGTCGCGTTGCATGCTTTTGATGATCACATGAAATTGTGCGTACACAACGGCAAAGAAGCATTGGAGGACGGTGGAGGTGTCAGATTTGTGGTGTAAGGGAAATGTCCATGAGTAGTGGGTGTAATCATCTAACACGACAAGATAGTATTGAAATCCCGAAAAGCTTACAACCGATGAGGTCCATAAATCACAATGAATTAAATCAAAAGGAGCAAAAGTTCTGCTAGTAGACAAAGGAAAAGGAAGACATGGATGGCCTCCTAATTGGCAAGTGCTACAAGGAGTGTTGGCTCTTTATTACAATCGACTAGAAAGTTATGAGAGATGGAAGAAAAGCTTTGAGCACCGGGATGTCCAAGTCGACGATGCCACACGTCCGGGGAAATGGTGAGGAAGGCCGACGCCCGAGCCGGAGTGGTGCCAGTGAAGGCTTAGAGATCGTCGGTGCTAGCGGACATCATGAGAACTTTCCGAGTGCGTAGGTCCTTCATAAGAAAACCACAAGGGGAAAATTCAACAGAAAATGAGTTGTCAGTAGTGAATTTGCGAACAGAAATAAGGCTAGTGACAATAGTATGAGAGACAAGAATAGCAGTGAGACGAAAGTCGTGGGGAGTGAGGGTGGTGGATCCAGTGGCGGTGACTGGAAGATGTTGCCCATTGCCAACAAGAATAGTAGAAGGAACATGCTTTAAGGAAGAACGAGACGTGGTCAAGGTACCTTGGGTGCCGGTCACGTGCGAGGAGGCGCCATTGTCCATGTACCACTCGGGGGCAGGGTTGTTGGGGAAGCCGGAGTTGCTGTAGGTGGCGTTCAGCATGTCGAGGTGCTCCCACGACGGCTGCTGGGGTGGGTAGTACGGCGATGATGGCGCTGGCGCTGGTGGGTACATGTTGTAGGCCTGAGCATGAGCGCCCGGGCGGGGGTCGAGGACGTCGGCAGCGTTGGGAGGGACCCAACCAGAGCGCGGCGACGGGAGGGCCATGCCATGCGTGGCGAAGTACCCAGTGAAGGGCGCTGGCAGGGGTGTTGGGTGGCCGCGCGCAGTGTAGCCACCGCGCCCACGGCCACGATCACCGCGACCACGGTCAGATGGCGACTGCGGTGGGTGAGGAGCCTGTGCGCGGTCGGAGGGAGGCGGTCACGGTCACCGCGACCACGGTCAGATGGCGGCTACGGTGGGTGAGGAGCCTGTGCGCGGTCGGAGGGAGGCCGGTCGGAGGAGGAGTTGCTCTGGCCGCGATCACTGGAGCCACATGAACCGGAACCAGAGTTGCTGGCCCAGCCGCGATCACCACCAGGAAGCGCGAAGGCCGAGGCACTCTCTGCGGCGGCGCGATGCGCCTGAGACTCCTCGGCCAGAACCACCCGTGAGAGGACGGTGTCGTACGGGAGGCCCTGGTCACCGAGGACGACGCGGATGGTGTTGAGGCGCATGTCGAGGCCATGCAGGAACTGAGTGGTGAGGTCAGTCTCAGTAACGGTGTGGTCGATGTCCGTGAGGCCATCGGTGAGGAGCTTCATGTGGCGCGCATACTCGGCCACGAGGAGATCGCCCTGCTTGAGAATGTGATACTGTCGGTTGAGGATCATGTACCGGGCAGCTCGATTGGCGAGGAAGAAGTCACGAATCTTCTTCCGGAGAGCATAGGTGGTGGTGGCGCCGTCGACGTGGTCGACCATGGGATCCGCAAGAGTGGCGTAGATCCAAAGGGCAGCGTGGGCATCGAGCTCGTGGTAGGAGGCATCGGCGTTGGGGGGAAGCGGGTGCTCAATGAGGAAGAGGACGCCGTAGCGGGTCAGAACCATGAGGAAGAAGGACTTCCACTTATGGTAGTTGTGGTCAGCGGGATTGAGGAGAAACTTGATGAGGTTGGTCATGTGGTCGGAGAAGATGGGGTGGCGGGATGCAGGCGGCGGCGGCACCGGCGGAGCCGAGGTGAAGATGGGTGCGAACTGAGATCTAGAAGATCCGATGGTACCTCGAGAGAGGGAGGAACTGGTCCCAAAGACGAAGGGCGACGAGGTTGCCACGGAGGAGGCCGAGGCGGTGTTGGTGGCGGGCGCCGTGAAGGAGAGGGAGGGCAGCGAGGTGCCGGAGCGAAGAGCAGCAGAGGAGGGAGAGGAGTCGGGCTCGGCCATGAGACTGGATATCTGATACCAAGTCAGAAACTATGCTCATTGATTAATCACAAATGTCACAGAGTACAACATATATGCAGAGAGGAGTTGCCAAACGCCCCTACAATCGTGGCACGCAGGCCAGGCGTGGCTAGACTCGGTCATACAAGAAAGATACAAAGTGGATACAAAAGTATATACGCTAACACAAACATTCAAAAACCTACGAAAAAACTAACGCCCACACGTGTGGGCGTTTGCACATCGCCCACACGTCTCCATCACCACTTATTTTGCCACGTATGAATAGATGACAACAGTAGAAATCTTTTTGGTTTTCGACTTAAAAATGTTTTATCTCCTAACTGAAAAATCAAATTAAAAATCCGTTTTCACCATTAAATCCGTCTCGACGAGATTTTCAAAACTACTCCCATCCGTCCCAAAATTCTTGTCTTAGATTTGTCTAGATAGAGAAGTATCTAACACTAAAACGTGACTAGATACATCCATTTTTAGACAACTCAAAGACAAGAATTTTGGGACGGAGGGAGTATATGTTTTGATGAAAAAAAAAATTTGCCCAAAAGTTGCCATGATGTTTAAACTGTAGTTGTCATAGTGCTTAAACTAAAGTTGCCATGTGGCAATTTTAGTTTGTAGAGCATGCCAATTTTAGTTTTTTTATGATGGCAATTCCAGTACTTTGACCACGAAAATATATTTTTGTATAAACCACGGTAATTTTAATTACATATATCATGGCAATTTTAGTTTATGATGCATGGCAAGTCTAGTTTCTTAATTCTCGTTTAATAATATGTCAAAATTTACTTTTAAATGTAGAAGAAAATAGCTGAAACGTATCATGACAACTTCAGTGCAAACATCATGGCAATTCATGTGCAATGGACATGGCAACTTTTAACACAAAAAATTTCCATTAAAATATATTGATATGAGATCTAGTTTCGAATATCTCGTCGCGAGGGATTTAATTGTGAAAACGGATTTTCAATCGGATTTTTTTATTTAAGAGATAAAGCATTTTAAAAACTGAAAATCCAAAAAGATTTCCACATGCATGCATGCGGTGACATGGCACAGTCTGTGTGTTATAGGACGGAATTGACTCCCATCACCCGTGTGGGCGTTAGCGTTGTTCAAAACTTAAAGAAAAGAATCGCACGGGGCGTACGTACCACGAAAAACATGGAGAGCCGCCGCGAACCCACGTCAGATCGGGGGTGGCGGCCAGGATACACACGCGGCTCCGCCGCCGTCGCGCGCGTTGAGTTCAACCGTCGTCAGCATGCTAGATTGTTTGCAACGTGAGTGCCGGAAGTGCGCGTGCCCGCCCGGCCTGTCGCTGAATGTCTAGGAGGGCGGTTGTACTTGTGCGTCATCCCATTACAGCTCAAAACCAAGGTTTGAAGTCATGCATGCATAAGGGCATCATTCCGGTGGTCGGGGAGTCAACCGCCACTCCGATCTTCCCTAGGCACCAAGTGCATGTGCTAGTGTTGGGTGTGGATGTGTTCGCGCTTACGTTGTACTCGGTGTTTCTGAAAAAATGAAAAGACAAAAGCATGAAGCCAAGGTTTCATGCTAGTAGCTAAAGTGATTAGAAATGCGCAACAACAAGAAATAACGCTGACTGCCGTCTTGGAAACACTTAGCTACAAGAGAGGTTATTCAAAGGCAATGATCCCGGAAAAGAAACGAGACGTAAGACCCGTTTTGTCGGATCCAACCACCGAAGAGACGAAGAGTTCCTCTAGAAAAAAGAAGACGAGGGATATAAACACGCGCGGATACTTAGCCAAGAAAATATAATTTTGTACGCATCATCGTGGGCTAGTCAACCAGCTCGTGCATGGTGCAACGTTGGTTGGCAATAGCTAGCTCTAGCCGCTCCACGACCCATCCATCGGCAAATTTGACAATTTTGACCTCTGGGCGAAATCAATTGACAGAATGAACTGTCCGTGAAATAATTTCACACCCCTGACCTTTTTGTGTAGCGCCCGCCACGACGGCGCCACATCCTACGGTGCAGCGCCTAGCTCGGGGGCGTTGCACGCCTAGCCAGTGTCGCATCCGGGTGATCCGAAAAATTACTAAGTCAATGTGCAACGCTTGAGAGCTAGGCGCCACACTATACAGTGTAGTGCCTAGCTCCTAGGCGTTGCACTAGTGGTTGCTTCATTTTGTAGTGCAACCGCTAGTGCAACGCCTAGGAGCTAGGCGCTACACTGTATAGTGTGGCGCCTGGCTCGTAGGCTCTGCACATTGACTTAGTAATTTTTAGGCAGTTCAGGGTGCGACGCTGGCCAGGCGTGTAACGCCCCCGAGCTAGGCGTTGCACAGTGTAGTGTGACGCCGTCGTGGCGGGCGCTACACAAAAAGGTCAGGGATGTGAAATTGTTTCACCGGTAGTTCATTCTGTGAATTGATTTCGCCAAAAGGTCAAAATTGTTAAATTTGCCCCATCCATCATCGGCGCCGTAGCCCTCCCAACGACGGGAACGGATATTCCAGGGATAATTCCCCCACTTTTCCGACACTGCATCGATCACACCATCATCATCATCACCATCCCCTTTACTACTTCTTCACCGATCCTTCCCTTCGCTTTTGCTTTCCTCTGTCTGTCTCGTCTCCGCTAATTCCACCACGCATCCACTACCCACGTACGTACTCAACTACCCATGGCCGAGCTGGCTATTCCTTCCTTCTCCATCGCCTTTTGCCGCCTCGAGAAAAGGCTATGCATGGCTTTAACTGGAAGGAGTGACGAAGATCCAAGGAATACCAGCTACGTCTCGCTTTTTATCTTCTCTCATCAGTCGTTAATTTGCTCAGGCCAGTCGTTAAAGTGTAGCAAGTGGTACGTAACTGCTAATGGCCGTTGGTGTCTCGTGGTAGCAGCAATAGGCTACGCATGCGTGACGCCCCAGCTGCGATCGATCTGAGATACTTGCTTTGGCCTTCGGCAGCGGAGAAAAGACCATGCACGCATGTGATCTGCGAGAGCAGGAGAGATCGGAGTGGTTTTTGGAGGGCTGGATCGATACTCTCTGTCTATCTAGGGCTAGGCCAATGCATATATTCCTCGGTCCACGTTAATTCCGGCCTGCCGTGCCATGGCAAGCCACATTTACGTATCTCTAGCTACTCATCCATTTAGCTATCCGACCAACAGCTGTAAAGATACATCACTATTCTGCTCACACAATTATTGGACGCTAGCCTTTTTTACTTTTTGAAAAGGAGAGAATACCTCTTGGCTTATGCATCATTGCAATGCATAAAACCATTTCTATTAAGACTTAATAAGTATCAACATCCTTTATAGTACTGCATGGCAAATATATCTGCTGTGAAGTCTTTTTTTAAAAGGAACACTGCTAAGATATATATTTTGTTGCATGAATTGACCGTACTTGGTACTGTCAACCTTGCGATCGGAGAACAAAACCGTGATATGGATTTTGCCAAACCAGTCACTACCAGAATTTACGTAGTTGCCGATGGCCTCATCTATGCCGACGGCCCCGTCGACATAGATTGACATATCCCGGCGATCTAGAGCAGGCGATAGGCGTAGAAATGCCGTCGGCATATGACGATCTATGCCGTCGGGGGCCGTCGAGACCGCTCGCGATACGCCTACGGGGGCCGTCGGCATAGATGAGGCCGTCGGCATAGCTCGGGCCCACCTACCCGGTCAGCGACGACCGTTTGACGGCGCCGAAACTCCGCCAACGGGAACTAACGGCGGCCGTCGGCATATCTATGCCGACGGCTATGACGTCAGCACAGATTTGTTGACATCACCGATGCGTCGTCGACACGTCATCGATCTGAGGGAGGGTGGGCCGTGGTGTGGCAGAGATATGCCGACGGCACAGCCGTCGGCATAGACATGGCCCATGCCCTCTGCCACGTCATCGATCCGCGTGCGATGCCACGTCATTGATCCGTGGGATCATAGCTCCGTGTGCGCAGCTATGCCGACGGCCTTGCCATCGGCACACCTCTATTTAAAAAACAATTTTGCTTTATATTATTTATTATTTGTATTCTTCCACAAGATAAATGTGCCTTATCTAAACAAAAAACATACCTCGATGGTATATCGATTTCCCCCCTCACGGACGTCGCTGCCGCCGTGTCATGAAGGGGGTAAATGGTCGACACAGAGGGAATCTGGTTAAATGGGGCGTTCGGGGTGGCCTTCGGGGTGTAGCTTGATACGTCCATTTTGCATCATGCTTATATGTTGATATTTATTGCATTATGGGCTGTTATTACATGTATTGTTACAGTACTTATGCCTTTCCTCTCTTATTTTACAAGGTTTACATGAAGAGGGAGAATGCCGGCAGCTGGAATTCTGGGCTGAAAAATGAGCAAACTCTGGAAACCTATTCTGCACAACTCCAAAAGCCCCGAAACTTCACAGAACTCCGTTTCAGAAAATATAAAAAATATCTGGCGAAAGAAGATCACGAGGGGGGCCACCTGCTGTCCACGAGGGTGGGGGACGCCCCCCCCCCACTAGTAGATAAAGGGACATCTGACCCGGTTCGTTAGGGCCTTTAACCCCGGTTCTTGAACCGAGACTAAAGGGTCGGTACTAATGCCCTGGCCCTTTAGTCCCGGTTCAATCCAGAACCGGGGCAGATGGGTCTCCACGTGGCCTGTGCGCGGAGTCCATGCAGGAGGGCATTTTGTCCCGGTTGGTGGCACCAACCGGGAGCAAAAGGCATCCACGCGTCAGCATTTCTATGGCTGTGGTTTTTGTTTTTTTTTTTGAAAGGGGAGGGGGGGTTGGAGGTTTTGGGGGGTTAATTTAGGTGTTTCATATATTGTGTTAGCTAGCTAATTAATAGAGAGAAGTGTCCTCTCTTATGTCCGTGCTTGGTCGACGCTACGTACTACACATACGTATAGAGAGGACTAGACACGCTAACTAGCTAGCTAGTAAGCAAACGAAGGAAACAGAAGATCGTAATCAACATATATATGCATACAGAGAGAAGTAATATCGACCACCTCTCCTTCTCCGAGAGATTGGTCGA
This sequence comes from Secale cereale, assembly GCA_902687465.1. Classification (NCBI taxonomy): domain Eukaryota; kingdom Viridiplantae; phylum Streptophyta; class Magnoliopsida; order Poales; family Poaceae; genus Secale; species Secale cereale. The sequence goes on from LR738712.1 coordinate 740,121,102, forward strand.
ACAACAAGTTCTCGTATATCTATCCAACACTAACGGGTACATATATACAATAATTATCTCTTACAAATATAATCTCCTATACGATGGACGCATGGTCCACATAGTATTCTCCGTCTGGCGTGATCACGTGTTCAAGGAAGAATGCCGCCTATTCCTCTTGAATTGCTCGCAGACGATCTGGTGCTAGGAGTTCATTCCGCATCCAAAACATCTAATTTGAAGAAGGGGGTCAATACATACATACATACATACATATATATATATATATATATATATATATATATATATATATATATATATATATATATATATATATATACCTAATAATAAAGCACGGAACGAGTCCGTCGGGTTCACCGTCACAATACGCTTCTTCCCGTAAGTTTACGCTTTCACTTTGAATAGCACGGTCGCTGCGTTTTTACAAAAAGGTACCTGTGTTTTTTAGTATTCAACCCGCAGTCCTTTGTTAAGTGAAAAAACGTTTCGTTCAGGATTGTTTCAAATAAATCCATATAGTTCACGATATTCAACGCACGGTCCCGCGTCTTCCTCTTATCCATCCGCTCCCTTTGCGGCCTCCGCCGCCTGTAGACCTCTCCGGTACGGCGACACCCTTGTGAGCTGCGGGGACGGCTATGGCCGCCGTGCTCTCGCGGGAGGATGGAGGTCGTGTCGCCGGGGCGCATGCTCGGTTGAGGGGTGGCGCCCTTGTCGGCGGCGGAGATCGGCTACGGCCGCGGCAGAGGACGAGAAGGCGACTGTCGTGCTCTCGCGGGAGGAGGGAGGCCTTGCAGTGGCCACCTCGGGCCCACATTGGAGCCCCTCACCGCCGGCTCCCAGGAGCACCCCGTGTCCTCGAAAGGCCTGAGCTCTCCTCCTTCCCGAACTCGCCGACTCCACCCACCCCC
>LR738712.1:740122117-740133451 GCA_902687465.1 Secale cereale
CCCCCCCCCCCCCCCCCCCCCCCCCCCCCCCCCGAGGCACGGCCACAACCCCGCTTCCCCCGTTCCTTCAATCGGGTGGGGAAGATGCATGGTGGATGGGGATGCATGGAGGACGATGGGCGCGCCGGGAAGTGCACCGACCCGACGTCACGCTGCCCCGCAGCTCCTGCTCTTGCCCTGGTCGTGCACGGTGTGAAGGACGGGGAGGCCAGTTGTGGGCGCAGCTAAGGGGAAAGGCGGAGATTAGGAGGGGGCCATCGGACCATGGCGATGAAGCATGGATGCCAACTCCTAGCACACAAATTCCAGGTGAGAATTCGATGTCTTATCTCTGTTCTTTCTTTCTCTGCTCGAAGGTGTTGCGTCCATAGTAGAATTTACTGGGCCAGTTCAACTCCTTGCCGACTCCCTTCCCTTGCAATGAAAACGCCATGAGAAAGTTGCGATCTTGGGTTCAGATCAGTCGAGAGAGTTTGTCTTCTACACCCGTTCTTTTTTCTTCTTCACTAGAGGGGATAAATGCCTAATGTAGTTGTAGTAGTAGGTAAACATCAACAGATCTTTGAACAGGAATGACACACGCAACAACTCTCGGAACATATGTGTGCATGATGCAAAATATCAGACTGAATTTCTTCTGAACTACTTCTGAGCAGCAACAACACAATCAATGGCACAAGCAAGCAATCAAATCATCTATGGGAGAAAAGGAGAAGGAAAGCCAGCAAACCTACAATCGAGATTTGTATGAATTAGTAAAAAAGCACAGTCAGGTCACAACCATGCCAATAAGTAAATTCAGCCTCATGTTCTAAACTAGAGCCACGTCAAATTGGAAAATCAAGAGAGGAGAACCCACTGCCTCAAAATCCACTCCATATAGCTCGAGCTAGCAAGATGGCGATGGGAGGTAGCGGACATCTATTGTAGTCAAGCACGAGTGTTGTGCTGTACTAGATCACACACTTCTAATCTATGTCTAAAGTATATAAATGTACCAATCACTAATCCATGAATCTGATGGTGTGTAGTTGCTTAGAGCCTAACTCCTCTGTAAGTTAATGGCAAAGGTCTTGCCTAATTTTCAAAACGACATATTTACAGGTGGACCGACTACTGTTAACAAAGAGTGTGGTGAACAATGGGGCATCATGAGCAAGAAGGATACGATGAAGTTCATTTACAATGTCCTCGAGGGGTTGAAAGAAACAGCCGGTGTCCAAGGTGGAGAAGGGCACCAACACCGCACATAAAATGAGTTTCGCAACACATGGTAGCTACCCTGGAAGGAGTACTTCATTGTTTTACAGGTTCTTGATAATGCTTTACCTCCAGGTTTGAGATTTTGTTAGTATTGGTCTGAGATAGTCAATGCATTTAAGCAAGGCAGTGGTGCAAGTGCTTTTCTGGTGGAAGATGAAGCTTTTGTTGGGGTTGTGACGTTTCTTCTGAAGAAAACTGACGATGAACTCAAAAGACAGATGACCTGCAGTTTTTGTGATATAGAACAATCTTATTCAAAATTGTAGTAGCTGCTGAAACGATGGCTTTCTTTGTATTGTGATGCAACTTCACGATACTAGGTTGTTTTTTTAGTTCTGATCTTCTCCTGTGACTTCTATAATGGCAAGTTGCTACTACGGGATTATCTGAAGTTGTTTCATCTCAGTTATATCTTCATATACTTATAGAAACTTCTGAATCTTACACCAGGTGGGAGGCGCTGCTCGCCTACTGGACACCCTTGTCCTCTCCCATCCAGTGCGGCTCACAACCTGCTATAGAGATGACGCTTGTCGGCTCCCGTGCAGGCCCTCCTTGCGGACAGCCTCCAGCTCAAACCAGCTCCCCTGTTTGGCTCTGCCGCATCCCGTGGCTGAGCAGAGCGAGGAGACCAAGAAAGGAAATACTCAGTTGATTTTGCAGGAATGGGGATTGACCTGATCTGTTTGCTTGTTCCCAGATTAAATGATGAAGGCGCCCACACATTTCCCCAATGTCTCGACAAAGTCCGGTCTGTCCAATGTCGTTTAGTTGGCCAAAGGAGATGTTTTGCAAAATTTTGCAGCTTGACCGGGCTGAAGGAGATGCTGTGCAAACTGAGAATGAGCATGCCGAGGTAGCGATGAAACAGTGGTCGCCGCCGGAAGTTGGCTGGGTGATTGATCAATATAGATGGAAGCTTCTTTGAGAAAATCCACACAAGCAATCGTAGATGCCCCACTACCCTGGCTTGATCTGCAATGTCAAATCAAGAAAAAATATATTTTCTATGGTCTACTACAGATCACCACACTGTCCGTTGTAGGTATCTGAACAGAACCGACTAAGGTGGTTTGCATCTCCTTCAGTCGCAGCCTGCAGTAAGTTCCCTACAACTGAAGGGTGGTTTACATCTCTACCTCTACCAATCAACTACGATGCAGCAAGTTCAGTTTGATGTTAAGAGGAGGCATTACAGATATTTTTCATGCCACCCCATGCTAGCCAATGGATTTTTTTATGTTTCCAGTATAGAGGATTTGGATTAAGTAATGTTTGTTTCTTCTGAATAAACTATATGAGAATTCTCAGATTACTTGCATCGTATATCTAATTGTAATGTCTTTCAGGGTCAAACAAAGGTATGATGGCTGACTACTGATAATCCCTAATACATTTGATTTTTCTATTTTATCAACTTTCATATTTTTCAAAATCCTATTTATTATATAGTGTATATAGACTTTTCTTGCTAGCACTGTACTATGATTTTCAAAAATCTGTGCAAACATTAAGATAGTTGTACAGAGTAGTTATGTTAAACAGGTTCCATTTAAATGGTTCATCTGTTGTGTTTCAGAAGGGAAACATATCAATGATTTTGGTAATAAACATTCGTATGATTTTTTTCCTGCAACAGTAACCATGGTATCCACATTTTCGTATGATTTTCTAGGTTTTTCCTTCGACATTTAATGCTTGGCTTTAGAGATGCACTTATAGACAATACGATAAGGTACTTTCTGCTATCATATGGAAGTGTTATTTTTGTGATTTTCATATGTATAGCACTGAGTTCTATAGATTAAAAATGGTCCAGATTTTTTGGTTGAATCTGTTCTCGCCAAATTAGCCGAGCTATTTTTTGAGGTGTGCACATCAGAATCTGCAATCCACTACAATGTACAGTCTACTTAGTTCAACGATATTTTCCAATCTGCACTAGATGCTAAAAAAATCAGCAAGCAAACTTGAGTAATTTTCAGATTGCAAGTAATATTTATAAAATTTATCTTAGAATAAATGAATGGTTTTAGCTGCTGCAAATTTCAGCATAGTCGACACATATTGATGGCACCACAAATACTTCTCCTATTGCAGGCTTGACTTGAGACACCACTACTGAAGGTATTTAACTGGTTTGTGCCACTTGATAGCTTTGTATCTCTATGAATAGTTTCCAAATAAACATATGAATTTCCTGGGAAAATCAGTGTAGAACTCCATGGTTTGTTTGTCATTGCGGCCTCTCGCTTCCTACAGAGGTGGCCGATTTGAAGGAAAATAGCTGAGCATTGAGTTGGTGGTGTTCGCTATATATTGTGGCATTCTGCAGTTTGAGGAGCTCAAGATAATCTGCTTGAAGATGCAGATGTGGGTCTCCACACCACGCATGTCATTGGAGTATCAACTGTGGAAAAGTGACATCACACTGATCTAAAATATGTTGTGTCCGCCTACGATATGATACTGATAGTGAAGGTAAATAGTTAATCTTCTCAGCTTTCTTATCTCCTTTCACAGTATAATTTCCCTCCACTATTGTCGGATGCAGCTCATGTGATAACATTTTACGTTTTTTTGAGAGAAACTTCTTATGGAATTGCGTGTTGTTATTTGCACTCTGGCACCTAGAGACCTACTCACGCACATTGGGTTCACGATGATCTTGGAGAAACACATTAGATGGATGACAAGCAGATGTAGTTACAAGATGGTGGAGAAATAAGCCTATTGGGTGTTGGTACTTGCCTTTTCTATTTGTGATAGGATGCTGGTATTTGCCTTTTTTATTTGTGATAGGATGTTGGTACTTGCCTCGAGTGTGTTATTGTAGTGATACATTTTTTTTCTTTATTAATTCCGAGAGGCAAAGATAGTTCAACTTTCTTTGATTCTATATATGATGAGTTTGTCATGTAATTCTAAATCATGTAAGTATTTTATTTGCTTGCCATTGATTTCATGTACAATTAGTGCACAATGAGCTTCTATAGAAAGGGAAAGGAATTTGGGTATGTGAGGCTGTTTGAATGCACATGTTTGTTTTTGCTCTTTGTTGGCGCATGATATAAACAGTGCATCCCTCTGAAGGCTCTCCAAGAGTTGATGTGCTCGGGAATCTAGCCAACTCGATGGCGCCGGGCTCAAGACGTCAACATAAAGGAAGGATGAGCAGGGCATGTGGTGGATGAGAATAGCGTCTTGGGATTGACCATGTTAGAACGCATTGTGATCAGGTGGGCACGACAGCCACCATCGGTGCCGTGGTCAGGAAGGAGGGCTAAGGAATATATGTTATGGCTATATAGAACAATGAGAGGCTAATCATTTGAAATTGCATGTAGCAGAGGCACCATCATGGAGGTTGATGAGGTGTTGCAGTGAAGCTACAGAGCGCGTTGTTCCACCGGTGAGCTCCCAAATTCACACATAGTGAATTGTAGATTATTGGAGCTACACAAGGCGGATTTTTTTTCAAAACTATGACCTATTTTATAGCAAATTTGAAAACTATAGGGCCGAACACAAAAAAAATCAGAAATATGACCCCGTCGGCCCCCTGGCGGCCGAGAGGTGGCCCGTCGGCCTCGTGTTGGCCGAAAGGTGGCCTGTCGGCCTCGTGTTGGCCGAAAGGTGGCCTGTCGGCCTCGTGTTGGCCGACAGGTGTCAGGGGCACAAAACGTAATTAAGATCGCCTCAAATGAAAAAGTTATCAACACGAAAAATCTTCGTCTCGTCGAAACGCTTGATTTTGATATAAAAATCATCTTAATCCGAGGTCGTATGCAACCTGTAGAGCCAAAACAAGGTCAGGGGCAGAAGCTGCAGAGTTATTTCGGACAGACCGAATGGATGTCAGAAAATTTGTCATGAGACACTCGGTGAGGCCGGTGGCGACGCGAGGGAGAGGCGAGGGAGAGAGAAGGAGCGGCACACCCGCGTCGGGGAGAGGAGGAGCAGCCGCGCGAGGCAGAGGTCAACCCCGTCCGCCTGACCCTGGTTGTTTCCTTTTTTTTGGGTGTTTCCCATTTTTTCTGTCACGTTAATGTCTTTCTTTTTTTGAAAGTATCACGTTAGTTGAGTCCATAGGAGAGGAGTGCAGATTGTAGACTCGTTGCATGTGCCGTAAGTGTCCTTTTAACAGTTTGCATGTTGCAAATAAGTAGGACCTGTAGCGCTATGCCCACGTTCTACCTCGAGCGAGAATCCATCGGGTGAGTTTATTCGTGCGTAAGTAACAGCCGAGTTCGTTCGGTCCATTCGAGTTAACCGAGCTAAGACCGGACCGGACCGGTCAATTTTCACACGGTCTAACCAAGTGTCTCATGACAAATTTTCTGACATCCATTCGGTCTGTCCGAAATAACTCTGCAGCTTCTGCCCCTGACCTTGTTTTGGCTCTACAGGTTGCATACGACCTCGGATTAAGATGATTTTTATATCAAAATCAAGCGTTTCGACGAGACGAAGATTTTTCGTGTTGATAACTTTTTCATTTGAGGCGATCTTAATTACGTTTTGTGCCCCTGACACCTGTCGGCCAACACGAGGCCGACAGGCCACCTTTCGGCCAACACGAGGCCGACAGGCCACCTTTCGGCCAACGGGAGGCCGACGGGGTCATATTTCTGATTTTTTTGTGTTCGGCCCTATAGTTTTCAAATTTGCTATAAAATAGGTCATAGTTTTGAAAAAAAATCCACAAGGCGATCATGTGACGATAAACTGGAGTGGTATAAATAGATGTAGCCAAAGCAAGAGTGGAAGAGAGTCATGTGGCGATGATACATAAGGAGAAAGTTCTGCATGAAGACTGACAGAGACATGGGAAAATCACAAGGATGTTCCATTCAACACAAACGTTTACACATTACAAAATTGATGTTTTGCACCGTAATTTGGTTGAGTTTACTTCTGGATAATGAGTATGTTTGTTTGGTGGTTAAGCAGTTAGCAGTACGTAGAATATGTAACAATATGCGTGTGAATTCAAAATTTTGTTTGAGCTCATACTAAATGAGAAAATCCTTCAAATTTATGAGGTCGCGTGGCGAAGCTCATGAAGCAAAATGAGAAAATGCTTCAAATTCTCCTGGAGTTCTTTTATCTCCGCCACATATCTATGATCTTGGACCATCAATAATAAATCTATTTAGAATTTGAATGTTTTTTTCTCCCGTTGCAACGCACGGGCATTTTTCCTAGTATATATATATATATATATATATATATATATAAATGAAATTCAACACAAATGATGGTAATGAAATAAAATTGTGAATATTATTAATTGCTTACGCACTTCAAATTGTGCTTTAGAGTAGCCCGCTCACAGGTCGTGTGGCGGATGGACTCGCAAATGTAGTATCCACAGAAATCATTCCCTTGTTCCTGCCACAACCACTTTACAAGAAATAGAGGTCAATCAAACTGATAAGCAAGAATGCCAAATGGTATTGATGAAACTGGCGCTTGAATCAATATATAGGAGATGCGCGGAACATGCTACTATATAGTACTTACTTTCGGGTGTCTAAATTCCAGCTTCTTCGGCAGTCCCGGAGCTTTTTTGGTGAATTTTCTCCAAACCCTGTCAGACAAAGGAAACAATTACTTGATATCAGAAATGAACAAAGTTGCTGATATGCATGGTGGATAATGATCGATTTAACTTACTTCTCGAGCATTTGAGTCATGTCCGCATACTCCTTGGGATCTTTTCGTTTAGAGTCTAAGACAGTTACTACTCCCTACTCAAGCTTAATCTCTAGGAAAATATAGTGGAACCTGCGCACGCATGCATGAACTCATCAATTACATTACTATAACCTTGACTAATATATAAGGGAAACCGAATATGGACAAGACAGTAACACTCACCGGAAGTTGTAAGGAAAGAGTATTATATCTTTGTTTTCATTTATCATCAACGATCATAGCAAGTTGGCCTCGGTATCTGAGGCACGAAATTCAACCTCAGTTGCATCTATGAGATATGTGTTAATGAACCCTATATCACCGACTTGTTTTTTCTTCAATTCGACGATCTTCAATCTGCATAATATAGTGAGGATAATTATAAATACATGCAATGAAAGAGCTGAGCTATATAGAGAGACTTAATGACAGAAGTAGTACTACTTACAGACAGTAGCAGGTGACCGTTGCTTTATCGAGGGCCAATTGATTAAAAAACCGATAGAACTCCTCAAATGGAATAGGCAACAGTTCAATTCCAACGAGGTCATGCTCCGGTTTAACTCTCACATACAAACTATCCCTCCCCCAGACTCTCTGCAGATTTTCAAGTACCAATCATGCAATCTTCGCATATTCGTTGATAGAGATCTTTTATTTTTGATGAGAGGCTTCCCGTACTCGTATCTTTGTATCTGCACCTCCAAGAAATCATAATGTACATCGTCGGACAGGTAATCTCCAAGATTGCTCTAACCGGGCACCATCCTCGGATCATTAGCGACCATGTCGCTAGACACCTTGAGCGGGGGGCACGATTGGTCCGCTTGTTCGCCGAGCTGGGCAATTTGTTTCCCAGCTCGTCCTTCTGCTAACCTTTGATCACTTTTAGTACTTACCGACCGCTTCGCTTCGTGAAATGACTTTTCAATAATGTGGTCATAGTTGTCCTTCGGCTTACTTTTCGCTGGTTTCTTCAGGGCAGCAATAGTGCGCTTTGCTTTCACCGGATCTATCTTCTCCTCCGGAGGTGGATGTCTCTGTGCTTTCAACCCTTCAAGCCAGTCCTTCACTTCGCCTTCAACGATCTTCGTGTTTTCTTCGTCGGACCTATCGTATGGTAACTTCTCTAGAGGCGTGGGAGAAGGACCGAATCTGTATTGCCTCCCGCCTCTGGCTGTACTGCTAGACGTCGGCAGACCAGACGAAGCGGCAGTCTTCTTTCCTTGCTTACGCGCCGGAGAAGGAGCAGCCGGAGCGGCGGCAGGTCTCTTCCGCCCTTGCTGACTAGGTAGAGAAGGAGGAGGCTGGCTGCTCGGGCGCGTCGGCGCAGGCGGAGAAGGAGGCGGAGTGCCGCCACACGCCGGAGAAGGAGCCGGAGTGCCCTGATCGTCACTCACCGGAGGAGGAGGCGGTGGAGGAGGCAGTGGAGGAGGCGGAGTGCCCTGACTCACCGGAGGAGGAGGAGGAGGCGGAGGCGTCCAGTTGAGAATGTTGATGAGGTCCTTCCGCCATAGGCATGGAGTCTTCAGTGAAGAACCCAGCCGAGTCTCCCCTTCACCGGTAGAGTGGTCAAGCTGGAGCTCCTCAAATCCCTCCGTTATTTCATCCACCATCACCCTAGCATATCCTTCTGGAATCGGCCGACAGTGAAAAGTTGCGCCGGGTCCAGTATGATAAACAGAGCCAGCAGCCGCCTTGACCTTCATATTTATCCACTGCGTCATAAGGTGGCAATTTTGTACCTCCGTGATAGCATCCATGGGATAGCTGGCAGTAGCCGTCAAGACATGCTCTGGCTGAAACAGCTTGGTGGAAGCCGCACTGCTTCTCCGCTGAGATGGCGGGGTAGCTTCGGGGGAAGCTTCGGCAGTTCTTTTGTCCCGATTTGCTTCTCGTTCCTTTATCGCTTGTATTCTGGTGCGCAGCGCCTGCAGTTCAGTCTGCTGCATTTTCTTCCTCCTCTTGTGGCATTTGTAACCGCCTGCGTCCGGAAACCCAGACCTCCACGGAACGGAGCCTGGCGTGCCTCGTGTCCGTCCAGGGTGCTCAGGATTCCCGAGGGCCATTTGTGAGCTCGTCGTTCTCTCTGTCGGGAAAGAACGTCCGTTGCTGCGCTACTTTGATATAGAAACGAAGCTTCTTGAGTGGTATTTCCAATTGCTTGTTCGTCCAAATGCACCTCCCTGATACAGGGTGCAAGGTTCTGCCAGCCCCGAAGAACCAAGTCTGGCAACGGTCTGGCTAGTTCATTGTCTCTGGTTCGATCCCTTTTTGAAGAAGATCATTCTCAGCCTTGGCCCACTTAGGCCGGGCTCTGAGGTAGCCACCTGACCCCGTGCGTTGGTGATGCATCTTCTTCGCAGCATTTTTCTGGTTCGTCGCCGACATCTTCTTACTCTTTTCCGATGTCTTATAGGCCACAAATGCGGGCCAGTCATCTCTGATCTTCTCATATATGCCCACGAATTCTGGAGTCTCTTTTTTGCGGACAAACTTATTCAGTTTTTTCTTCCACGCTCTGAATAGTTCTGCCATCTTCATAAGAGCAAAAGACTTGATTAAATCCTCTGTAACTGGCTTCGCCGGATCAGCCTCTGGCGGTAGGGTGAAATTTGACTTCAGCTCAGTCCAAAGATCTTCTTTCTGCATATCAGTGACATAAGACACCTGAGCGTCTTCTGCAGCCGGCTTTAACCATTGATGGATGTTGATCGGGATCTTGTCCCTAACCAGAACCCCGCACTGATTAACAAATGCGTTCTTTGTCCGGATGGGTTCAATCGGTTCGCCGGTGCGCGAGATTTCTGTGATCTCGAACTTTTCATCCGACCTCAACTTTTTCTTCGCGCCTCGTCTCTTTACCGACGATTTGCTCGATCCGGAGGGCTAGAAAAAAGAACAAAGATATATATACCTGCTGGCCGGACTCGGTTTGGTCACCAGAGTCAGCATCACGGTCTCCTTCTTCCACCGGCATTGGGTCACCGGAGCTGTCCTCACGGTCTACTTCTTCCATGTGCATTGGGTCACCGGAGACATCAATATCATAGCCTAGATCTTCCTCTCTTTCCAGCAGCTCATTGGTGTCGTTGAGAAACGACAAGACGACATCTTGTCCGTCTGCGATTATGTCCATCAACATCGCTTCTTGTGCTTCGTCTCGGGTGTTGTCGTCCATAGTTTCTACAAATATTTACAACATGCCAATTATTATTCAAACATGACAGATGGATATATTAATGGCAAACGTAGAACTAGCTAGCTAATCACAGTAAGGAATCATATATATTAATTTGTGGCCTCGACGCTGCTTCTCTAGGGTTTCGGGCGGCCTCGACAACGCTTCGACCCTCAACCCTTGGACGACCCTCGACTGCTCGGCGATCCACAACCCTAGACCCCCTCATGTCACATTTTGTCTAGTGTCAAAGGATTCAACAAAACCATGTCTTCATCATTAGGCGAAAGTAACAGGCGCATGATGGTACGAAGCTCTCCAAAGTTATTTTGGAACGGAGTCCCAGATAGGTTAATTCATAACAAAAGACGGATTATCCTATCAGGAACTCCGTTCCAAAACAACTTTCCAGAACTTCGTACCAACATGCCCCGGTTACTTCTGGCAAATGATGAAGTCATGGATTTCTTCAATACTTTGACACTAGGCAACCTCTCGACCCCTCGACTGCTCGGCGATCCACAACCCTAGACCCCCTCATGTCACATTTTGTCTAGTGTCAAAGGATTCAACAAAAACATGTCTTCATCATTAGGCGAAAGTAACAGGCGCATGATGGTACGAAGCTCTCCAAAGTTATTTTGGAACGGAGTCCCAGATAGGATAATTCGTAACAAAAGACGGATTATCCTATCAGGAACTCCGTTCCAAAACAACTTTCCAGAACTTCGTACCAACATGCCCCGGTTACTTCTGGCAAATGATGAAGGCATGGATTTCTTCAATACTTTGACACTAGCTAGGCAACCTCTCGACCCCTCGACCCTCGACTGCTCGGCGATCCACAACCCTAGACCCCCTCATGTCACATTTTGTCTAGTGTCAAAGGATTCAACAAAACCATGTCTTCATCATTAGGCGAAAGTAACAGTCGCATGATGGTACGAAGCTCTCCAAAGTTATTTTGGAACGGAGTCCTAGATAGGAGAATTCGTAACAAAATACGGATTATCCTATCAGGAACTCCGTTCCAAAATAACTTTGCAAAACTTCGTACCAACATGTCCCGGTTACTTCCGGCAAATGATGAAGGCATGGATTTCTTCAATACTTTGACACTAGGCAACCTCTCGACCCATCGGCGATCCCTCGACCCTTGACGACCCTCGGTCCCTCGACGACCCTCGACC
>LR738712.1:740138768-740184992 GCA_902687465.1 Secale cereale
GCGCTGCTTTGCCTCAGCTGGCCGCCAGCCGCCGTAACCTCGCGCGGCCCCGGCCCCTTCTGCGGTTGTCGCCGGCCCTTGCTGCCGCGGCCGCCGGCTCTCCCCTGGCGCTGGCCTCTGGCCGCCAGCGCCCGCCCCGCACGACCACGGGCGTGTGCCCCGCGCCCGAAAACCGTCGCCCTTGCCCGCTTAGGCTACCTGGGCCGCTGGCGGTTGGGCCCCGCCCCGTGGCCCAATGACACGGGGGCCCACCCCCAGAACGTTTACTAAAAAAATAAATAAAAAAAAAATAATAAAATAGATAAATAAATATTAATATTTAATAATATTAATTAATTAATTAACTAGATAATTAATCTAATTAATCATGTCTTTAATTAACCTAATGGATAATTAACTAAATTAAATAATGTTAAGATTAAACTGATTAATTATGATTAATCTAATTAACTTTAATTAGTTAAACTAATAAGGATTAGTTAATTAAATATAGAATTAAATACACTGTGTCACTGACCAGTGGGACCCACTGGTCAGTTTGACCAGTCAACCATGATGACGTCAGCATGATGTCATGCTGATGTCATAAATCCTTTTTTGAATTAATTTAATTAATATTAAATTCCAGAAATTAATAAAAACTTTAGAAAAGCATATCTTTTAAACCGTAACTCGGATGAAAAAACTTTGTACATGAAAGTTGCTCAGAACGACGAGACGAATCCGAATACGCGGTCCGTTCGTCCACCACACATCCCTAGCATACCAAACCCGCAACTTTCCCCCTCCGTTTCATCCGCCCGAAAACGCGAAACACCGGGAATACTTTCCCGGATGTTTCCCTCCTTCGTCGGTAACACCTCCTACCGCGTTAGGTCACACGTAGCACCGCGTTTTGCCATGTTACACTTTGTGTTGCTTTGATTGCTTTGTTATTTATTATGTTCCCCCCTCCGTTACTTCTTTCCGGTAGACCCCGAGACCATTGATGCTTTGGTGTTCGACTACGGCTACGCTTCCGAAGATTCCTTTCATCTGCAGAGCTTCCAGGCAAGCCCCCCCCCCCTTTGATCACCAGATATCGCCTACTCTTCTCTCTACTGCTTGCATTAGAGTAGTGTAGCATGTTACTGCTTTCGATAATCCTATTCTGCTGCATAGCCTGTCATTGTTGCTACCACTGTTGATACTTTACCTGCAATCCTAAATGCTTAGTATAGGATGCTAGTTTTCCATCAGTGGCCCTACACCCTTGTCCGTCTGCCCTGCTATTCTATCGGGCCGTGATCACTTGGGGGTGATCACGGGTATATATTACATACACATATACATGATACTTGATGTGGCTAAAGTCGGGTCGGCTCGTTGAGTACCCGCGGTTGATTCACGGATTGGGGGCTGAAAGGACATACTTTCCCGACGGCCCTCTGTGTGGATCTTTGTGGCGGAGCGACAGGGCAGGTTGAGACACCCAGTGGAGAGGTGGCCTGGCCCTGGTCGTGTCCGCGGTTATTTCATAATAACACGCTTAACGAGTTTGGATATTTGATCTGAGTCTGGCCATTTGGTCTATACGCACTAACCACCTGCGTGGGAACAGTTATGGGCACTCGACATCGTGGTATCAGCCGAAGCCTTTTTGACGTCAGCGGCTTAGCGGCGCGTGCCGGGTTGGACCGCGTAACGTAACTTCCTTAGTAATGTAGGTTGCTAGGTCTGCTCACCGGCCGCGTACGCAACGTGCAGGTGTGCGTTGGGCGATGGGCCCGGACCCCTGCGCGCCTAGGACTTAGACCGGCGTGCTGACCTCTCTGTTGTGCTTAGGTAGGGCTGCGACGTGTTGATCTTCCGAGGCCGGGCATAACCCTGGAAAGTGTGTCCGGCCAAATGGGATCAAGCGTGCTGGGTTATGTGGTGCACCCCTGCAGGGAAGTTAATCTATTCGAATAGCCGTGTCCCTCGGTAAAAGGACGACCCGGAGTTGTATTCCGACCTCATGACAACTAGAACCGGATACTTAATAGAACACACCCTTACCAGTGCCAGATACAACTCGGTGGTTGCTCTCTCACAGGGTGATGTGCGGGAGGATCGCCGAGTAGGATTATGCTATTCGATGTTACTTGGTGAACTTACCATCTACTCCCTTCTACTGCTGCAAGACGGAGGCTGCGAGAAGCGAGGATACTTGTTACTTTCCAACTACCCTCATCTTCTACTGCAAGATGGAGGTTACGAGAAGCGTAGTCTTCGTTTGGATTAGCTATCCCCCTCTTATTCTGGCATTCTGCAGTTTAACCCACATATATTATCCCTTTACACAGATATCATTGCATTTGTAGTGTAGATCCTTGCTTGCGAGTACTTTGGATGAGTACTCACGGTTGCTTTTCTCCCCCTTTTCCCCTTTTGTCCCTTCTTCTCGGATGATGCAACCAGATCGGTGGAGTCCAGATTCCAGAAGATCCCGAGGATGTTTCTACATGGAGTTCGGCTTCGAGGAGTAGTTAGGAGGTCCCAGGCAGGAGGCCTTGCCTCTTCGATCGTTGTTACTTTTGTGCTAGCCTTCTTAAGGCAAACTTGTTTAACTTATGTCTGTACTCAGATATTGTTGCTTCCGCTGACTCTTGTGTTTTCGAGCTTATGTATTCGAGCCCTCGAGGCCCCTGGCTTGTAATATAAAGCTTGTATTATTTTAATTTGTGTCTAGAGTTGTGTTGTGATATCTTCCAGTGAGTCCCTGATCTTGGTCGTACACATTTGCGTGCATGATTAGTGTACGGACAAAACGGGGGCGTCACACTTAGGTACACATCAATGTCATTGCCGGGATGCTTAGGGCCTTGGATGAGAACTGGCATCATAATGAACTTCCGCTTCATGCACATCCAAGGAGGAAGGTTATACATACATAGAGTCACGGGCCAGGTGCTATGATTGCTGCTCTGCTCCCCGAAAGGATTAATGCCATCCGCGCTTAAAGCAAACCATACATTCCTTGGGTCCTTTGCAAACTCCTTCCAGTACTTTCTCTCGATTTTTCTCCACTGCGACCCGTCAGCGGGTGCTCTCAACTTCCCGTCTTTCTTACGGTACTCACTTTGTCATCGCATCAACTTGGCATGCTCTCCGTTTCTGAACAAACGTTTCAACCGTGGTATTATAGGAGCATACCACATCACCTTCGCAGGAACCCTCTTCCTGGCGGGCTCGCCGTCAACATCACCAGGGTCATCTCGTCTCATCTTATACCGCAATGCACCGCATACCGGGCATGCGTTCAGATCCTTGTATGCACCGCGGTAGATGATGCAGTCATTAGGGCATGCATGTATCTTCTGCACCTCCAATCCTAGAGGGCATACGACCTTCTTTGCTGCGTATGTACTATCGGGTAATTCGTTATCCTTCGGAAGCTTCTTCTTCAATATTTTCAGTAGCTTCTCAAATCCTTTGTCAGCCACAACATTCTCTGCCTTCCACTACAGCAATTCCAGTACGGTACCGAGCTTTGTGTTGCCATCTTCGCAATTGGGGTACAACCATTTTTTGTGATCCTCTAACATGCGATCGAACTTCAGCTTCTCCTTTTGACTTTCGCATTGCGTCCTTGCATCGACAATGACCCGGCGGAGATCATCATCTGGTTCCTCTTGATCTTCAGCAGCTTCACCCGTTGCAGCATCATTGGGCACATCGTCTGGTTCCTCTTGATCTTCACCAGCTCCCCCCATTGCAGCATCATCGTATTCAGGGGGCACGTAGTTGTCATCGTACTCTTCTTCTTCGCCGTCTTCCATCATAACCCATATTTCTCCGTGCCTCGTCCGAACATTATAGTGTGGCATGAAACCCTTGTAAAGCAGGTGGGAGTGAAGGATTTTCCGGTTAGAGTAAGACATCGTATTCCCACATTTAGTGCATGGACAACACATAAAACCATTCTGCTTGTTTGGCTCAACCGCATTTAGAAACTCATGCACACCCTTAATGTACTCGAAGGTGTGTCTATCATCGTACATCCATTGTCGGTTCATCTGTGTGCATTATATATAATTAAGTGTGTCAAAAACCATTACAGAACATCATAAATAGATAATTAAGTGACCAAATTAATAGAAGTTCATCATCACATTAAAACCAAAGTACATACATAGTTCTCATCTAACAACATATAGCTCTCCATACACATCGAAACTATGTAAAACATTTCAATGCGAAAACAAATGCGATCATAATCGCAACCAAGGTAACAATTGATCCAACGGCATAATGATACCAAGCCTCGGTATGAATGGCATATTTCCTAATCTTTCTAATCTTCAATCGCATTGCATCCATCTTGATCTTGTGATCATCGACGACATCCGCAACATGCAACTCCAATATCATCTTCTCGTCCTCAATTTTTTTTATTTTTTCATTCAAGAATTTGTTTTCTTCTTCAACTAAATTTAACCTCTCGACAATAGGGTCCATCTTGATCTTGTGATCATCGACGACTTCCGCAACATGCAACTCCAATTCCAGCTTCTCCTCCTCCATTTTTTCCATTTTTTTCTTTAAGGAAATGTTTTCCTCTTCAACTAAATTTAACCTCTCCACAAGAGGGTCGGTTGGAATTTCCGGTTCAACTACCTCCTAGACATAATAAAACATCTATGCATGTCAGGTTGGTCGGCATAATTGTCATAAACACTAAAACAAATAGTTATAAATTAAAGATAATATAACACATCCGAATCGTAGACAGGACAAGGGCCCACGTGGGCGGATATCAAAACCATCGCACTATATAATAACAAGCAATAATAAACGTAAGAAAATTAGACAAATATCTATCTAAAGCAATAATAACAAGCAATAATAAAAGTAAGAAAAGCATGGACATAACAAGAGGCTCACCACGGTGGTGCCGGTGACGAGATCGGCGGGGCGATCGACGGCGGCGAAGACGGGGACGGGACGTGACGGACCGCTAAACCTAGACAAATCTCGGAGAAAATAGAGCTTCGAGAGGACAAAAGCTTAACTAGTGTGGCTCGAGCATTCCATCGAACACGTTGTGTGCATAGGAGGTGAGCTAGAGCACCACCAAGCCCTCTCCCCCTCGGCCAGAAAAAATAGAGCAGTGTGCTCTACTCCTGCGCGAGGGGGTATATATAGGCACCTCAGTGGTCCCTGTTGGTGATACGAACCGGGGCTAAAGGTGAGCCTTTAGTCCCGGTTCACGTCTCCAACCGGGACCAATGGTGGTGGGCCAGGAGCAAGACCCATTGGTCCCGGTTCGTCGCACCAACCGGGACCAAAAGGTCCAGACGAACCGGGACCAATGGCCCACGTGGCCCGGCCGCCCCCCTGGGCTCACGAACTGGGTCCAATGCCCCCATTGGTCCCGGTTCTTGATTGAACTGGGGCTAATGGGCTGGACAGGCCTGGACCAACGCCCTTTTTTCTACTAGTGCCCCCCTCTCTCTCTGGGCGCGCCTCCCTGTCTCGTGGGCCCACCGACGACCCCCCGATGCCCATTTTCTCCTATATGAGGTGTTTTGACCTGGAAAAAATCATAAGGAGGCTTTCGGGACCAGACGCCACCGTCTCGAGGCGGAATCGAGGCGGAAACCAATCTAGGGCTCCGGCAGAGCTGTTCTGCCGGGGATACTTCCCTCCGGGAGGGGGAAATCGTCGCCGCCGTCATCATCAACAACTCTCCCATCTTGGGGAGGGCTATCTTCATCAACATCTTCACCAGCACCATCTCCTCTCAAACCCTAGTTCATCTCTTGTATCCAATATTTGTACCCCAAACCTCAGATTGGTACATGTGGGTTGCTAGTAGTGTTGATTACTCCTTGTTGTTGATGCTAGTTGGTTTATTTGGTGGAAGATCATATGTTCAGATCCATTATGCATATTAATACCCCTCTGATCATGAACAATATTATGTCTTGTGAGTAGTTACTTTTGTTCCTGAGGACATGGGAGAAGTCTTGCTATTAGTAGTCATGTGAATTTGGTCTTCCTTCGATATTTTGATGAGATCACTACGGGAAACAGGTAATTTGCCGTCAGGGGACATCTTTGCCGTCAGCTTTTCATCAGGAAGACGGCAACGAGTGGATTTGCCGTCATCAGTAGACGGCAAAGAAAAACTAACGGTAAAATAAATTGTGTCGTCTGCAAAAATAAATACAGACGGCAAAGAGCTAGCTTTGCCGTCTGCAACAAAAATCACAGACGGCAAAGAATTTTTGCCGTCTTTATTTGTTTTGCTAGACGGCAAAGACTTTTTACCGTCTGTGATTTTTTGGTAGACAGCAAAGTGATCTCTTTGCTGTCTGTATTTATTTTTGCAGACGGCAAAGAAGAAGCACATCATGCGGATCAATCACATGGATTGATGACTTGGCAATATCTCAGGCGCACATCACACGCCGTCGGACGCACACCTACACCTAGCCAACAATGCACGCCTCCACCCGCCCCACGACGCTCGCACTGAAGGAAATATGCCCTAGAGGCAATAATAAAGATGTTATTTGTATTTCCTTATATCATGATAAATGTATTTTATTCATGCTAGAATTGTATTAACCGGAAACTTAGTACATGTGTGAATACATAGACAAAATAGTTTGTCCCTAGTATGCCTCTACTAGACTAGCTTATTGATCAAAGATGGCTATGTTTCCTAGCCATAGGCATGAGTTGTCATTTGATCAACGGGATCACATCATTAGGAGAATGATGTGATGGACTAGACCCATCCATTAGCTTAGCACTATGATCGTTTAGTTTTACTGCTATTGCTTTCTTCATGACTTATACATGTTCATATGACTATGAGATTATGCAACTCCCGAATACTGTAGGAACACCTTGTGTGCTATCAAACGTCACAACGTAACTGGGTGCTCATAAAGATTCTCTACAGGTGTATCCGAAAGTGTTCGTGGTGTTGGCATAGATCAAGACTAGGATTTGTCATTCCGAGTGTCGGAGAGGTATCTCTGGGCCCTCTCGGTAATGCACATCATAATAAGACTTGCAAGCAAATGACTAATGAGTTAGTCACGAGATGATGTATTACGTAACGAGTAAAGAGACTTGCCGGTAACGAGATTGAACTAGGTATAGATATACCGATGATCGAATCTCGGGCAAGTAACATACTGATGACAAAAGGAACAACGTATGTTGTTATGCGGTTTGACCGATAAAGATCTTCGTAGAATATGTAGGAGCCAATATGAGCATCCAGGTTCCGCTATTGGTTATTGATCGGAGATGAGTCTCGGTCATGTCTACATAGTTCTCGAACCCGTAGGGTCCGCACGCTTCACGTTTGATGACGATCGGTATTATGAGTTTATGAGTGTTGATGTACTGAAGGTAGTTAGGAGTCCCGGATGAGATCACAGACATGGCGAGGAGTCTCGGAATGTCCGAGACGTAAAGATTGATATATTGGACGACTATATTCGGACACCTGAAGTGTTCCGTAAAGTTTTGGAATTAACCGGAGTACCGGGAGGGGGGGGGGGGGTTACCGGAACCCCCTGGGAAGCTATGGGCCTTATTGGGCCGTAGGAGAAAGAGGGAAGGAGGGCCAGGGCTAGGCCGCGCGCCCCCCACCCCTTGGTCCGAATTGGACAAGGAAGGAGGGGGGCCGGCGCCCCTTTCCTTCTCCTTCTCCCTCTCCTTCCTTTCCCCCTTCTCCCTTTTGGTAGTTCCTACTAGGAATAGGATTGCAATCCTATTCCTAGTAGGATTGCTCCTCCTTGGCGCGCCAATAGGGGCCGGCCGGCCTCCCCCTTGCTCCTTTATATACGAGGGCAGGGGGGCTCCCAAAGACACACAAGTTGAATTGTTTTAGCCGTGTGCGGTGCCCCCCTCCACAGAAACACACCTCTGTCATACTGTCGCATTGCTTAGGTGAAGCCCTGCACCGGTAACTTCATCATATCCGTCACCATGCCGTCGTGCTGATGAAACTCTCCCGTGAAGCTCAACTGGATCAAGAGCTCGTGGGATGTCATCAAGCTGAATGTGTGCTGAACGCGGAGGTGGCGTACGTTCGGTGCTTGATCGGTTGGATCGCGAAGAAGTTCGACTACATCAACTGCGTCACTTGACGCTTCCGCTTTCGGTCTACGAGGGTACGTAGACACACTCTCCCCTCTTGTTGCTATGCATCTGGTAGATAGATCTTGCGTGATCGTAGGAAAATTTTAAATTACTACGTTCCCCAACAGTGGCATCATGAGCCAGGTCTATGCGTAGATGATATGCACGAGTAGAACACAATGAGTTGTCGGCGATACTAGTCATACTGCTTACCAGCATGTCATACTTTGCTTCGGCGGTATTGTGAGATGAAGCGGCACGGACCGACATTACGCGTACGCTTATGCGAGACTGGTTTCACCGTTATGAGCACTCGTTGCTTAAAGGTGACTGGCGGGTGTCTGTCTCTCTCATTTTAGCTGAATCAAGTGTGGCTACGCCCGGTCCTTATGAAGGTTAAAACATCACATACTTGACGAAACATCGTTGTGGTTTTTGTATGCGTAGGTAAGAACGGTTCTTGCTAAGCCCGTAGAAGCCACGTAAAACTTGCAACAACAAAGTAGAGGACGTCTAACTTGTTTTTGCAGGGCATGTTGTGATGTGATATGGTCAAGACATGATGAGATATACGGTTTGTATGAGATGATCATGTTTTGTAAAGTTATCGGCAACTGGTAGGAGCCATATGGTTGTCGCTTTATTGTATGAAATGCAATCGCCATGTAATTGCTTTACTTTATCACTAAGCGGTAGCGATAGTCGTAGAAGAAATAGTTGGCGAGACGACAACGATACTACGATGGCGATCAAGGTGTCGCACCGGTGACGAAGGTGATCATGAAGGTGCTTTGGAGATGGAGATCAAAAGCACAAGATGATGATGGCCATATCATGTCACATATTTTGATTGCATGTGATGTTTATCTTATTATGCTTCTTATTTTGCTTAGTACGACGGTAGCATTATAAGATGATCCCTTACAAAATTTCAAGGTATAAGTGTTCTCCCTGAGTATGCACCATTGCGAAAGTTCGTCGTGCCGAGACACCATGTGATGATCGGGTGTGATAAGCTCTACGTTCAAATACAACGGGTGTAAGCCAGTTTTGCACACACAGAATACTCGGGTTAAACTTGACGAGCCTAGCATATGCAGATATGGCCTCGGAACACTGGAGACCGAAAGGCCGAGCGTGAATCATATAGTAGATATGATCAACATAAGATGTTCACCATTGAAACTACTCCATCTCACGTGATGATCGGACATGGCTTAGTTGATTTGGATCACGTGATCATTTAGATGACCGGAGGGATGTCTATCTAAGTGGGAGTTCTTTGAGTAATATGATTAATTGAACTTTAATTTGTCATGAACTTAGTACTGATAGTTTTTGCATATCTATGTTGTTGTAGATCAATGGCCCGTGCTACCGTTCCTTTGAATTTTAATGCATTCCTAGAGAAAGCCAAGTTGAAAGATGATGGTAGCAATTACATGGACTGGCTCCGTAACTTGAGGATTATCCTCATTGCTACACAGAAGAATTATGTCCTTGAAGCACCGCTAGGTGACAAGCCCCCTCCCGCTAATGTAGACGCTTTGAACGTCTGGCAGACGCGGTCTGATGACTACACGATAGTTTAGTGTGCCATGCTTTACGGCTTAGAACCGGGACTTCAACGACGTTTTGAACGTCATGGGCCATATGAGATGTTCCAGGAGTTGAAGTTAATATTTCAAGCAAATGCCCAGAGTGAGAAATATGAGATTTCCAATAAGTTCTACAGCTGCTAGATGGAGGAGAATAGTCCTATCAGTGAACACTTGCTCAGAATGTCTGGGTACATCATATGACTCAACTTGGTTGCAAAGTTGACGAGGATAGTGTTATTGATAGAGTTCTTCAATCACTGCCAGCAAGCTATAAAGGCTTCGTGATGAACTATAATATGCAAGGGATGCAGAAGACAATTACCGAGCTCTTCGCTATGCTCAAAGCTGCGGAGGTAGAAATAAAAAAGGAGCATCAAGTGTTGATGGTTAACAAGACCACTAGTTTCAAGAAAAAGGGCAAGGGAAAGAAGGGGAACTTCAAGAAGAATAGCAAGACAGTTGCTACTCCCGCGAAGAAACCCAAGTCTGGAGCCAAGCCTGAAACTGAGTGCTTCTACTGCAAAGGGACTAGACACTGGAAGCGGAACTGCCCTAAGTATTTGGCGGATAAGAAGGATGGCAAGGTGAACAAAGGTATATATGATATACATGTTATTGATGTGTACCTTACTAATGCTCGTAGTAGTACCTGGGTATTTGATACCGGTTCGGTTGCTAATATTTGTAACTCGAAACAGGGACTACGGATTAAACGAAGATTGGCTAAGGACGAGGTGACGATGCGCGTGGGAAATGGTTCCAAAGTCGATGTGATCGCCGTCGGCACGCTACCTCTACATCTACCTTCGGGATTAGTTTTAGACCTAAATAATTGTTATTTGGTGCCAGCGTTAAGCATGAACATTATATCTGGATCTTGTTTGTTGCGAGACGGTTATTCATTTAAATCAGAGAATAATGGTTGTTCTATTTTTATGAATAATATCTTTTATGGCCATGCACCCTTGAAGAGTGGTCTATTCTTATTGGATCTCGATTGTAGTGATACACATATTCATAATATTGAAGCCAAAAGATGCAAGGTTAATAATGATAGTGCAACTTATTTGTGGCACTGCCGTTTAGGTCATATTGGTGTAAAACGCATGAAAAAACTCCATAGTGATGGACTTTTGGAATCACTTAATTATGAATCACTTGGTGCTTGCGAACCATGCCTCATGGGCAAGATGACTAAAACTCCGTTCTCCGGAACTATGGAGCGAGCAACAGATTTGTTGGAAATCATACATACTGATGTATGCGGACCAATGAGTGTTGAAGCTCGCGGCGGGTATCGTTATTTTCTGACCTTCACTGATGATTTGAGCAGATATGGGTATATCTACTTAATGAAACACAAGTCTGAAACATTTGAAAAGTTCAAAGAATTTCAGAGTGAAGTAGAGAATCATCGTAACAAGAAAATAAAGTTTCT
This sequence comes from Secale cereale, assembly GCA_902687465.1. Classification (NCBI taxonomy): domain Eukaryota; kingdom Viridiplantae; phylum Streptophyta; class Magnoliopsida; order Poales; family Poaceae; genus Secale; species Secale cereale. The sequence continues at coordinate 740,149,935 of LR738712.1, forward strand.
ATGATCTGATCGTGGAGGTGAATATTTGAGTTACGAGTTTGGTCTTTATTTGAAAAAATGTGGAGTAGTTTCACAACTCACGCCACCCGGAACACCACAGCGTAATGGTGTGTCCTTAAGTCGTAACCGTACTTTATTGGATATGGTGCGATCTATGATGTCTCTTACCGATTTACCACTATCGTTTTGGGGTTATGCTTTAGAGACAGCTGCATTCACATTAAATAGGGCACCATCTAAATCCGTTGAGACGACAGCTTATGAACTATGGTTTGGCAAGAAACCAAAGTTGTCGTTTCTTAAAGTTTGGGGCTGCGATGCTTATGTGAAAAAGCTTCAACCTGATAAGCTCAAACCCAAGTCGGAGAAATGTGTCTTCATATGATACCCAAAAGAAACTGTTGGGTACACCTTCTATCACAGATCCGAAGGCAAGATATTCGTTGCTAAGAATGGATCCTTTCTAGAGAAGGAATTTCTCTCGAAAGAAGTGAGTGGGGGGAAAGTAGAACTTGATGAGGTAATTGTACCTTCTCCCGAATTGGAAAGTGGAACATCACAGAAACTAGTTCCAAAGATTCATGCACCAATTAGTGAGGAAGCTAATGATGATGATCATGAAACTTCAGATCAAGTTTCTGTTGAACGTCGTAGATCAACCAGAGTACGTTCCGCACCAGAGTGGTACGGCAACCCAGTTCTGCAAGTCATGTTACTAGACCATGATGGACCTACGAACTATGAGGAAGCGATGATGAGCCCAGATTCCACAAAATGGCTTGAGGACATGAAATCTGAGATGGGATCCATGTATGAGAACAAAGTGTGGACTTTGGTTGACTTGCCCGATGATCGGCAAGCCATCGAAAATAAATGGATCTTCAGGAGGAAGACCGACGCAGACGGTAATGTTACTGTTTACAAAGCTCGACTTGTTGCGAAAGGGTTTCGACAAGTTCAAGGAGTTGACTATGATGAGACTTTCTCACCTGTAGCGATGTTTAAGTCTGTCCGAATCATGTTAGCAATTGCCGCATTTTATGATTATGAAATCTGGCAAATGGATGTCAAAACTGCATTCCTGAATGGATATCTCAAAGAAGAGTTGTATATGATGCAACCAGAAGGTTTTGTCGATCCAAAAGGTGCTAACAAAGTGTGCAAGCTCCAGCGATCCATATATGGACTGGTGCAAGCATCTCGGAGTTGGAATATACGCTTTGATGAGGTGATCAAAGCATATGGTTTTATACAGACTTTTGGAGAAGCCTGTATTTACAAGAAAGTGAGTGGGAGCTCTGTAGCATTTCTGATATTATATGTGGATGACATATTGTTGATTGGAAATGATATAGAATTTCTGGATAGCATAAAAGGATACTTGAATAAGAGTTTTTCAATGAAAGACCTCGTGAAGCTGCTTACATATTAGGCATCAAGATCTATAGAGATAGATCAAGACGCTTGATTGGACTTTCACAAAGCACATACCTTGATAAAGTTTTGAAGAAGTTCAAAATGGATCAGTCAAAGAAAGGGTTCTTGCATGTGTTACAAGGTGTGAAATTGAGTAAGACTCAATGCCCGACCACTGCAGAAGATAGAGAGAAAATGAAAGTCATTCCCTATGCCTCAGCCATAGAATCTATCATGTATGCAATGATGTGTACCAGACCTGATGTGTGCCTTGCTATAAGTCTAGCATGGAGGTACCAAAGTAATCCAGGAGTGGATCACTGGACAGCGGTCAAGAACATCCTGAAATACCTGAAAAGGACAAAGGATATGTTTCTCGTGTATGGAGGTGACAAAGAGCTCGTCGTAAATGGTTACGTCGATTCCAGCTTTGGCACTGATCCGGATTCCTCTAAGTCACAAACCGGATATGTATTTTTATTGAACGGTGGAGCTGTCAGTTGGTGCAGTTCCAAGCTGAACGTCGTGGCGGGATCTACGTGTGAAGCGGAATACATAGCTGCTTCGGAAGCAGCAAATGAAGGAGTCTGGATGAAGGGGTTCATATCCGATCTAGGTGTGATACCTAGTGCATCGGGTCCAATGAAAATCTTTTGTGACAACACTGGAGCAATAGCCTTGGCGAAGGAATCCAGGTTTCACAAGAGAACAAAGCACATCAAAAGACATTCAATTCCATCCGCGATCTAGTCAAAGAAGGAAACATAGAGATTTGCAAGATACATACATATATGAATGTTGCAGACCCGTTGACTAAGCCTCTTCCACGGACAAAACATGATCAGCACCAGGACTCCATGGGTGTTAGGATCATTACTTTGTAATCTAGATTATTGACTCTAGTTCAAGTGGGAGACTGAAGGAAATATGCCCTAGAGGCAATAATAAAGATGTTATTTGTATTTCCTTATATCATGATAAATGTCTTTTATTCATGCTAGAATTGTATTAACCGGAAACTTAGTACATGTGTGAATACATAGACAAAACAGTTTGTCCCTAGTATGCCTCTACTAGACTAGCTCATTGATCAAAGATGACTATGTTTCCTAGCCATAGACATGAGTTGTCATTTGATCAACGGGACCACATCATTAGGAGAATGATGTGATGGACTAGACCCATCTGTTAGCTTAGCACTATGATCGTTTAGTTTTACTGCTATTGCTTTCTTCATGACTTATACATGTTCCTATGACTATGAGATTATGCAACTCCCGATTACCGTAGGAACACCTTGTGTGCTATCAAACGTCACAACCTAATTGGGTGATCATAAAGATGCTCTACAGGTGTCTCCGAAAGTGTTCGTGGTGTTGGCATAGATCTAGACTAGGATTTGTCACTCCGAGTGTCGGAGAGGCATCTTTGGGCCCTCTCGGTAATGCACATCATAATAAGACTTGCAAGCAAATGACTAATGAGTTAGTCACGAGATGATGTATTACGTGACGAGTAAAGAGACTTGCCGGTAACGAGATTGAACTAGGTATAGAGATATCGATGATCGAATCTCGGGCAAGTAACATACCGATGACAAAAGGAACAACGTATGTTGTTATGCGGTTTGACCGATAAAGATCTTCGTAGAATATGTAGGAGCCAATATGAGCATCCAGGTTCCGCTATTGGTTATTGACCGGAGATGAGTCTCGGTCATGTCTACATAGTTCTCGAACCCGTAGGGTCCGCACGCTTAATGTTTGATGACGATCGGTATTATGAGTTTATGAGTTTTGATGTACCGAAGGTAGTTCGGAGTCCCGAATGAGATCACGGACATGGCGAGGAGTCTCGGAATGTCCGAGACGTAAAGATTGATATATTGGACGACTATATTCAGACACCGGAAGTGTTCCGTAAAGTTTCGGAATTAACCGGAGTACCGCGGGGGGGGGGGGGGGGGGGGGGGGGGTTACCGGAACCCCCTCGGGAAGCTATGGGCCTTAATGGGCCGTAGGAGAAAGAGGGAAGGAGAGCCAGGGCTAGGCCGCGCGCCCCCACCCCTTGGTCCGAATTGGACAAGGAAGGAGGGGGGCCGGCAACCATTTCCTTCTCCTTCTCCCTCTCCTTCCTTTCCCCCTTCTCCCTTTTGGTAGTTCCTACTAGGAATAGGATTGCAATCCTATTCCTAGTAGGATTGCTCCTCCTTGGCGCGCCAATAGGGGCCGGCCGGCCTCCCCCTTGCTCCTTTATATACGGGGGCAGGGGGCACCCAAAGACACACAAGTTGAATTGTTTTAGCCGTGTGCGGTGCCCCCCTCCACAGAAACACACCTTGGTCATACTGTCGCATTGCTTAGGTGAAGCTCTGCACCGGTAACTTCATCATATCTGTCACCACGCCGTTGTGCTGACGAAACTCTCCCATGAAGCTCAACTAGATCAAGAGCTCATGGGACATCATCAAGCTGAACGTGTGCTGAACGCGGAGGTGCCGTACGTTCGATGCTTGATCGGTTGGATCGCGAAGAAGTTCGACTACATCAACCGCGTCACTTGACGCTTCCGCTTTCAGTCTACGAGGGTACGTAGACACACTCTCCCCTCTCGTTGCTATGCATCTGGTAGATAGATCTTGCGTGATCGTAGGAAAATTTTAAAATACTACGTTCCCTCACACGCACCCCCACGCACGCCCCCACCTGCTCCACCCACGATCTCACCTGCTCCACCCACGACTGCCATCTCCTCCCCCGTGCTCCCTCTTCTCTCCCGATCTAGCAATAGTACCCCGCCGGCTAGTGCCCTTATCTCTCCTGCTCCCTCTGCTCCCTACTTCTCCCCCGAGCTGCAACAGGCCGCAGGCCGCAGGGCAACGCCCGCCCGCCCATAAGGCGCCCCGAGCAGCCGAACGCTGATCCCAGCGCATGCCCGTCCCCAAGAAGCTGCTTGCCGCGGCCAGCGCCTTCCCGCCCGTCCGTCCATCGCCGCCTCCCGCCCGTTCGCCGCCGCGCCCAGCATCTTCCCACCGCCGCCGTCGCGCACCACATCACCTCCGGCCGCGCACCCGAGCCCGTCCACACTCCGAGCTCCTCCTCACCCGCTGGTCGTGCTCTCCGCCTCGCGAGCTCCGCCACCAGAGCAGCCGGGTGCTCCACCTCGTGAGCTCTGCCGGTCAAGCAGCGCCCAGCTCCGACATCCCTCGCTACCTCGTCGTGGCGTCGGAGCGAGTCAGCTCCCGAGCGTGGCTAGGCCGGAGCGACATGGCTGAGCAGGTCCTGGTGATGGCGCAGCGAGCAGAGCACGGCAGAGCAGTGCGGCGAGCGTTTGGGTCGGGCGGCGGGGCGAACAGAGCACTCCAAAGGAGAAGAAGGACCCGATTGATTTTTAGATTTATTGTTCAGGGTCCTTTGTGTTAATTTCCAGGACTATTCTGTAGCTTTAGTTTTTTCAGGGCCTTGTTTGCATTCTGTACTACACTGTCATGAAATGAAAGCACTAAACATGACCGAGCCTTTGCCTCTTAACAGAAGAAGAAACATGGGCAGTGCACTGCGTGCGTTGACCGCATCCCTCGGGAACAACACTGATGTGTTTTTTTTAATTTGATCCCTTTCTTTGCCATCTGTGATGTATGAGGCTGACGGCAAAGACACAAATAGCTGACAGTAAAGATATAGTCTGTCTGACGGCAAAAGTACTTTTCTTTGTCGTCTGTGACTTATAAGGATGACGACGAAGCGTATTCGGCTGACGACAAAGTCTTTGTCGTCTGTTTGACGAAAATCTGACGGCAAAATATTCTTTGCCGACTTATCTTTGCCGTCTGACTTTGCCGTGTGCTTCCTGATGGCAAACTCTTTGCTATCTAGATTTAGGCCTTTGCCGTATGTGATACCCAGACGGCAAATTACCTGTTTCCTGTAGTGGATGTGTGTTGTCTCTCCTCTAGTGGTGTCATGTGAACGTCGACTACATGACACTTCACCATTATTTGGTCCTAGAGGAAGGCATTGGGAAGTAATAAGTAGAAGATGGGTTGCTAGAGTGACATAAGCTTAAACCCTAGTTTATGCGTTGCTTCGTAAGGGGCTGATTTGGATCCACTTGTTTCATGCTATGGTTAGGTTTACCTTAATACTTCTTTTGTAGTTGCGGATGCTTGCATTAGAGGTTAATCATAAGTGGGAGGCTTGTGCAAGTGAGAACAGCACCCAAGCACCGGTCCACCCACATACCAAATTATCAAAGTACCGAACGCGAATCGGATGATCGTGATGGAAACTAGCTTGACAATAATTCCCATGTGTCCTCGGGAGTGCTTTCCTTCATATAAGAGTTTGTCCAGGCTTGTCCTTTGCTACAAAAAGGATTGGGCCACCTTGCTGCACCTTATTTACTTTTACCTTTTTTTCACTTGCTACCAATTACCTTTTCACAAAACAATATGTTACCTATAATTTCAGTGCTTACAGAAAATACCTTACTGAAAACTGCCTATCATTTCTTTCTGCTCCTCGTTGGGTTCGACACTCTTACTTATCGAAAGGACTACAATAGATCCCCTACACTTGTGGGTCATCAAGACACTTTTCCGGCGCCATTGCCGGGCAGTGAAGCGCCTTTGGTAAGTGGAATTTGGTAATGAAAAATTTATATAGTGTGCGGAAATTTATTGTTACTTGTTACTATGGCTCAGAATCCTTTGAGTGGCTTGTTCGGGGAATCTTCACCCTGACCAGAAGAGCAAAGAGTTTCTCCTCAACCTACTGCACCTACTGAAAATGTTTGCTTTGAAATTCCTTCGGGTATGATAGAGAAACTGCTTGACAATCCTTTTACAGGAGACGGAACACTGCATCCCGATTTACACCTAATCTATGTTGATGAAGTTTGTGGATTATTTAAGCTTGCATGTATGCCCGAGGATGTTATCAAGAAGAAGGTCTTCACTTTATCTTTGAAGGGAGATGCATTGACATGGTTTAGGCTATGTGATGATATTGGATCATGGAACTATAATCGTCTGAAGTTGGAATTTCATCAGAAGTTCTACCCTATGCACCAGGTTCATCGTGATCGTAATTATACCTATAATTTTTGGCCTCGCGAAGGAGAAAGCATCGCTCAAGCTTGGGGGAGGCTTAAGTCAATGTTATATTCATGCCCCAATCATGAGCTCTCAAGAGAAATGATTATTCAAAAAAATTATGCTCGGCTTTCTCTCGATAATCGCTCCATGCTCGATACTTCTTGTTCTGGTTCTTTTATGATGAAGACTTTTGAATTCAAATGGGATTTATTGGAAAGAATTAAATGCAGATTTGAAATTGGGACTCGACGAAGGTAAGGAGTCAGGTATGACCCCTAAGTTTGATTGTGTTAAAGCTTTTATGGATACCGATGTTTTCCGGGAGTTTAGCACTAAATATGGACTTGACTCTGAGATAGTAGCTTCTTTCTGTGAATCATTTGCTACTCATGTTGATCTTCCCAAGGTGAAGTGGTTTAAATACCATCCTCCCATTGAAGTAAAAGTAGTTGAACCTGTTAAAGTTGAAGAAAAGACTATCACGTATAATGTTGATCCTATTGTTCCTACTGCTTATATTGAGAAACCACCTTTCCCTGTTAGGATAAAGGATCATGCTAAAGCTTCAATTGTAGTTCGTAAGTGTAATACTAGAACACCTACACCCTCTGAGCAAATTAAAGTTGAACCTAGTGTTGCTATGGTAAAAGATCTCTTGGTAGAAGATTTAGATGGACAAGTTATTTACCTCCAAGAGGAATCTGCTAGAATAGCCAAACCCGATGCTAGGAATAAACATAGACCTATTGTAGGCTTGCTTGTTATCTCTGTTAAAATAGGAGATCATTGCTAGGATGGTTTATGTGACGTAGGTGCTAGTGCGAGTGTAATACCTATATCCTTATATCAAGAAATTATGCATGACATTGCACATGTTGAGTTAGAAGGGATTGATGTTACTATTAAGCTTGTTAATAGAGACACTATTTCACTAGTTGGGATTGTTAGAGATGTTGAAGTCTTGTGTGGGAAGGTTAAATACCCTGCTGATTCCTTATTCTTAGTTCTCCAGAAGATGAATTTTGTCCCATTATATTTGGTAGACTCTTCTTGAATAATGTTAATGCTAAGATAGACTGCGTGAAGGATATTGTTACTGTTGGTTTAGGGGATATGTCTCATGATTTTAACTTTGCTAAATTTCGTAGACAACCCCTTGATAAAGAATTACCTAGTAAGGATGAAATTATTGGTCTTGCTTCTATTGTTGTGCCTCCTAATGATCCTTTAGAACAATACTAGCTAGATCATGAAAATGATATGCATATGAATGAGAGAAGGGAAATAGATGAAATATTCTTAAATCAGGGACCGTATTGAAAAACAACTTGCCTGTTGAAATCCTAGGGGATCCTCCTCCACCCAAGAGTGATCCCGTGTTTGAACTTAAACCTTTACCTGATAATCTTAAGTATGTTTATCTTGATGAAAAGAAGATATATCCTATTATTATTAGTGCTAACCTTTCAGAGCAGGAAGAGGAAAAATTATTGAAAACTCTGAAGAAGCACCGTGCTGCTATTGGATATACCCTGGATGATCTTAAGGGCATTAGTCCCACCTTATGCCAACACAAGATAAAATTGGAAGAAAATGCTACACCCCGTGATTGATCATCAGCGACGGTTAAATCCTAATATGAAACAGATGGTAAGGAAGGAAATACTAAAGCTTCTAGAGGCAGGTATTATCTATCCAGTTGCTGATAGCCAGTGGATAAGTCCTGTCCATTGGGTCCATATGAAGGGAGGTATGACTGTCGTTCCTAATGATAAAGATGAATTGATCCCTCAAAGAATAGTTCCAGGTTATAGGATGGTAATTGATTTCCGTAAGTTAAATAAAGCTACTAAAAAAGATCATTACCCCTTGCCATTTATTGATCAAATGCTAGAAAGGTTTTCCCAACATACTCATTTTTGCTTTCTAGATGGTTATTCTGGTTTCTCTCAAATACCTGTGTCAAAAGGGGATCAAGAAAATACCACTTTTACTTGTCCTTTCGGTACCTTTGCTTATAGACGTATGCCTTTTGGTTTATGTAATGCACCTGCTACCTTTCAAAGATGCATGATGGCTATATTCTCTGATTTTTGTGAAAAGATTGTTGAGGTTTTCATGGATGACTTCTCCGTTTATGAAACTTGTTTTGATGATTGCTTAAGCAACCTTGATCGAGTTTTGCAGAGATGTGAAGACACTAATCTTGTCTTGAATTGGGAGAAGTGCCACTTTATGGTTAATGAAGGCATTGTCTTGGGACATAAAATTTCTGAAAGAGGTATTGAAGTTGACAAGGCTAAAGTTAATGCTATTGAAAAGATGCCATGCCCCAAGGACATCAAAGGTATACGAAGTTTCCTTGGTCATGTCGGGTTTTATAGGAGGTTCATAAAGGACTTCTCCAAAATTTCCAGGCCCCTGACTAATCTCTTACAAAAAGATATTCCTTTTTCTTATGATGATTGTCTAGAAGCATTTGAAATACTTAAGAAAGCATTGATCTATGCACCTATTATCCAGCCTCCTGACTGGAATTTACCCTTTGAGATTATGTGCGATGCTAGCGATTATGATGTAGGTGCTGTTTTAGGGCAAAGAGTTGATAAGAAATTAAATGTTATCCAATATGCTAGTAAAACTCTAAACAGTGCCCAGAGAAATTATGCTACTACTGAGAAAGAATTTTTAGCAGTTGTACTTGCTTGTGATCAGTTTAGACCCTATATTGTTTATTCCCAAGTAACTATTTACACTGATCATGCTGCTATCAAATGCCTTATGGAAAAGAAAGATGCTAAACCTAGACTTATTAGATGGGTTCTCTTGCTGCAAGAGTTTGACTTGCATATCATTGATAGAAAGGGAGCTGGGAACCCCGTTGTAGATAACTTGTCTAGGCTAGAGAATATACTTGATGACCCACAACCTATTGATGATAGCTTTACTGATGAACAATTAGTTGTCATAAATACTTCTCATACTGCTCCATGGTATGTTTATTATGCTAATTATATTGTTGCTAAGTTTATACCTCCTAGCTTCACATACCAGCAAAAGAAAAAGTTTTTCTATGATTTGAGGCATTACTTCTGGGATGACCCACATCTTTATAAAGAAGGAGTAGATGGTATTATTAGACGTTGTGTACCTGAGCATGAACAGGAACAGATCCTACACAAGTGCCACTCCGAAGCTTATGGAGGACACCATGCGGGAGATAGAACTACACACAAGGTATTGCAATCCGGTTTTTATTGGCCTACTCTCTTCAAGGATGCCCGTAAGTTTGTCTTATCTTGTGATGAATGTCAAAGAATTGGTAATATCAGTAGACGTCAAGAAATGCCTATGAACTATTCACTTGTTATTGAACCTTTTGATGTTTGGGTCTTTGATTATATGGGACCGTTTCCTGCCTCTTACGGGTACACACATATTTTAGTTGTTGTTGATTACGTTACTAAGTGGGTAGAAGCTATTCCAACTAGTAGTGCTGATCATAACACCTCTATTAAGATGCTTAAAGAAGTTATCTTCCCAAGGTTTGGAGTCCCTAGATACCTAATGACTGATGGTGGTTCACACTTTATTCATGGTGCTTTCCGTAAAATGCTTGCTAAATATGATGTGAATCATAGAATCGCATCCCCTTATCACCCACAGACTAGTGGTCAAGTAGAACTAAGTAATAGGGAGTTGAAATTAATTTTGCAAAAGACAGTTAATAGGTCTAGAAAGAATTGGTCCAAGAAACTTGATGATGCATTATGGGCCTATAGAACTGCATACAAAAATCCTATGGGTATGTGTCCATATAAGATGGTTTACGGAAAAGCTTGTCACTTACCTCTTGAACTAGGACATAAGGCATATTGGGCTATTAAAGAGCTCAATTATGATTTCAAACTTGCCGGTGAGAAGAGGTTATTTGACATTATCTCTCTTGATGAATGGAGAACCCAGGCCTATGAGAATGCCAAGTTGTTTAAAGAAAAAGTTAAAAGATGGCATGACAAAAGGATACAAAAGCGTGAGTTTAACGTAGGTGATTGTGTCTTGCTATACAACTCTCGTTTAAGATTTTTTGCAGGAAAACTTCTCTCTAAGTGGGAAGGATCTTACGTTATCGAGGAGGTCTATCGTTCCGGTGCCATAAAAATCAACAACTTCGAAGGCACAAATCCGAAGGTGGTGAACGGTCAAAGAATCAAACATTATATCTCAGGTAATCCTATAAATGTTGAAACCAATGTTACTGAAACCGTCCCCGGAGGAATACATAAGGGACACTTTCCAGAACGATCCAGACTCCGAAAAGGAAGAGGTATGTGGTACGGTAAGTAAACCTACTCCAAAACTGCTCTAAAGGCAGTTTTTCTCCGTTTTGGAATATTTAGAAAAATAGAAAAATAAGTGGCAGTTCGGAAGAGACACGAGCCGTCCACGAGGGTAGAGGGCGCGCCCTCCTTCCCTGGCCGCGTCCCCTACCATGTGGGCAGCTCGTGTGCCTCCCGAACTCCGGTTTCTTGTATGTTACTCCTTTTGGTCGGTAAAAATTCATTATATATACTCCCGAAGGTTTTGACCTCTGTATCACGCAAAAATCCTATGTTTTCGTTTTGAGCTGCTGTTTTTGACAGATATAGATCATCATGGCGTCCTCCAACATCCCCAAGGATAAGTTCTTCGAGAAGGTCATCAACCCCTACCTTGCGGAGGTGCTGCATCACCCTAAAACCATGGAGTTGCATGAGGGGGTGCTGCACATCCGTGATGTTGAGGGGCCAAGGAGGACCGGAAGCGTGGATACAAGACTCGAAGCAATGGAGCAGCAAGTTTTCAAGTGCCAATGCATGGTGGAACTGAAGGAAATATGCCCTAGAGGCAATAATAAAGATGTTATTTATATTTCCTTATATCATGATAAATGTCTTTTATTCATGCTAGAATTGTATTAACCGGAAACTTAGTACATGTGTGGATACATAGACAAAACAGAGTGTCCCTAGTATGCCTCTACTAGACTAGCTCATTGATCAAAGATGGTTATGTTTCCTAGCCATAGACATGAGTTGTCATTTGATCAACGGGATCACATCATTAGGAGAATGATGTGATGGACAAGACCCATCCGTTAGCATAGCACTATGATCGTTTAGTTTAACTGCTATTGCTTTCTTCATGACTTATACATGTTCCTATGACTATGAGATTATGCAACTCCCGAATACCGTAGGAACACCTTGTGTGCTATCAAACGTCACAACGTAACTGGGTGATCATAAAGATGCTCTACAGATGTCTCCGAAAGTATTCGTGGTGTTGGCATAGATCAAGATTAGGATTTGTCACTCCGAGTGTCGGAGAGGTATCTCTGGGCCCTCTCGGTAACACACATCACAATAAGCCTTGCAAGCAAAATACTAATGAGTTAGTCACGAGATGATGTGTTACGGAACGAGTAAAGAGACTTGCCGGTAACGAGATTGAACTAGGTATAGAGATACCGACGATCTAATCTCGGGCAAGTAACATACCGTTTGACAAAAGGAACAACGTATGTTGTTATGCGGTTCTGACCGATAAAAGATCTTCGTAGAATATGTAGGAGCCAATATGAACATCCAGGTTCCACTATTGGTTATTGACCGGAGATGAGTCTCGTTCATGTCTACATAGTTCTCGAACCCGTAGGGTCCGCACGCTTAACGTTTGATGACGATCGGTATTATGAGTTTATGAGTATTGATGTACCGAAGGTAGTTCGGAGTCCCGGATGAGATCACGGACATGACGAGGAGTGTCGGAATGTCCGAGACATAAAGATTGATATATTGGACGGCTATATTCGGACACCGGAAGTATACCGGAAAAGTTTCGGATTTATCGGGAATGCCGGAGGGGGTTACCGGAACCCCCTACGAGAGGGGATGGTCCATAGTGGGCCTAAAGGGAAAGAGAGAGGCAGCCCATAGGGCTGGCCGGCGCCCCAACCTAGGGTTCCTAGTTGGACTAGGATTGGGGGGGGGGGCACCACCTCTCCTATTCCTTTCCCCCTTCTTCCTTTTGGTGAATCCTACTAGGAATAGGATTGCAATCCTATTCCTAGTAGGACTCCTTCCCTAGCCGCACCTGGAAGGGCCGGCCGGCCTCCCTCCCTTGCTCCTTTATATACGGGGGCAAGGGGGCACCCAAAGACACACAAGTTGAATTGTTTTAGCCGTGTGCGGTGCCTCCCTCCACAGAATCACACCTCGGTCATACCGTCGCGGAGCTTAGGCGAAGCCCTGCGCCGGTGTACACATCATATCCGTCACCACGCCGTCGTGCTGACGAATCTCTCCCGTGAAGCTCAACTGGATCAAGAGCTCGTGGGACGTCATCAAGCTGAACGTGTGCTGAACGCGGAGGTGCCGTACGTTCGGTGCTTGATCGGTTGGATCGCGAAGAAGTTCGACAACATCAACCGCGTCACTTGACACTTCCGCTCCCGGTCTACGAGGGTACGTAGACACACTCTTCCCTCTCGTTGCTATGCATCTGGTAGATAGTTCTTGCATGATCGTAGGAAAATTTTAAAATACTACGTTCCCCAACAGTGGCATCATGAGCCAGGTCTATGCGTAGATGATATGCACGAGTAGAACACAATGAGTTGTGGGCGATACTAGTCATACTGCTTACCAGCATGTCATACTTTGCTTCGGCGGTATTGTGAGATGAAGCGGCCCGGACCGACATTACGCGTACGCTTACGCGAGACTGGTTTCACCGTTACGAGAACTCGTTCCTTAAAGGTGACTGGCGGGTGTCTGTCTCTCTCACTTTAGCTGAATCAAGTGTGGCTACGCCCAGTCCTTGTGAAGGTTAAAACAGCACATACTTGACGAAACATTGTTGTGGTTTTGTATGCGTAGGTAAGAACGATTCTTGCTAAGCCCGTAGCAGCCACGTAAAACTTGCAACAACAAAGTAGAGGACGTCTAACTTGTTTTTGCAGGGCATGCTGTGATGTGATATGGTCAAGACATGATGAGTTATACGGTTTTGTATGAGATGATCATGTTTTGTAAAGTTATCGGCAACTGGCAGGAGCCATATGGTTGTCGCTTTATTGTATGAAATGCAATCGCCATGTAATTGCTTTACTTTATCACTAAGCGGTAGCGATAGTCGTAGAAGCAATAGTTGGCGAGACGACAACGATGCTACGATGAAGATCAAGGTGTCAAGCCGGTGACGAAGGTGATCATGACGGTGCTTTGGAGATGGAGATCAAAAGCACAAGATGATGATGGCCATATCATGTCACATATTTTGATTGCATGTGATGTTTATCTTATTATGCTTCTTATTTTGCTTAGAACGACGGTAGCATTATAAGATGATCCCTTACTAAATTTCAAGGTATAAGTGTTCTCCCTGAGTATGCACCGTTGCGAAAGTTCGTCGTGCCGAGACACCACGTGATGATCGGGTGTGATAAGCTCTACGTTCAATACAACGGGTGTAAGCCAGTTTTGCACACGCAGAATACTCGGGTTAAACTTGACGAGCCTAGCATATACAGATATGGCCTCGGAACACTGGAGACCGAAAGGTCGAGCGTGAATCATATAGTAGATATGATCAACATAAGATGTTCACCATTGAAACTACTCCATCTCACGTGATGATCGGACATGGTTTAGTTGATTTGGATCACGTGATCATTTAGATGACCAGAGGGATGTCTATCTAAGTGGGAGTTCTTAAGTAATATGATTAATTGAACTTTAATTTATCATGAACTTAGTCCTGGTAGTATTAGCATATCTATGTTGTAGATCAATAGCTCGCGATGTTGCTCCCCGTTTATTTTTCATATGTTCCTAGAGAAAACCAAGTTGAAAGATATTAGTAGCAATGATGCGGAATTGTTCTGTGATCTGAGGATTATCCTCATTGCTGCACAGAAGAATTATGTCCTTGATGCACCACTAGGTGACAGACCTATTGCAGGAGCAGATGTAGACGTTATGGACGTTTTGACAAAAGCTCGATATGATGACTACTTGATAGTTTAGTGCACCATGCTTTACGGCTTATAACCGGGACTTCAAAAACGTTTTGAAACGCCATGGAGCATATGAGATGTTCCAAGAGTTGAAATTAGTATTTCATACTCATGCCCGTGTCGAGAGGTATAAGACCTCTGACAGTACTTTGCCTACAAGATGGAGGAGAATAGCTCAACCAGTGAGCATGTGCTCAGATTGTCTGGGTAGTACAATTGCTTGAATCAAGTGGGAGTTAATCTTCCAGATAAAATAGTAATTGACAAAGTTCTCTAGACACTATCACCAAGTTAATAGAACTTCGTGATGAACTATAATATGCAAGGGATGACGAAAGTAATTCCCGAGCTCTTCACGATGCTGAAATTGGCGAAGGTAGAAATCAAGAAAGAGCATCAAATGTTGATGGTTAACCAGACCACTTGTTTCAAGTAAAGGGCAAAGGGATAGAAGGGGAACTTCAAAAAGAATGACAAGCAAGTTGTCACTCCCGTGAAGAAACCCAAAGCTAAACTCAAGCCTGAAACTAAGTGCTTCTACTGCAAAGGAAATGGTCACCGGAAGTGGAAATGCCCTAGATGCTTGGCGGATAAGAAGGATGGCAAAGTGAACAAAGGTATATTTGATATACATATTATTGATGTGTTCACAGAAAACCCTCGGTATTTGATACTGGTTCAGTTGCTAAAGAGTAGTAACTCGAAGTAGGAGTTGCATAATGAACATAAACTAGTTAAAGGATGAAGTGACGATGTGTATTGGAAGCAGTTCCAAGATTGATATGATCATCATCGCACACTCCCTATACTTTCGGGATTAGTGTTGAACCTAAATAAGTGTTATTTGGTGTTTGTGTTGAGCATGAATATGATTTGATCATATTTATTGCAATACGGTTATTCATGTAAGTTAGAGAATAATTGTTGTTCTGTTTACATGAATAAAACCTTCTATGGTCATACACCCAATGAAAATAGTTTGTTGGATCTCGATCGTGTGATACACATATTCATAATATTGAAGCCAAAAGATGCAAGGTTAATAATGATAGTGCAACTTATTTGTGGCACTGCCGTTTAGGTCATATTGGTGTAAAACGCATGAAGAAACTCCATAATGATGGACTTTTGGAATCACTTGATTATGAATCACTTGGTGCTTGCGAACCATGCCTCATGGGCAAAATGACTAAAACTCCATTCTCCGGAACTATGGAGCGAGCAACAGATTTGTTGGAAATCATACATACTGATGTATGTGGGCCAATGAGTGTTGAAGCTCGCGGCGGGTATCGTTATTTTCTGACCTTCACTGATGATTTGAGCAGATATGAGTATATCTACTTAATGAAGCACACGTCTGAAAGATTTGAAATGTTCAAAGAATTTCAGAGTGAAGTGGAGAATCATCGTAACAAGAAAATAAGAGTTTCTACGATATGATCCTAGAGATAAAATATTTGAGTTAGCGAGTTTGGCCTTCAGTAAAAACAATGTGAAATAGTTTCACTACTCACGCCACCTGGAACACCACAGTATAATGGTGTCCGAACGTCATAACCGTACTTTATTAGATATGGTGCGATCGATGATGTCTCTTACCGATCTACCACTATCGCTTTTTGGGGTTATGCATTAGAGACAGCTACATTCACGTTAAATAGGGCACCATCTAAATCCGTGGAGATGACACCGTATGAACTGTGGTTTGATAAGAAACCTAAGCTGTCATTTCTTTAAGTTTGGGACTGCGATGCTTATGTGAAAAAGTTTCAACATGATAAGCTCGAACCCAAATCGGAGAAGTAAATCTTCATAGGATACCCAAAAGAAACTGTTGGGTACACCTTCTATCATAGATCCGAAGGCAAAATATTCGTTGCTAAGAACGGATCCTTTCTAGAAAAAGAGTTTCTCTCGAAAGAAGTGAGTGGGAGGAAAGTAGAACTTGATGAGGTAATTGTACCTTCTCCCGGATTGGAAAGTAGTACATCACAGGAAATTGTTCCAGTGATTCCTAAACCAATTAGTGAGGAAGTTAATGATAATGATCATGAAACTTCGGATCAAGTTTCTACTGAACGTCGTAGATCAACTAGAGTACGTTCCGCACCAGAGTGGTACGGCAACCCAGTTCTGGAAATCATGTTACTAGACCATGATGAACCTACGAACTATGAGGAAGCAATGATGAGCCCAGATTCCACAAAATGGCTTGAAGCCATGAAATATGAGATGGGAACCATGTATGAGAACAAAGTATGGACTTTGGTTGACTTGCCCGATGATCGGCAAGCCATCGAAAATAAATGGATCTTCAAGAGGAAGACCGACGCAGACGGTAATATTACTGTTTACAAAGCTCGACTTGTTGCGAAAGGTTTTCGACAAGTTCAAGGAGTTGACTACGATGAGACTTTCTCACCTGTAGCGATGCTTAAGTCTGTCCGAATCATGTTAGCAATCGCCGCATTTTATGATTATGAAATCTGGCAAATGGATGTCAAAACTGCATTCCTAAATGGATATCTCAAAGAAGAGTTGTATATGATGCAACCAGAAGGTTTTGTCGATCCAAAAGGTGCTAACAAAGTATGCAAGCTCCAGCGATCCATCTATGGACTGGTGCAAGCATCTCGGAGTTGGAATATACGCTTTGATGAGGTGATCAAAGCATATGGTTTTATACAGACTTTTGGAGAAGCCTGTATTTACAAGAAAGTGAGTGGGAGCTCTGTAGCATTTCTAATATTATATGTAGATGACATATTGTTGATCGGAAATGATATAGAATTTCTGGACGGCATAAAAGGATACTTGAATAAGAGTTTTTCAATGAAAGACCTCGGAGAAGCTGCTTACATATTAGGCATCAAAATCTATAGAGATAGATCAAGACGCTTAATTGGACTTTCACAAAGCACATACCTTGATAAGATTTTGAAGAAGTTCAAAATGGATCAGTCAAAGAAAGGGTTCTTGCCTGTTTTACAAGGTATGAAGTTGAGTAAGACTCAAAGCCAGACCACGGCAGAAAAAATATAGAGAGAATGAAAGTCATTCCCTATGCCTCAGCCATAGGTTCTATAAAGTATGCCATGCTATGTACAAAACACGTTGTGTACCTTGCCAAGAGTTTGACAGGGAGGTACAATAGTGATCCAGGAGTAGATCACTGTACAGCGGTCAAAATTATCCTTAGTAATTGGATGACTAAGGAAATATTTCTCGATTATGGAGGTGATAAAGAGTTCGTCGTAAAGGGTTACGCCGATGCAAGCTTTGACACTAAATCCAGATGACTCTAAGTATCAATCTGGATGCGTATTGAAAGTGGGAGCAATTAGCTAGAGTAGCTCCATGCAGAGCATTGTAGACATAGAAATTTGCGAAATACATACGGATCTGAATGTGACAGACCCGTTGACTAAACTTCTCTCACAAGCAAAACATGATCACACCTTATTACTCTTGGGTATTAATCACATAGCAATGTGAACTAGATTATTGACTCTAGTAAACCCTTTGGGTGTTGGTCACATGGCGATGTGAACTATGGGTGTTATTCACATAACGATGTGAACAATCGGTATTAAATCACATGGAGATGTGAGCTAGATTATTGACTCTAGTGCAAGTGGGAGACTGAAGGAAATATGCCCTAGAGGCAATAATAAAGATGTTATTTATATTTCCTTATATCATGATAAATGTCTTTTATTCATGCTAGAATTGTATTAACCGGAAACTTAGTACATGTGTGGATACATAGACAAAACAGAGTGTCCCTAGTATGCCTCTACTAGACTAGCTCATTAATCAAAGATGGTTATGTTTCCTAGCCATAGACAAGAGTTGTCATTTGATCAACGGGATCACATCATTAGGAGAATGATGTGATGGAAAAGACCCATCCGTTAGCATAGCACTATGATCGTTTAGTTTAACTGATATTGCTTTCTTCATGACTTATACATGTTCCTATGACTATGAGATTATGCAACTCCCGAATACCGTCGGAACACCTTATGTGCTATCAAACGTCACAACGTAACTGGGTGATCATAAAGATGCTCTACAGATGTCTCCGAAAGTATTCGTGGTGTTGGCATAGATCAAGATTAGGATTTGTCACTCCGAGTGTCGGAGAGGTATCTCTGGGCCCTCTCGGTAACACACATCACAATAAGCCTTGCAAGCAAAAGCCTAATGAGTTAGTCATGAGATGATGTGTTACGGAACGAGTAAAGAGACTTGCCGGTAACGAGATTGAACTAGGTATAGAGATACCGACGATCGAATCTCGGGCAAGTAACATACCGTTTGACAAAAGGAACAACGTATGTTGTTATGCGGTTCTGACCGATAAAAGATCTTCGTAGAATATGTAGGAGCCAATATGAACATCCAGGTTCCGCTATTGGTTATTGATCGGAGATGAGTCTCGGTCATGTCTACATAGTTCTCGAACCCGTAGGGTCCGCACGCTTAACGTTTGATGACGATCGGTATTATGAGTTTATGAGTATTGATGTACCGAAGGTAGTTTGGAGTCCCGGATGAGATCACGGACATGACGAGGAGTCTCGGAATGTCCGAGACATAAAGATTGATATATTGGACGGCTATATTCGGACACCGGAAGTATACCGGAAAAGTTTCGGATTTATCGGGAATGCCGGAGGGGGTTACCGGAACCCCCTACGAGAGGGGATGGTCCATAGTGGGCCTAAAGGGAAAGAGAGAGGCAGCCCATAGGGCTGGCCGGCGCCCCCACCTAGGGTTCCTAGTTGGACTAGGATTGGGGGGGGGGCGCCACCTCTCCTATTCCTTTCCCCCTTCTTCCTTTTGGTGAATCCTACTAGGAATAGGATTGCAATCCTATTCCTAGTAGGACTCCTTCCCTAGCCGCACCAGGAAGGGCCGGCCGGCCTCCCTCCCTTGGTCCTTTATATACGGGGGCAAGGGGGCACCCAAAGACACACAAGTTGAATTGTTTTAGCCGTGTGCGGTGCCCCCCTCCACAGAATCACACCTCGGTCATACCGTCGCGGAGCTTAGGCGAAGCCCTGCGCCGGTGAACACATCATATCCGTCACCACGCCGTCGTGCTGACGAAACTCTCCCGTGAAGCTCAACTGGATCAAGAGCTCGTGGGACGTCATCAAGCTGAACGTGTGCTGAACGCGGAGGTGTCGTACGTTCGGTGCTTGATCGGTTGGATCGCGAAGAAGTTCGACAACATCAACCGCGTCACTTGACGCTTCCGCTCCCGGTCTACGAGGGTACGTAGACACACTCTTCCCTCTCGTTGCTATGCATCTGGTAGATAGATCTTGCGTGATCGTAGGAAAATTTTAAAATACTACGTTCCCCAACAGGAACGTGGACTCAACGCCAACCACATCATGATCTCGGAGCTCGCCAAAAACCTCATGCTAGACTCAAGGATCTTCAGGGAAGCTATCTCCAATCTTCAAGAGAAAATCGAACACCTCCAAGCCCAGATCTATGACCTGCAAAACCAAAACTATGAGTATGAATATAGATTCAAGAAGATGAGTTTGGCTGCAGATTTGAGTATCCCGGAGGCTCGATCATCCTTCTAAGATGGTGAGCCCATGCCTTGGAAGGTGGACAACAAGCCTACATCATCAACAACTCCTACATCACCACCCCCGAAGAAGGAGACATAATCATATGGGTATGGGCACTCACCTTGGCAACTGCCAAGCTTGGGGGAGTGACCCCGGTATCGTATCACCATCACTCCTATCTTTACCCTTTTTCTTAGTTCGATCCTTTTGGTAGTATCTTGATTGTCGGTGTACTAAGGTAGGGGTACCTCAGTACCCCAACTTGTGCACGGACGGTAGCAGCTTCCCGCGGCAGGGCCTACCACGCGCTTGCCGGAGACCTTCCTGCTCCATATAAAACCATTCAAAAACAAAGTATACAAGACAGAAGATCAAGACCCCGGCAAGTGGAGCTTGCCGGGAAGGCCGTTCCAGGCTCAAGATTACCTCACTCACGCAAGGCCCTGGCAAGAGGAGCTTGCCAGGAAGACTAGGAGATTATATCACAGAAGACATGCCTCGGCGCTATATGCACCCCGGCAGGGCCCGGGGAGCGACAAGCTTCAGAGCCCGGCAAGATCCCGGGCCCGGCAAGGTCAAGACCCCGGCAAGGTGCTTGCCGGGGAGAGTTGTGCTGTGTGCCCCCGCTCCAGCTCATCGAACCACGCGTCGCACTGGGGCCATTCCAGGGACGCGTGGCGGATGGCTGTGCAGCCTGGGGGACACGGTGGCACTCCACGGTGGTGAAGCCATCGCCGTGGCAAACGGAGACGCAAGGGCGGGCGCTTTTGGGGTCGACGGCGACGGGCATTAAATGCTCTTGTCCCCCACTATCAAAGTAGGTAGCGACCACTGTTCACGCACTGTAGCTCCACTATTCCCACACTGTTACAACTACCACCTCTTTTACATTTTTACCCTTTCTCCTACGTTGACACCTGTCGGTGACCCCTTACACTATAAAAGGAGGCCCATGCACAACGTAGAAAGGGTTCGGGACCTAGATCGCTCATACGCTCGGTGTAGCTAGTTCTTCAAGCTCCCGAGCTCTCCATCTCAATACAAACTAAGCAGGAGTAGGGTTTTACGCGTCCATCGCGGCCCAAACCTGGGTAAACTGCCTGCGTGATCTCCACGATCTGCTCTTTGTGCTCCCTCCGCCCTCTTACCGCACAAGCAAGGGGCTCCGGTCCCATAGGTGCTCGTGGTGGACAGTTTCCCCCGACATCTTTGGCGCGCCAGGTAGGGGGGCGTCGAGGTTGTGCGAACCTGATCTGGCGCTCACGCGGGCGCATTCTTCATCAACCTCTCCGAATTCGTCAGCTTCATCGACAACAGCACCATGGCCCCGAAGAAGAAGGCTTCGGAGGTCGCAGGCCCGTCTACGTCTCATCCGCCGCCACCGGAACCAACGGTGGGCGGAGGAGACGCCGTCGGGAGGGTGGTCGCCGGCGAGGATGCTCGCGGCGCCACCAAATCCAAGGACAGGACGGACGACCGAGCCTCGGTCTCCGTGGACGCGCCACGTCCATCTCAACAAACGACAACCCAGCAGCGGCATACCACAGGAGGTGGCATCCGCTTGCTGGGCCAAGGGCAAACTGGAGGTTCGCGGGACGCTCCGGGCCATCTTCCTGGCACGAGCAAGGCGCGGTCGCCGGGGCGGGACCCTGCTCCTTCTAACATTGTTAGGAGTCCGAGCATATCCCGCTCCTCGCACCGCTCGCCCCCGCTCCCCTCCACTCCAGCAGAAGCGCTCGCAAGGGCGCAACTGCTCCTCGACTTCCCTCCAGCGGCAGACAAGGCCGAAGACTGGAGGGCAACCATCCAGAGCCTGATCGCCTTCGCCAACAACGATACGCCGCAGCAGCCGGCGACCTCGCGGCCGCGGCAAGTCGAGAAGACGAAGGCCGACGGCGACAAGACCGTCGGGGGTGCAACCACCGTGCACTCCCCGCCGCAGAAGCAGAAGACGCCGCCCCGCCGGAACAATGCCGACGACGGCTCTACGGCATCGTCGGATCCGCTGGCTCGTCGGGACCAGCGCCAAGTCCTTGACGACCGGCGACAAGAAGACGCTCGAACAACAATCGAGCGCCGCCGAGAAGCTCGGCGACAATCAGACCAGAGAGCTGGGAACGCTGTCGACGCGCGCGCGCCCGGTGAACCAGGCGACTTGCCGTACGCGGCAGGTTGCCCTGCGTTCACCCGTGAGCTGCGGCGCGTCCAGTGGCCCAGCATGAAGAACTTCAAGCCCGACGTACCGGAGAAGTACGACGGCAAGACGCACCCCTCGGAATTCCTCAGCATTTACACCATCGCTGTGCAGGCTGCCGGGGGGCGCGACGAGAAGATTTTGGCAAATTACTTCCCGCTCGTGCTTAAGCCGAACGTCCGTTCGTGGCTTATGCACTTGCCGGAAGGTTCCATTTCTTCTTGGGCAGATCTTTGCCACCAGTTTGTTGGCGCCTTCACGGGCGGCCACAAACCCCACGGCCAGGAGAGCGATCTCCACATTCTGGCCCAGAAGGAAGGAGAATCCCTGCGCAAGTACATCCAACGCTTCAGTCGAGTGCAGCACAACATCCCCGACGTCCACCCTGCCGCGGTTATCAGCGCGTTCCACCCGAACGTGCGTAACCGCCGCATGCGTGAGGAAATGGCCATGACCAAGATACGGGATGTCAGCGAGCTTTATGCTTTGGCTGATAAGTGCGCACGCGCAGAAGAGGGGAGGAGACTCCCCGGGGAAAATGCGGGCGCAGGAGGAAGCGACAGCGACGACGCCGCCCCGGCAAAGAAGAGCCGGTGGCGGAACAACAGAAGGAAGAACAAGAAGGAGGTGCTTGCCGTCGAGAAGTCCGGCAAGGAGGCTCCCGCCAAGCAAACACAGGCTGGCGGCTCCGGCAAGGAGCCTGCCCCTGTAGCGGCAGCCGACAAGCAGGACGGCTCCGACAAGCAATACTGCAAGATCCACCGCACCAAGGGCCACGACCTCTCCAACTGCAAGCGCGTCGAGTACCTCGTCGAGCAGCAGAAAGCTGAGTACGAGAGGCGCGACAAGGAGAAGGCCCAAGGTGGTGGTGGAGAACCAAGCAAGAAGCGGCCATTTAATGGCCGGGGAGGACGCCGCGGCAAGGCTAAGCAGCGGCAAGGTGATCAACCTCCCCGGGGCCGCGACGAGGATGAAGAGGACGACGACGAAGACATGGAGGATGAGGATAACAGCGAGCAGGAGTTCCAGAAGGCCACGGAGGTCCTGTGCGTCGACGGTGGCGCCTCTCTGCACACCTCCCACCGCCAGCTCAAGCAGTGGGTGCGCGAGGTGAATGCAGCAGAGCCGCCCGTGGAGTCGCGCAAGCTCCTCAAATGGTCCAGCACGCCCATCATTTTTGATCTTGAGGATCACCCTGACCGCACCACTGCGGTCGGGTGCTTGCCGATGCTGGTCTCACCCACCATCCGCAACCTCAAGGTCACCAAAATGTTGGTTGACGGCGGGGCCGGGCTGAACTTGATCTCCTCTGCTGTGATCAAGAAACTCCAAATCCCAGATGGTGAGCTCGAAGAGACCGGTTCTTTCCAAGGAATCAACCCGGGGAGGAGCAAGCCCAAGGGGAAGATCACTCTGCCGGTGACCTTTGGCGGGGAGCTCAACTTCAGAACTGAGCGCATCACATTCGACGTCGCCGATATCCCATTGCCATACAATGGGATACTCGGCCGTCCCGCCCTCGCCAAGTTCATGGCAGCTTCCCACCACGCCTACAACGTACTCAAGATGCCGGGGCCGATAAGCGTCATCACTGTCCATGGCGACAAGAAAGATGCGCTTGTCTGCGCCGACAAGATCTACCGGGACGCAGCAGTTGCGGCAGAGAAGGACACACTTGCCACTGAAGCTCCCGGGGGGAAGAAGACCAAGACCAAGTCCGGCAAGTGCTCTGGGGCCCACTCCGGCAACCGCACCTCTTCGGAGTGCTGCGCTGCCGTCGAGGACGTTCCATCGAGCTCCACCGGCAAGTGTAAGAAGGGGATGGCTGCTCCTCCGGCAACCATGAAGGTGTCCGCCAAGGAGGACGGCACTGGTGGTACCTTCACCATCAGTGCCACACTCGACAGCAAATAGGAAAGCGCGCTCGTTGCCTTCCTGCGGGCGAATGTCGATGTGTTTGCATGGCAACCATCTGACATCCCCGGTGTTCCCAGGAAGGTAATTGAGCACAAGCTTGCTGTTTGTCCTCATGCGCGGCCCGTCAAGCAGAAGGTGAGGAAGCAAGCCGTGGAGCGCCAAGAATTCATCAACGAAGAGATCAAGAAGCTAGAGGCAGCAAGCCTAGTTAGAGGTGTGATCCATCCGACGTGGTTAGCAAACCCAGTCGTCGTGCGCAAGGCCAACGGGAAGTGGAGACTGTGTATAGACTTCACCTATGTGAATAAAGCATGTCCCAAGGATCCATTCCCTTTGCCGCGCATTGACCAGATCGTTGACTCCACTGCCGGATGTGAGCTACTCTCTTTTCTTGATGCATATTCAGGATACCACCAGATCTTTATGGCCAAAGAAGATGAAGAGAAGACTGCATTTATCACTCCATGTGGCACCTATTGCTTCATACGCATGCCATTTGGACTGAAGAATGCAGGATCAAGATTTGCAAGGGTAGTTCACACTGCTTTCGAGCCACAGATCCACAGAAATGTAGAGGCTTACATGGATGACATCGTGGTGAAGAGCAAGAGCAAGGATACCCTGGTCCAAGATTTGGAAGAGACATTTCAGAACCTGCGCAGGATACAGCTCAAGTTGAACCCCGAGAAGTGCGTCTTTGGAGTCCCCTCCGGCAAGCTTCTCGGGTTCTTTGTGTCACAGAGGGGGATTGAAGCTAACCCCAACAAGATTAAAGCCATTGAGCAGATCGAGGCCCCGAAGCGCGTCAAGGATGTCAGAAGGCTTGCAGGTTGTGTGGCTGCCCTCAGTAGGTTCATTTCGAAGTCTGCAAAACGCGCCCTACCTTTCTTCAAAATCTTTAAGAAGGCAGGTCCCATGAAGTGGACTCCGGAAGCGGAGGCAGCGCTGCAAGATTTGAAACGGTACCTATCCTCCACTCCAATACTTGTCGCACCTAGACCACAGGAAAAGTTGTTGCTATACCTAGCGGCAACCAACCAGGTGGTTAGTGCTGCGTTAGTAGCGGAGAGGGAGGCCGACGAGGAGTCTACGCCACCGGCAAGCGAATCCAGCGACAAGCAAGGGGCTGCTCCGGCAAGCTCTGGCCCCGACAAGGACAACTCTGCACAGGAACAGGAAGAAGTGCGGAAGAAAATGGTGCATCGCCCGGTGTATTTCGTAAGTTCCCTTCTCCAAGGGGCTAGATCGAGATACTCTGGTGTGCAAAAATTGCTTTTCGGCCTCCTCATGGCCTCGAGAAAGCTGCGCCATTACTTCCAGGCACATGAGATAACAGTGGTCACTCGCTTTCCGCTGAAGAGGATATTGCACAATCCAGAAGCAACAGGCAGGATCGTTGAGTGGGCACTGGAGCTGTCGAGCTTTGGGCTCAAGTTTGAAAGTACTTCAACAATACAGAGCCGAGCTTTGGCAGAGTTCATAGCTGAGTGGACCCCAACGCCCGATGAAGAAGTCCAAGAAACAAGTGCACCCGTACAAGAAGCGACAAGTGAATGGGTAATGTATTTTGATGGTGCCTTCTCGCTGCAAGGCGCCGGTGCCGGCGTGGTACTCATCGCGCCCACCGGAGAGCACCTCAAGTATGTTATCCAGATGCACTTTCCTAGGGAGCAAGCGACGAACAACACTGCTGAATATGAAGGCTTGCTCGCCGGCCTCAGGATTGCGGCCGAACTTGGGATCAGAAAGCTGGTTGTGCGGGGAGACTCTCAGTTGGTGGTCCGACAAGTCAACAAGAATTATCAGAGCCCTTTGATGGAAGCTTATGTAGATGAAGTGAGGAAGCTTGAGGAGCACTTTGAAGGTCTGCAAATGGAGCACGTCCCGAGAGCTCAGAATGAAATAGCAGATGGCCTTTCAAAGTGTGCTTCGATGAAGTTACCTGTGGAACCAGGGACCTTCTTGCTCAAGCTGACTCAACCATCCGTTACACCGTCAATTGGGCAATCCAAGAAAAGAAAGTTGGTCTCCGGCGACTACTTGCCGGCGGATCTTCCTGAAACCGCCGCCAAGGTCCCCAAGATCAACGACCAGAACGCTGAGGAACAGTTTGCTCCTGCAGATCCGAGGGTCTGTGTAGTTGAAGCAAGTGTTCCCGACAAGCCTCGCCCCGGCGAGCTTGCCGGGGGACCCTCAGCTCCGGCGGAACAAGAGGTTCCTGCCGCGGAAGCTGAGGTCCCCGCAGCGGCCCTCATGCCTTTAGTCCTTGCCGTTGAGCCTCGGGCTCCGGCATGGGCGCAGCAGATCGTCCGTTTTCTGCAAACTGGAGAACTTCCCGACGACCCAGAAGAAATAGAGAAGATAACCAGACAGTCAAGTATGTACCAGTTCGTGGATAACGAGCTGTACAGAAGGAGGCTCAATGGTGTCAGATTGAAGTGCATATCCAGGGAAGATGGACAGAAGCTGTTGGCAGAAATACATGGAGGCATATGTGGCCACCACATTGGCGCAAGGGCGCTTGCCGGGAAAGCTTTCCGGCAAGGGTTCTTTTGGCAAGAAGCCCTCCAAGATGCAACTGCACTAGTAACCAAGTGTGAAGCGTGCCAGTTCCATGCAAAGCAAATTCATCAGCCAGCTCAAGCTCTCCAAACAATTCCTTTGTCCTGGCCCTTCTCGGTCTGGGGGCTCGATATCCTCGGCCCTTTCCCCCGAGCTGTCGGGGGCTTTGAGTACTTGTACGTTGCAATCGACAAGTTCACAAAGTGGCCAGAAGTGGAACCGGTGAGAAAGGTGACAGCACAGTCAGCGGTCAGGTTCTTCAGGTCGATTGTTTGCCGTTTCGGAATCCCTAACAGGATCATCACCGATAACGGTACGCAGTTTACTAGTCGCACCTTCATGCAGTACGTCCAAGACCTTGGCGCCAAGGTCTGTTTCGCTTCTGTTGCTCACCCGAGGAGCAACGGTCAAGCGGAGAGGGAAAATGCTGAAGTGCTGCGCGGACTCAAGACAAGGACTTTTGACAGGCTGCGCAAGTGCGGAAGAAACTGGATAGAGGAGCTACCGGCGGCTCTTTGGTCAATCAGAACGACACCAAGTCGAGCCACCGGACAGACACCCTTTGCTCTAGTCTATGGAGCAGAGGCAGTTCTCCCCACGGAACTCGTATACGAATCTCCTCGAGTGCTTGCTTATGATGAGCTCGAGCAAGAGCAACTGCGACAAGATGATGCATTGCTCCTCGAGGAGGAACGTCTCCAGGCTGCTATACGAGCTGCTCGATACCAGCAAGCCTTGCGTCGCTACCATAGCCGCAAGGTCAAGGCCAGGAATCTCGAGGAAGGCGACCTTGTTCTTCGGCGTGTTCAGTCCGCCAAGAATTCCAACAAGTTGACGCCGAAGTGGGAAGGCCCTTATTGGGTGAGACAAGTCACAAGGCCCGGCGCTGTCCGCCTTGAGACCGAAGAAGGCTTACCGGTGAGCAACTCCTGGAACATAGAGCATCTTCGCAAGTTTCACCCATAAGGCGTGGTTGCCGTGATCCGCTCCGGCAACCACCTTTTGTACAAGCTTTGCCGCTGTTGCATGTGACCCTTTGTACAAAGCCGGGCGCAGACCCCGTGCATCAGTAAAGTTTTCCATGTTTTGCGCTATTTGCCTTTTGCATGCTTTTCTTTGCTATTTGCATGTGTTGTTTGGCATCTTGTGCAACATACACACCCGGTAAGCATTGGCACGACGAAGGGCCATATACTTGTTTCCCTCTTGTTTTTCCTTGCCTCTTAAGCAGAAGGAATGTTCCTCGCGCACAAGTTTGCCGGGGGGGAAGGAGATGGAGGAGGAACCGAGTGCTGTTCAAGAAAGAGAAGCCTTGCCGAGAAGCAAACGAGATATGAAAGCTAAGTTATTAGAATTTGATCAGTTCAAATTTTTAATTTTTAAGTTGTCTTCCTTGAACAATCACACTTTGTATGGAAAACCTGTGCGCGGAGGAACCTACCCGTAGCTAGCCGCACCCTTGTCTTGTTTCCGAGTACGCTCAACGATTTAAGTGAGCTGCGACAAGTGTCGCGCCCTTACTTCGTTTTCGAGTTCGCTCAGCAAGCTAAGTGCGTTGCGACTAGCTGCGGCAAGGTTGCTTGCCGGTGAAACCTTGGCCAGCAGGCTGCTCAGAGTCCAGCACTCAGCGCTCGCGGCAAAGGCCCCTTGCCGGCAAGCTCCCCGGGAGCGTAGGGTGAAAAACATGCAAAGTAGATGACCAAGACAAGGAAGATAACATTGCACTGATTGATTAAAATAAGATAAATATCTTACAAAGGATAACTTGTCGCAATAATTAATGAGTTCATAACACCCTATGCAGCAACAAAAGAGATAAAGATAAAGGAGGCCTAATCTACGCGGTCGCCCTCGATCCTGGAGATCTTGTTCACTTTGGCGATGATGTGGGCGACCTGCTCCTTCAGCGCCTCCATGTTCGCGTCGGCCGGCAGGCTGCGGAGAACGTTGGTGAGGTTTATACCGGGATTGCGGTATACAATCTTCGTCAGTACGCGCTCCAAGGTTCCCGTGCAGAGCTGGCGCGACTCCTCGGCCAGCTGCGCGGGAATCTTCTTCCGAAGATCTGCAAGAGCCGGCGCGATTCCCCTGAAGAAGAGGCTGAGCTTGGCGCTGTGAGGGAGGTTTGGGTCCGGAGAGTAGATGAGATGCTCCAGCTTCAGCGCCAGCAGCTCCTGGTCGATGTTGGACGCAGAAGATACCAAGTCGTCGGTCCACACCTCGACGGTCCGGCGGAAGTTCTCGGCCGCAGTGTTGGCGCTCGCCACCAAGCCTCGCTCCTTGCGGAGCTCTTCCTTCAGCTTGGTTTCCCGGGCTCGGACGGCGTCGAGCGAGTCCTTCAACGTGGAAACCTTCAGCTCCAGATCCTCGATGAAGTCCTTGGCGGCCTTCAGCTCGTCGCCCTTCTCAGAGAGACGCACCTGGAGTTCGGAGTTGGTGTGGGCGTCCTTCTCGCGCTCTGTGTTGAGCGCGGCGACCCTCTCCACGCTCGCCTTCAATGACTCCTCTAGTTGCGCGACCTTGGCGGCAAGCTCCTCCTTGGCGGTCTCCGCGGCAGCCGCGGCGGCTTTCGCCTCCTTCAGCTCTTCGCCAAGGGCCTGTTCCCGAGCGGCAAGGTCTTCCTCGTGGGAGTCGAGGTTGACCTTCCGCTGGGTCAGCTCTCCTTCTCGCCGGGACAGCTCCTCCCCGGCGAGCCGCTGCTGCTCTTCGGCCTCGGCCTTCTCCAGCAACCATTCCTGGTACTCCCCGGCGAGCCTCTCGCGCTCCTCCGCCACCTCGCGGAGGGCAGCCTGGTTGGCGGCGCGGAGCTCCGCCGCGCGTTTCTCCATCTCGACGGTGGCCTTGGCGGCAAGGGCCTCCCGAGAAGCAAGCTTCGCCTGCCTGGCCCGGTAAAGGGCCAGGAGCTGGTGAAGCAGCTTCTCCTCTTCGGGCCCGTCGCTTCCGCCGGGCGCCTCGACGATCTTCAAACCCGCGGAGGCGAGGACCTCTCCATCAAAGGCCTCGCCCTCCGCGGGGGCTCGCGATGAAGAACCCCACGGCACCTGGATGAAGACGCCGTTGGGGGCTTCGAGATAGTAGCCGGCCTGCTCCTTTTCGGCGGAGGGGTCGGCGGCCGGCGCAGCACTCGATGCTCCTGCCGCCTCCGGGCCGGCAGTGCGGTCGCCGTCCCCCTCCCCGGCCGCTGCGTCCGCAGCCGAAGCGGTCTCCTCCGCAGCCGGCTCGGCGGCTCCCGCCGTGTCCTCAGCGACAGGGGCGTCGCCGCCGCCGCCCTGCGCGCCCTCCTCCTCGACGTCGATGACCTCCGTCTCCATCTGCTCGGGGGGAGGAGGATCTAAAAGAAGAAGGAAAAAGCAAAAGAAGTTCAAACAAATATCCAAAAAGAAACGAATCCAAGGAGACAAAGTTGCAGAACTTACCTTGGCGGACGTCGTCAGCGGCGGGCTCCCTCGCCGGGGAGCTCTGCCTTGGCGGGGTGGCCGCCCTCGCCGGGCTACTCGCCCTTGGCGGGGTACTCGCCCTTGGCGGTGTACCCGCCCTTGGCGGAGTGCTCTCCCTTGCCGGGGAGTTCGGCCTTGGCGGGGACGGCGGGGCCTGCGGCTCCTCGGGAGCGACCTCCGGATGCTCCTGAGCTTGCGGCTCCACCCCTGCACAAGTCAAGATAAAAGCATCAAGATATTAGAACAAGGCAAAATCTCCAAGCGCGCCCGACGAGCGGAAGGATGGAACCCAGACTTACGCTGGGGGCTGCGCTGGGGGCTGCTCCTCGGAGCAGCGCTCGGGTCCGGCAGGCTCGTCTCCGGCACGTCCCCTGTCGCCGCGACAGGCGAGTCGTCCGCGACCTCAACCACGGGCACCTTGGCCTTCTTCGCCACTCGCTCCGCCAAGGTCCTGAAGATTAAAACAAAAGCAAGATCAGCATCAACAAGAATCAAGATAGTGTTAAAGAAGATGCAAGGCCTCAAGTTCTTATTCCTGTTCCTCCTCGTCGTCGTTGTCGCTCAAGGCGGAGAAGTCAAACGCCACCTGAGGCGCGTCCGCGCGAGGAGCAGGAGGCGAAGATTCCCTCGGGCGCTTGGCGGTCCCCGGGGATCCGTCGGAGTCTTCATCGGCCCCGGCCTCCTCCTCCTCCTCCTCCTCCCCGGCAGGCTTGCTGGGCCCAGTGCCTTGCACTATGGCCGCTTTCCCTCCGTCGCCTCCGCTCCCTCCGGCGCCTCCGCTCCCTGCGGCGCCTCTGTTTCCTCCGGCGGCGTTGCCTCTCGCTGCGGCCTCGGTCAGGATTCCAGGGATCCCGGAGTGCCTCAGAGAGGGGACCCCGGCAAGCTCGTCGGGAGGAAGCTTCAGCAGTCTGCGGATCTCCGCCTCCTCTGCTTGGCAGGACGGTTCCGCAGCCTCTGCCTCCTCGGGCGTAAAGCCGAATTCTCCTGCCGCTGCGGCTGCAGCGGCCTCTTCAACCCGAGAAGCTATATACGCTATCTCTTGATCGGTGGTGTCCCGCGTGAGCTCCCTAATCTCGTCCTTGTTCTTCGCCACCTCCGCCAAGTTGTCGAAGAAGTTCAAGATGACGTCTGGCTTAGGCGGAATCCACGTGCGGTCGATACCGTGCGAGTCACACGCGGGCATCATGGCGCGAAGGGCATCCCGGGCCGTGCTGTTGCAGAGGGGCACCACTCCCCGGGGAGCTCTGAACCACTCTGGGTGGGCCGGGTCATGCTTAAATAGTTCCCGGACCATCCCCTTCAGCTCCAGTGATGTGAAGTTAAAGTTGAGCCCGGGGCGCAGCCTCATTATGTCCGCCGAGTTGCCGTGATCCCAGGCTGGCCTCTTCCTATCTTGAAGGGGGGCGATGCGGCGGCGGAGGAAATCTGTGCCCACTTCTGCGACGGACAACCTTGCTACACGGAGACGAAGAATCCTGATGAGGGCGACGTCAAGCTTGCCGTCGTCCGAATCCAGCTCGCTCCAGTCCCTGCCACGCACGATAGGTGTTGTGCGCGGCGCGGTGAAGGACTGCGGCTCGTCCTCAACGATCCAACACCAGTCAGCACGCCACTCCTCCCACTTGCCGCGGAGCTCCCCCGGCAAGTAGGACTCCTTCTTGTTCAAGCGGAAGACCCAGGATATTCCTCCGGAGAGGGGGGCGCCGGCCTCTGCTCTAGGGGTGAAGAAGTGCCTAAACAACGCTACATTTGGGTATATCCCAATATAGTTTTCGCACATATGTGCGAAAACCGCCATCGTGAGGATGGCGTTGGGGGTGAAGTCAAGAAGATGGAGGCCGTAGGTGTGCATGATGTCGCAGAAAAAGTCGGAAAAAGGGGGACAAAGCCCGCAGTGGAAGAAAGCTGCGAAGAAATAGTACCCGCCGGGGTAGTTGTCCTTGGCGGCGGCCGGATAGGCTCGGGTGCGGGGATGCGCCTTGGTCTTCTTGGCCCAGAACAAGTAGTACTTGTTCCAGAGCTCCCGCGCGCTGAGCCTCGGCGAGAAGACGACGCTCCGCTTCCGCAACGCGGTGAGCCTCGCCGCTTGCTCCGATTTCTCCTTCTTGGTCTTCTCCGCCTTCGCCTTCTCGGTCTTTGGGGCCATGGCGGGGGCGGCGAGAGAAGGGGGACGAAGATTCCGGCGGCGCCGCAGATGCGGGAGGCGACGGCGGAGGTGTGGAGGCGGAGCGCAAGAGGGGATCTCTGGAGGAGGAAGAAGAGACAATGAAGGCGTAGGAGGGGAACCGCTCCTGCTTCCTCTGCTTTTATGGGGAAGTGGGGGGCGTTTCGCTCTTTCCATTAAAAGAACGTGGCCACGTCCCATCCCACGACGCCACAATCGACGCGTGCCGTTACGGGGGGACGCGGCGGATGCGGAAATGGATTCGGCGTGCCGTGGGCCGCGCGTGTCCGTGCACTGTTTTGGGCCTGGCCCAACAGCGCTCGGCACCGCGTGTGGCCCAGGCCCGGGGGCTCCTGTCGGTGTACTAAGGTAGGGGTACCTCAGTACCCCAACTTGTGCACGGACGGTAGCAGCTTCCTGCGGCAGGGCCTACCACGCACTTGCCGGAGACCTTCCTGCTCCATATAAAACCATTCAAAAACAAAGTATACAAGATAGAAGATCAAGACCCCGGCAAGTGGAGCTTGCCGGGAAGGCCGTTCCAGGCTCAAGATTACCTCACTCACGCAAGGCCCTGGCAAGAGGAGCTTGCCAGGAAGACTAGGAGATTATATCACAGAAGACATGCCTCGGCGCTATATGCGCCCCGGCAGGGCCCGGGGAGCGACAAGCTTCAGAGCCCGGCAAGATCCCGGGCCCGGCAAGGTCAAGACCCCGGCAAGGTGCTTGCCGGGGAGAGTTGTGCAGTGTGCCCCCGCTCCAGCTCATCGAACCACGCGTCACACTGGGGCCATTCCAGGGACGCGTGGCGGATGGCTGTGCAGCCTGGGGGACACGATGGCACTCCACGGTGGTGAAGCCATCGCCGTGGCAAACGGAGACGCAAGGGCGGGCGCTTTTGGGGTCGACGGCGACGGGCATTAAATGCTCTTGTCCCCCACTGTCAAAGTAGGTAGCGACCACTGTTCACGCACTGTAGCTCCACTATTCCCACACTGTTACAACTACCACCTCTTTTACATTTTTACCCTTTCTCCTACGTTGACACCTGTCGGTGACCCCTTACACTATAAAAGGAGGCCCATGCACAACGTAAAAAGGGTTCGGGACCTAGATCGCTCATACGCTCGGTGTAGCTAGTTCTTCAAGCTCCCGAGCTCTCCATCTCAATACAAACTAAGCAGGAGTAGGGTTTTACGCGTCCATCGCGGCCCGAACCTGGGTAAACTGCCTGCGTGATCTCCACGATCTGCTCTTTGTGCTCCCTCCGCCCTCTTACCGCACAAGCAAGCGGCTCCGGTCCCATAGGTGCTCGTGGTGGACAGTTTCCCCCGACATTGATCTAGTAGAATAAAGTTAGCATGATCTAGTTGTGAGATTTTGCTTCATGATCTTTACCCTTTGTAATCGAGTCCGTGAGTTATATAATAAAGATTAGTGTTGAGTCAAGGGCTTGATTTCTTCACCTTGGTCATGATAGAAAGAAGAAAAAAGGGGGGAAACATAAAGAGTATCCAAGAGATCATATTGATCTTATGGGGAGTAATGACTTCACATATAAAGAGTATGATGAATAAAAGTTGTTGGGAGGTGACAAACATAGTTTTGGTCATCGTTGCAATTAATAGGAAGTAATAAAGAAAGAGAGGCTCCACATACAAATACACTATCTTGGACATCTTTTATGATTGTGAGCACTCATTAAAATATGACTTGCTAAAGAGTTGATGTTGGACAACGAAGACAACATAATGGGTTATGTCTTCTGATATCCGAAATAAAGTTTATTGTCATGGATCATCCAACATGTTGAGCTTGCCTTTCCCCCTCATGCTAGCCAAAACTCCTCGCACCAAGTAGAGATACTACTTGTGCTTCCATACATCCTTAAACCCATTTTTGCCATGAGAGTCCACCATACCTACCTATGGATTGAGTAAGATCCTTCCAAGTAAGTTGTCATGTTGCAAACTCGCTAAAATATGTATGATTTATTAGTCTGGAGGAAATAAGCTTTATACGATCTTGTGATATGGAAGTAATAAAAGCGACGGACTGCATAATAAAGGTCCTTATAACAAGTGGCAATATAAAGTGACGTTCTTTTGTGCTAAGACTTTATGCATCCAACCATAAAAACACATGACAACCTCTGTTTCTCTCTGCGAAGGGCCTAGCTATTATTCTTGCCTTACAAGTGTCAAGGCAAAATTCACCTTTCCTTTTTGCATTTTATCCTTTGGCAAGCACACTGTGTTGGAAAGATCTTGACATATGTACCCACTTGGATGTAAGTTTTCATGGTCTATTACTGTTGACATTACCCTTGAGGTAAAAGGGTGGGAGGCAACACCATAAGCCCCTATCTTTCTCTGTGTCTGATTAAAACTCCATAACCATAAGTATTGCATGAGTGTGAGCAATTGTGAAAGACTATATGATAGTTGAGTATGTAGTCTTGCTGAAAAGCTCTTATATTGACTCTTTCTGATGTTACAATAAATTGCTATTTCTTCAATGACTGAGATCGAAGTTCGTTAGTTTTCAATGAAGTTTCTGATTCATGCTTGATATTGTGAATGAATTATTACTTTAGCATAAGAATCATATGACAATA
>LR738712.1:740188016-740218739 GCA_902687465.1 Secale cereale
GCCCCCCCCCCCCCCCGGCGCGGCCCAGGGAGGGCGCGCCCACAGGGCGCCTGGGGCCCCTGTGCCCGCCCCCAGGCTCCCCTTGGGAAGCAGTGTCGTTCCCGATACGCTGATTTTTTATATATGTTTTCTGTATTTTTCTGGGCAGTTCTCGAAACGTGAAAACCTGAAATACAAAAACAGCCGAAACCAGAAACTGGCACTGGGGTGCACTGGATTAGTAAGTTAGTCCAAATATGATCAAAGGTGTATGGAAGTGTATGAATATCATAGCAATATCACCCAAAAGTGGCATGGAGCAAGCAGAAATTATAGATACGTTTTGGACGTATCAACATCCCCAAGCTTAATTCCTGCTCGTCCTCGAGTAGGTAAATGATAACAAGAATAATTTCTGTGGTGACATGCTGTTGACCATATAAGACTTTCTCATAGTCATATGACAAATGCTTACTGAGACAATGATTCTAAAGTAATTAAGTTGTCTCAAGAGAAAATCACAAATGACTGAAAGTTTTACAACATGAAACTGAAACATCAAAAAGATTTGCAATGAACACGATGTGCAAATATGATAAAGTTATATCTAGCTTGCCCCCTTAAGTGATGCAAAACATAAATGCAAGGGCACCTTCAAGGTTTAAGTGATGACTAGATACAATCATTTCAGAATAAACGATATCACAATCATGCATAAGACAATGCTACTTTGGGACAATGCACATTGCACTCAGAATGACAATCATGCTCTCAGTAGTTGATGATTGAAGTGCTGGAGCTTTTTATTTTGAAACATGGAAGCAATTGTGTCAACGGTAGTAGTACTTCATATGTGTCATGCATAAAACATCTTATAAGTTGCAAGCCTCATGCATCGAATACTAATAGTGCTCGCTCCTTGTCCTAATTAGCTCGGATCCCCATGGGTTATCATTGCATTGCATATGTTTTTACCAAGTGTCGCAAAGGGGTACCTCTATGCCACCTGTACAAAGGTCCAAGGAGATAGATCACATTTAATTTCTCGTTTTTGATAAATCTCAACTTGAGGACATCCATACCGGGACAACATAGAAAATAGATGATGGACTCCTCTTTAATGCATAAGCATATTCTCATGAGAGATTGAGGATTAAGGTCCAAGCTAAAACTTCCACCATGATGCATGGCTTTGGTTGGCGGCCCAATGTTCTTCTCTAACAATATGCATATTAATTCAACCCACGGTAAATCACCCTTACTTCAGACAAGACGAACATGCATAGCAACTCACATCATATTCAACAAAGTGTGACAGTTGATGGCATCCCCAGAAACATGGTTACTGCTTAGCAAGCAACTCATAAGAAATAAGATACATAAGCAACATATTCTTTACCACAATAGTTTTTAGGCTACTTTCCCATGAGCTATGTATTGCATGGTTTATTTGCTTAGTGCAGGTGTGGGTTAGCAAAAGACTGCGAGCGACCAACTAAGAGAGCAATGACGGTCATAATCATGCAGAGCGACAAAGCAATATTGAATCAGGCATGGTAGTTATATCGCTACTTAGAAACAAAAGATCATCAAGGCTTGACAGACTTTCTTTACAGTCTTGAATATGCGTGAGCATACGCCAAGTCAATCAACATAAACTCTCAAAGGAAGATATTACTAAACCATACCACATCATAGGCAAACAAACCAAGTTGGTATTCCGATGACCCATTGGGAACCCCCCCAGCTATCTGAGATTAACCATAAGAAAACCTGAACTACTAAGCACCATCATGAAAGTAGCATCTTTATCATAGACACATTAACCAATGCAACGAAAGCAAACTCTCTTAATAGGGTGATCATGATAATTAAAAAGAGTTCAAGCAACCAACTAAATAAAAGCTCTTGAAAAGATAAGCATGAATACTAAGAGCAGAGCACGATAGTAGCTATTAAAAGACAAAGAACACACACAGCATAGATAGACAATGAAAATTCTATGTAATGTTCTAGGTAGAGGTGGAGCATGTTTCTCTCCCACATAAAGGAATGCTGGGTTCCGACTCGTTATGAAAAACTAAAAAGAAAACTAAAAGCAAGACGCTCCAAGCATAGCACATAACACATGAAGTGATAAAAATATAGCGGAACGAAAGACGAACTGATAATGTTGATGGAGAAGGGGATGCACGGGGGGCATCCCCAAGCTTAGACGCTTGAGTCTCCTTGAATATTTCTTGGGGGTGCACGGGGGCATCCCCAAGCTTGAGCGCTTGACACTCCTGAATCTTTTTATCATCTTCCCTCGCACACTTGAAAACTCCCTTCATACATAACTCATTCATAATCTGATTAGCGAGGTTAGTACCCTTAATAAAATAATTATACCTTGCTGGAAATAAGGATATTCTTGAAGTTCTACTGTTTCTCAAGATTGCCAAAAGGTTTTTGCAAAGAAAAAGCAAGTTCTTAATTTGCAAAGTAAAGGTAAGGCAAAACAGGACAGAATCTGTGAAAAACAGAACATCAGGCAGTAATTGACCTGTTCGGGATACTTCTGCAACTCAAATCAAAAAACTCAGAACTGACGCACGAAAGACAATTATATATAGAACGCTGTCGAAAAAATTCAGACCAAAAAGATGATCTGGTGATTTTATACGAATTTTTCTATCCAAGGACAGAATCTGTTTCCTGGACAGCACCTCACAACTTTTGAACTTTCTAGCAATCAGAGGCTATACTTGGCACAAATATGAAAAGCAAAGATACAATGATGATGCTGCAGCAGTAAACAACATCAAGACACAACAAAAGCAAAAAAATTATTCATGTGGGCTGCCTCCCAAAAGCGCTTTCTTTTATGCCTTTAAGCTAGGCATAAGACTTTAATGATGCTCTTGTAGGAATAAGAATTGAAGAACAAAAGAGAGCATCAAGAAGCAAATACTAAACACATTTAAGCCTAACATGCTTCCTATGCATAGGAATATTGCAATCGAATAATTCATTGAAGCACAAAGCAATAAGCATAGGAAGACAAAACAAGTGCAGCTTCAAAACCTTCAACATAAAGAGAGGGAACTTGATATTATTGAAATATCTATAAGCATATGTTCCCTTCTCATAATAATTTTCAGTGGGATCACGAATAAACTCAACAATATAAGCATCACATAAAGCATTGTTACCATGATCCACATGCAAAAAGGTACTCTTACTCTCCACATAAGCATCATGAAGAGGATAAAACTTAGTATAAAAGAGAGACATAAGCTCCTGCCAGTCCAGCAAGTGTGAGTTATCGAGAAGCCCATACCAATCTGAAGCTTTATCTATAAGTGATACGACAAACAATTTCCTCATGACAAACTCTCTCGATACACATGCAAGCTTAAATAATGAACATAGTTGTGACAGATATAGCAAGTGTTCACCGGGATGTCTGTCTCCTGCGTAACGATTAGCCAAAACATAATTGATAATACCGGCTGGTATTTTATAGGGCACAATTTCAGTAGGGGGAAGAGCAACCACCACAGGTGTGGGGCGTCTTCCCGCAAGCAACGATCCAATAACAGGGTTGTCCATAAGCATAACTAGTGAAAGACATAAAGAAAACTGAAAGGTAAACTAACAAGACTAAAAAGCAAAGGTAAAAGATAGCATGCAACTCCCCTATCCTGAAGAGTGGAGTCCCCGGCAACGGCGCCAGAAAATACTCCTTGATGGGCCTTGAACCCCTCGTTGGATTACCCCAAGTGGAAGGTGTAAGATGCAGTAAGTAGAAGTGTTTTCCCTTAGCAAAGATGCCAAGGATCGAATCCCCAGAGACTCCTAGGTTCAACAGGTAGGTGTCAACTGCTAACGGCGCAATTAGCAATCAACGTGGACCTGCACACAGATACAAATAACTTTGCTCCCAACGAGTACAGAGAGGTTGTCAATCTCTCCGGCCTTGTAGTTCACAAAGGGTTAAGAGCAATATGATAGTAGTGATAAATAGTAATTTGCAATAGTAAGTAAAATAGCGGAAAGTAAATAGTGTATGTGATCAATGATAGTAATATGGACCGGAGTCACATGATGTTCACTAGTGATGTCTCTCTCCCAAAAGACGATAAAACAGCTATGCGAGGTAACAAATTACAGCTGGGCAATTGACAGGACCACGAACGCAAACCAATGCTGACTACATTGCAAGAAAGGTTGAGGTTCAAAGCATGGGCGGTACGCCAAAGTAAGTAGACCGAAATCCATCTGCATCTACTACTAATCATCCACCTTGAGATATCTATCCAGAACATCTCGCTGGTATTAAGTTGCGAGTCCCACCCATAGTGTAAACTCAATGCAACAGACAACTGCATTAAAAGAACTTTGTGTAAAATAAACAATCCTTGCACCCGCGGGCACAAGCACCGTTGTTTTCCCCCTTGTGGCAACAGCACATCCCCTAGACTCATGTTTCTGTCACTCAAGCTAGTCATCGAGGGGCATGAACCCACAATCGAGCATAACGTTCCCTCTTGGAGTCACTACTTACTACTTGGCCAAAGCAATAAATAACAACGGAGAACATGCAAGAATTACTTATGAACTAAAATATAAAAGAGGTGAATCAAATATATTACTCAAGATCAATCTGAACATAATCTCATAATCCACCAGATCCCAGCAAACTCAACATAGCAACAACACAAGGATTACATAGGTGCCTCGATCTTGTAGGGCAGCTCACGAGGACTAATTAGTGAAGCACAAGAACGGGAGGAGAACATCACATAGCTACTGGTCATGGACTCGTGGTCCAAGGGAGAATACTCACGAGTCATCCGGGAGGCGTCCATGGTGGTGGAGAAGCTCCCGGTAGTGATCCTCCCCTCCGGCAGGGTGCCGGGAAGAGTTCTCCTGGTGCTCCCGATCTTGGAAGCGGCGGCGGCGGCGGAACAGAGATGGGATCGCGAAAAGAAGTCATGTTTCAAGAGTTACGGGGGACCCTTTAAATATCTGCCAAAGTAGGGCACCGGGGGGCTCTCGGGGTGCCGAGGCGCCCCCCCGGCGCGGCCCGGGGGGCGCGCCCACAGGGCGCCTGGGGCCCCTGTGGCCCCCACCAGGCTCCCCTTCGGAAGCAGTGTCGTTCCCGATACGCTGATTTTTTATATATTTTTTCTGTATTTTTCTGGGCAATTCTCGAAACGTGAAAACCTGAAATACAAAAACAGCCGAAAACAGAAACTGGCACTGGGGTGCACTGTATTAGTAAGTTAGTCCAAATATGATCAAAGGTGTATGGAAGTGTATGAATATCATAGCAATATCACCCAAAAGTGGCATGGAGCAAGCAGAAATTATAGATACGTTTTGGACGTATCGTGGTGTCATGTGAACGTCGATTACATGACACTTCACCATTATTTGGGCCTAGAGGAAGGCATTGGGAAGTAATAAGTAGATGATGGGTTGCTAGAGTGACAGAAGCTTAAACCCTAGTTTATGCATTGCTTCGTAAGGGGCTGATTTGGATCCACTTGTTTCATGCTATGGTTAGGTTTACCTTAATACTTCTTTTGTAGTTGCGGATGCTTGCATTAGAGGTTAATCACAAGTGGGAGGCTTGTCCAAGTAAGGACAGCACCCAAGCACCGGTCCACCCACATACCAAATTATCAAAGTACCGAACGCGAATCGGATGATCGTGATGGAAACTAGATTGACGATAATTCCCATGTGTCCTCGGGAGCGCTTTCCTTCATATAAGAGTTTGTCCAGGCTTGTCCTTTGCTACAAAAAGGATTGGGCCACCTTGCTGCACCGTATTTACTTTTACCTTTTGTCACTTGCTACCAATTACCTTATCACAAAACTATCTGTTACCTATAATTTCAGTGCTTGCAGAAAATACCTTACTGAAAACTGCCTATCATTTCCTTCTGCTCCTCGTTGGGTTCGACACTCTTACTTATCGAAAGGACTACGATAGATCCCCTACACTTGTGGGTCATCATAGCTATGCCACCGAAACATCGCACGGGTCCCAATGCATGTGTGGAAGTGTTCTGGCATGCGTAGACGCCCGTCTTAGGGCTCCGTGGTGTGCCCCCTCCACGGAAGGCACAGTCCCCGTCACTTGGAGGGGGGATGGTGCGGGTGCGGTAGCACCAGAGGGAATCTAGTGCTGAGTTGGGCCCAGACCGTGTGATGGGATGTTGCTATCGGCTGACCTGTCGCAACCAGGTGGAAAGGTCCACCGGTCAAAGCCCGTCCGGCGAAAGTCAACGGGCTAGATCTACTGGTCAACTGGGATTCAGGGTGGCCTTCGGTGTGTAGCTATGCCACCGAAACATTGCACGGGTCCCGATGCATGTGTGAAAGTGTTCTGGCATGCATAGACGCCCGTCTTGGGGCTCCGTGGTGTGCCCCCCTCCATGGAAGGCAGAGCCGCTGTCACTTGGAGGGGGGATGTTGCGGGTGTGGACTTGACGGTGATGGTGGATGCCCAGGCGCTTAAGCCTTTAGAGGATCTCCAGTCGCGCCCCCAAGACGCCCCCCAGGCCGCTTTTTTTAGCGCCAACGCCGAAAAAACGGCCCAGTCGCGCCCCCAAACGTCGAAATCCGCCGGCTCGGCCCGTTTTCTGACCCGGCACGCCCAGGCCGAACACGGCGCACTGGGAGCGCTCTGGGGCACCGAAGGAAGGGAAAATCGCCCGGGTCCCCACTGTCTGGCGAAAAGTCGCACTGATTCGCCCCTTGTTTTCCCCTCTCCTTCCTCGACACCTTGCCGATCCCGGTGTCGCCAGCCACCTCTCCGCTGCCGCCGCCGCCGCTATCTCGCCATTCCTCACCGGGAAACAAAGTAAGATCCCCACGATGCCACTTTCCCCGAGTTTCCCTCGCCGCTCCGGCGCCCGTGCCGGCGACTCTGCGCCCATCACGCCCGCTAGGTGTTAGGCGCTTTGCCTGCCCCGGCCGCGATGGACTCCGACAATGAGGAGGTGCTCGCGGTGTTGCTCGAGGAGGAAGCCGATGCCGCCGCCCAGGACGAAGAGCACCTCATGGTCCTCGCCGCCCTGGCCGGCTTGCTTGCTGGCGATTCAAAGCCGAGGCGAGCGGGCTCGGTGCCGGGGCGACGGAAAGCAAAGAACCGGCATCGGCTCGAAGGCTATTGCATGCTCTACTCCGACTACTTTGCGACGCTCCCCTGCAAGGCGACAAAATTTTCTGGCGCCGTTATCGGATGGGCCGAAAGCTTTTCCTCGGGATTGTCAATGAACTCAGGGAGTACGACAACTACTTCAGGTGCAAGAAGGATTGCACCGGCACACTTGGATTCACCTCAATCCAGAAGTGCACGACAGCTATGAGAATGCTCGCATACGGGGCTCCAGGTGATTCACTCGACGACTATGGGCGCATGGCCGAGTTCACGATCAT
The DNA here is from genome assembly GCA_902687465.1 of Secale cereale. Lineage (NCBI taxonomy): Eukaryota > Viridiplantae > Streptophyta > Magnoliopsida > Poales > Poaceae > Secale > Secale cereale. Next base: position 740,195,433 of record LR738712.1, read on the forward strand.
CGAGTGCACCTACAAGTTCTGCAGGGCTGTGGTGGCAGTGTTTGGACCGAGGTACTTGCGATCACCCAATGCTGAAGACACTGCTCGGATCCTGGCACGGAATGAAGCAAGAGGATTTCCTGGTATGCTTGGAAGCATCGACTGCATGCATTGGGCATGGAAGAACTGCATGTTTACTTGGCAGGGGATGTACAAAGGTGCCAAAGGAGCTTACAGTGTGATACTTGAGGCAGTGACCACACAGGACCTCTGGATTTGGCACACTTTCTTTGGTATGCCAGGAACTCACAATTACATCAACGTGCTACAGTGCTCTCCTGTATTTGCCAAGCTCGTTGAGGGCCATTCTCCACCGGTGAACTTCGAGATCAATGGGCACCAATACAACAAGGGGTACTACCTAGCAGATGGCATCTATCCGAGATGGTCGACATTTGTGAACACCATCTCAAGCCCTGTGCCAGGAGGCAAGAACTCCCACTTTTCGAAGGTTTGGGAGGCTTGCGGGAAGGATGTCGAGCGAGCATTTGGCATGCTCCAATCTCGATTTGCTGTTGTCCGGTACCCCGCTAAGACTTGGTCGAAAGATCAAATGTGGGAGACCATGACTTGTTGTGTCATTTTGCACAACATGATCATTGAGAGCGAGCAGGAAGAGCCATATTACAGGCAGGGTCCTCTAGCCAAAGTGGATCACTAGCTCCCTGCAACATGGACGGCCTTCCTCAACATGCGTCAGGAGATCCGAGACCCACAGGTGCATCATCAGCTGCAGCAGGATCTAGTGGAGCACCTATGGAGGCTCAAGGGCAACGCCTAGCTGGACGTGCAATGAAATATGAGTGTTTTTATTATTGGTTTGAACTATAAATTTGTAGAACTATGTGGTGAACTATTTGATTTTCTGTGATGATTGATTTGTGCCTAGATTTTTCCTTCTGTGATTTTATTTCAATAGGCGCCGAAACACGTCGAGAGTTGGGCCATTTTGCACCGGAAATTGGGCCAATCCAGCGCCGAAAATGGGCTGAAAGCGCCGAAAATGGGCTGAAAGCGCCGAAACTGGGCCGATATCGGCGGCTGTGGGCGACCTGGGGGCCGACGGCTCGGGGCGCACTCGCACCCAAGCCGAAATTAGCGCTGGCTCGCCCCCAAGCGGCGATTTTCGGCGCGTCTTGGGGGCGCAACGGCTGGAGATGCTCTTATGTTCTTTAGATGACTTGTGCTCTTTTATGATCCTTTGGATGACTTGTGTGCTTCTTTAGATACTTTTATGTTCTTTGAGATGATGCTTATGATTGTGATGATACTTATATTGTTGTGATGATGTTGGTTGTGATAATACTTATATATGTATATGTGGTGTCAATTTGAATTGAAATCATATGTATATGTGCTGTGAATTTGAATTGAAATCAAACAGAAAAAAGAAAAAGAAAATTAGACAGAAACTATGCCTACGGCTAAGCCGTCGGCATGAGTCTGCCACGAGCTACTAGTGCGCGGCACGTGGCACCTATGCCAACGGCCTAGCAGTAGGCATAGTTCTGGACCTATGCCTACGGCTAGGCCGTCGGCATAGGTGACGGCCTAGCCGTCGGCATAAACATGCCATGTGGCGGTTCCTGTATGGGAGGCACTTAACGGCGGCGCCGACAGTCACCGTTAGGCGCGGAACGTTGCCGACGGCCGGGCCGTCAGCATAGGTGTGCGGACACCGTCGGCATAGACGTCTATGCCGACGGCCTTTCTATGCCGGTGGGGCCCTAGGGTACGCCGATGCATATGTTGCCGATGGCCCTATGCTGACGGGGGCCGTCGGCATAGACCTATGCTGACGGGAATCGGGCTATGCTGACGGCCTTGGGCGTCGGCATAGAGGCTCAGTGTGGTAGTGAGTAGAAACCTCACCCGCCGACCGGAGCAATTTGGGCTTGTGTCCTGGTACGATAGCTATAGGTGTGGCATGTGAGAAAGGCAGGAGAAGACAACGGGAGAAGCTTACCCTGGGAGTCGTGCCATGCATGATTTTACTCCCTCCGTCCAGGTCAAGTTTGTGGGTGAGGCACGAATTTTTAGGTCGTCAATTCGACTAACAAAACATGTGTTATATATCACAAAGGCAAAAAGTCCAAACCAAAATATGGACTTGTAAATGAAAGCTAAATTGAGCCCTGAACCAATAATACCCAAAATCAACACACCAAACTCTTTGATCCGGTCTATTTTGAACTTTGAGGGTATTTAACATGTCTTCTATGATGTGGCAAGTGAAATCCTAAGATCGTTGACTCGTTGGCTGGACATTAGGATGAGTCAGTCCTGCCCATTAGCGCAGTCACTCACGCGCTCACTCTACTCTAATATATCACAAAGGGAAAATATCCAACACAAATCATTGACCTGTAAATAAAAGCTAAAGGGCGGCACTGGGCGCCGGTGCTCCGGCCGAATGTTTCGGCCGGTCTGCTCCTAGCCGCCCGATCTGCTCTGCGACACCGTCATGTCGGACCTCCTTTGTTGTTTTTTTTACCTTGTCCTCGTCTCCCCGAGCGCTCGCCGCGCCGACCGCCCGTCGAGGCCGCCCCACGCTCCGGCACTCAGCTCGCCCCGGCAGCTCGCCGCTCCGGCCGTCGGTTGGAGCTGACCGCTCGCCGCCTCGGCCGCCCGTCGGAGCGCCATGGATGCAGCTCCGCGACTCAGCTCGTCCAGACCGCTCGCTGCCCCGTCCGCCCATCGGGGCCGCCCCGCGCTCCGGGACTCAGCTCGCCCCTGCCGCTCGCTGCCCCCGCTGCTCGTCGGAGTGCCATGGATGCAGCTCCGCATCACCGATGATTGGTACCAGCAAAAAACAGAGATTCCTCGTGGTAGCATTTCCCCGTGTCAGTCGTAGCAAATGAAGACAACGGGTTGTTTCTTGTCCTTGAACCGTCGCCAGGTCGTCCCTTTATATAGGAGGTAACGCCCGGTCCGGTTTACAGAGTCCCGAGGCCGGCTCATAATTGTGTCCGCCTCGGTCTCTGCTGTTTCTTCCTTGTGTCTCAAGTTACATGATAAGACGGTTTACAAACCATAACTCTACATATGGGCCCTCAGCCTTCATGGGCCGTAATCTCTACTGATCTTAGAATTACATAACTATATCACCATAATCCGGTTTACCCTAGCCGGTTTACACCTGCTAGTAATATCCCTGACATTAGGCCCCAGAATGATTTGAACTTGTTCATATCAGTCTTCTAATTCTTGCATAACCTTATTTCTTGTATCTTCTTGGTTTTTGTAAACCGGCTATGACGTCATCCCTGGAAATCATTTGATTCGATCGTGACATCACTTCCGCATTTATTGCGCGTAGCTGTTTGTTACCTTTGCTTAAAGGTTATCCCGAAAATCGAGGCGACAGGGGAATCTTTATCCAATCTCTCACTTCCTCAAATCCCGTGCTTGCCGTTTTGTCTCTCCCCCTTTATAAATACGATCGCACCCTTTCTTTTCTTCCTTCCGCTCATCTTCCTCCTCCGACGCCTGAAGCTTCTCCGCTGCGCTCGAGCTCGTCGCCGTCGTCGACCAGGCTTGCTGCATCGACCTGAATCGCGTTCAGAGCCACTCCGCCGCCGCTTCCTTCTGCCTCAGGTACTCCTCTTCTCTCGCTGTAGATCCGTAATCTAGGGTTCTTCCATGTTTCCGCCATTAGACCTCAAAGCTTCGACTGTTCGTCCTATACACCATGCTCGTAGTAGATTCAACCTTAGATTTATCTTCGAAACTTGCTCCTGCTCCGTAACTTTATGCTTAGATCTATATTTCTCAGTTCACCCTTAGATTCATTCGCTCTGTAGAAGATCTCCGCAGTTCTTCTGTGATAAACCTGCATAAATTTCCCCTTTTTCTTACTGCTCAGATCTTTTTTACGTTAGCTTTCTGTAGAAACATGTTTCTTCATCCTCATAGATCTGTAAGATACTCGCCGGTTTAGTCAATCATGCATTGCTTCTGCCACGTATCAACCATGAATCCGACGGTTTAGCTTCTTTCTTTTTTGTTGCCATAAACCGGTAGCAGCTTGTTTCTCGCTTGCTTCCGGGTTGTCAGTGCCATTAGTCCCTTGTCTAAACCGTCGTTGTGATTTTGCATATGTGATCCGGTTTATGCCTTTGTACTTGAATAATCCGGAATTTATACTTCACCTTTTCAGCACTTTCCTTCTGCTAATATGTCTGCCAAGCAGTTCGTTTCTTGCGACTGGGTTCCTTTCGTCATTACGGAAGAAGATTTAACTAATGCTGCTGCAGTTGGCACTCTGGGCCCTCAAGCAGTTCTGAAATGGCGGGCCCCAGGAAATGAATGCCCCCCTACTCCCAAAGAAGGGGAAGTTATTGTTTTCTTTGATCATATAGCCCGAGGCTTTAGTCCTCCCGGTTCAAAGTTCTTCCGGGATGTGCTTGCCGCCTTTCAGCTTCATCCTCAGGATATAGGTCCAAATTCCATATCAAACATATGCGATTTCCAAGTTTTCTCCGAGGTGTATCTTCAAGAGGAGCCATCAGTCGACTTGTTCCGGGATTTTTTCCATTTGAACCGGCGAACTGAGTTTACGGGCGGACCTCATCAAGAACTGGGTGGGGTTAGCATTCAAAAGAGAAGAGACGCGGTCTTTCCTCACGCCGCTCTCCATACACATGATACGTCCAAAACGTATCTATAATTTATGCTTGCTCCATGCCTCTTTTGTGTGATATTGTTATGATATTTATGCACTTCCATACACTTTTGATCATATTTGGACTAACCTATTAACTCAGTGCACCACAGTGCCAGTTCCTGTTTTCTGCTGTTTTTCTATTTCAGGTTTTCCCCATATTAAAAGTGCCCTAAAAATTCCGGGAAAAATACAGGAAAAATCAGCGTATCGGGAGCTTCCAGAAAAACCAAGGCAGGGCCAAAGGTGAGCCTGGGGTGGCCCAGGCAGCCACCCGGCGCGGCCCCACCCCTGGCCGCGCCAGGGGGCGCCTGGGGCCCCACCTCTGCCTCTGGTGACCCCCTTTGGCATATATATTGCACGCGTCCCGAAACCCTCGAGGACGGAACCCTTTTTCGCGATCTCATCTCTGTTCCGCCGCCGCCGCGCTTCCAAGATCGGGAGCACCAGGAGAACTCTTCCCGGCACCCTGCCGGAGGGGAGAACCACCACCGAGAGCTTCTCCACCACCATGGACGCTTCCCGGATGAGTTGTGAGTAGTCTCCCTTGGACCATTGGTCCATGACCAGTAGCTATGTGATGTTCTCCTCCCCTCTTTGTTCTTCATCGATTAGACCTCGTGAGCTGCCCTACATGATCGAGGCACATATGTAATCTTTATGCTGTTGCTATGCTGAGTTTGCTGGGATCCGATGGATTATGAGATTATGTTCAGATTGTGTGTGAGTAATATATTTGATTCACCTCTTTTATATTTATGTTCTTGAGTAATTCTTGCATGTTCTCCGTTGCTATTTATTGCTTTGGCCGAGTAGTAGGTAGTAACTCCAAGAGGGAACGTTATGCTTGATTGTGGGTTCATGCCCCTCGATGACTAGCTTGAGTGACAGAAACATGAGTCTAGGGGATGTGCTGTTGCCACAAGGGGGAAAACAACGGTGCTTGTACTTGCGGGTGCAAGGATTGTTTACTTTACGCAAAGTTATTTTAATGCAGTTGTCTGTTGCTTTGAGTTTACACTATGGGTGGGACTCGCAACTTAATACCAGCGAGATGTTCTGGATAGATATCTCAAGGTGGATGATTAGTAGTAGATGCAGATGGATTTCAGTCTACTTGCCTTGGCGTACCGCCCATGCTTTTGAGCCTCTACCTTTCTGTACAGCATAGTTAGCATTGGTTTGCGCACATAATCCTCTCAATTGCCCAGCTGTAATTTGTTTACCTCGCTTAGCTGTTTTATCATCTTTTGGGAGAGAGACATCACTAGTGAACATCATGGGACCCCGGTCCATATTACCATCACTGATCACACCCGCTATTTACTTCCTGTTCTTATTTCCTAGTTGCAGTCATACCTATCACTATTATCTCTTGCGTTTGATCCTTTGTAAAAGACAAGGCCGGAGGGATTGACAACCTCTCTGTACTCGTTGGGAGCAAAGTTATTTGTATCTGTGTGCAGGTCCTGTCAAGCAAAAGTTCCTGGCGCTATTGACACCTTCTTGTCGACCCTTGGAGTCTAACGGGATTCGATCCTTGGTATCTTTGCCAAGGGAAATTTGCCGCTACGCTACATCTCAAACCTTCCACTTGGGGTAACCAACGAGGGGTGAGAAGCCATCAAGCAAGTTTCTGGCGCCGTTGCCGGGGACTCCACTCTTCAAGATAGGGGAGTTGCACGTCATCTTTTATCTTTGCTTTTTAGTCTTGTTAGTTTACCTTTCAGTTTTTGCTTTAGTGTCTTCTATCAAAAATCACAAAAATAGTTAGCTTGCTTGCTGCTATGGGTTCCACCGAGAACACCAAGTTGTGTGACTTCACTAGTCATAACAACAATGACTTTATCTGCACGCCTATTACTACACCTGCCACTTCAGCACCTTCTTATGAAATTAAACCTGCTTTACTGAACCTAGTTATGAAAGATCAATTCTCCGGTGCTGGAGATGATGCTGCTTTGCACTTAAATAATTTTGTTGAACTCTGTGATATGCAAAAGTACCAAGAAATAGATGGTGATATTGTTAAGCTTAAGCTTTTTCCTTTCTCCTTGAGAGAAGGAGCTAAAATCTGGTTTCAATCCTTGCCTAGGAATAGCATAGATTCTTGGGACAAGTGCAAGGATGCCTTTATTGGGAAGTACTATCCCCTGCTAAAATTATCCAACTAAGGAGTAACATAATGAATTTTAAACAATTGGATAATGAACACGTTGCCCAAGCTTGGGAACGCATGAAATCTCTTGTCAAGAACTGCCCTACTCATGGTTTCACTACTTGGATGGTTATCCAAACTTTTTATGCAGGCTTGAACTTTACCTCGCGGAACTTGTTAGATTCGGCCGCGGGAGGAACCTTTATGTCAACTACACTTGGTGCTGCCACGAAGCTTCTTGATGAGATGATGACCAATTATTCCCAATGGCACACCGAACGCGCTCCAACAGGTAGGAAGGTAAACTCTGTCGAGGAGATTTCCTCCCTAAATGAAAAAGTTGACTTGATCATGTCTCTACTTTCCAAGCAATCTTCTATTGATCCTCGTGATGTTCCTTTAAATTCTTTGATTGCTCAAGATCAAGTAGATGTGAACTTTATCTCTAGAAACAATTTCAATAACAATGCTTATAGGATTAATTTTGGTAGCAACCCTAGACCGTTCCCCTCTAATTCCTATGGGAACAACAATGCTTATCCTAACACCAAGAACTCCACTTCTGAACTAGAGATTATGCTTAAAGACTTTATCACTACCCAAAAAGCCTTCAATAAGAGTGTAGAAGAAAAACTAGCCAAACTAGATAATCTCTCTTCGAAGGTAGACAATTTAGCCCATGAGGTAGAGTTGCTTAAAATTAGAACTTCCCCTCTTGAGGAGAGGAAGACCACTCCTATGAATGCTATTCAAGTGCAAATTAATGAAAACATTAGGATGATGGCTAAACTGAAAGAGAGATGGGCTAGAGAAAAGGAGGAAGAAGATAGAATTAAGAGCCTTCCTACCCACCACACTGTTGCTACTATCCAAGTTGTTGAGGATATCCAAACTCTTAGCACCCAATGCACTCCTGGTCCCATTGGACCTATTAATGGTGATGCTATGACCTCATCCGTAGAAACTCCTATGACCATAGAAGCTACCAAACAAGTGAGCCTAAAGGACACCACTACCACTTTACTTGATAGTAGTGACCTTGATTTTGATAATTGCACCCTTTCTAAAGTTATTGATTTTCTTCACAAGATGTCTAGAGATCCCCACACTAGCACGCTTAATCTTGCCTTCACGGAGCATATCACTAATGCTCTCATCAAAGCTAGGGAGGAGAAGCTTAGGGTAGAAGCCTCCATACCTAGAAAGCTAGAAGATGGTTGGGATCCTATGATTAAAATTAAGTTGAATAACTTCTCTTGCTATGCTTTATGTGATGTTGGAGCTAGTACCTCCGTTATGCCCAAAAGAATATATGATATGCTTAAATTGAAATCTTTTGATCCTTGTTCTTTTGGTGTTCGTCTTGTTGATTCTTCCATAAAGAAACCTCTGGGGAGGATCGACGATGTTCTTATCATTGTCAATGACAATTATGTTCCCGTTGATTTTACTATTATGGATATTGAATGTGAACCTTCTTGTCCAATTATTTTGGGACGTCCTTTTCTTCGCACCGTTGTTGCTATCATTGACATGAAAGAGGGGAATATAAAATTCCAATTTCCTCTCAAGAAAGGGATGGAACACTTCCCTAGAAAGAAGATTAAGTTACCTTTTGAGTCCGTTATACGGGCTAGCTATTCTTTTACTCTTGATAAAACTTGATCCTCTCTTTTTGCATTATGCCTAGCTTAAAGGCATAAAAGAAAGCGCTTTTGGGAGGCAGCCCACAATGAATAAAGTTTTATTTTGCTTTTGTTGTGTCTTGATGTTTGTTACTACAGTAGCATCATCATTGTATCTTTTCTTTTCAGCTTTGTGCCAAGTTTAGCCTCCGATTGCAAGAAAGTTCAAAAGTTGTGACGTGCAGTCCAGAAAACAGATTCTGTCCTTGGACAGAAAAATTCGTATAAAATCACCAGATCATCTTTTTGATCTGAATTTTTTTGAAAACGTGCTCTATACAATTGTATTTCGGGCGTATGTTCTGAGTTTTTTGATTTGAGTTCCAGAAGTGCCCCGAAAAAAATATTTACTACCTGCTGGTCTGTTTTTCACAGATTCTGTCATGTTTTGCCTTTTCTTCGTTTTGCAAACCTTGAGCTTGCTTTTTCTTTGCAAAAACCTTTTGGCAATCTTGAGAAACAGTAGCTCTTCAAGATTATCCTTATTTCCAGCAGGGAAAAGTTATTTTATTATGTGTACTAACCTCGCTAATCAGATTATGATGAGTTATGTATGAAGAGAGTTTTCAAGTGTGCGAGGGAAGATGATAAAAAGATTCAGGATGGTCAAACGCTCAAGCTTGGGGATGCCCCCGTGCACCCCCAAGAAATATTCAAGAAGACTCAAGCGTCTAAGCTTGGGGATGCCCCCGTGCATCCCCTTCTCCATCAACAATTATCAGTTCGTCTTTCGTTCCACTATATTTTAATCACTTCATGCGTTATGTGCTATGCTTGGAGCGTCTTGCATTTAGTTTCCTTTTTAGTTTTCTTTAGCTTTGCTTGCTGTTCATAACGAGTTAGAACCCAGCTTTCTTTGTGTAGGAGAGAAACACGCTCCACTTCAACCTAGAACACAACATAGGATTTTCATGCTTATCTTTGTTGTGTGTGTTCTTTGTCTTTCAATAAGCTACTGTCATGTTTAGCTCTTAGTTTTCATGCCTTTCTTTTTAAAGAGCTTTTGTTTAGTTGGTTGCTGAACTCTCTTGAGTTTTCATGTTTATCTTGTTAAGAGAGTTTGTCTGTTGCACTGAGTTGTGTGTCTTAACTTAAAGTAGGTAATTGAGGTTGCTATTTAATTTTAGTAGTAACCTGCAATAGTTTTGAGGTATTGCCATGAGTAATGTCTGAACTTTTGTTGTCAAGAGCTTTAGCCTATTAGTGATAGATGTCGTATTTTGGGCAATCCGTGTTTATTTTTGAAAACCTACAAAATAGTTGAGAACTTTAGCTACTAAATGGATCACTAATCTTTGGAGGGATCGAATATTAGAGTACACTCACGTACCATGGGTCGAGGATGCGCAAGGGTAACCAAACCCCCATACACACCTCCTCGGGGTACTTGTCTCTTTGTGAAACCTCCTAATTAGATTGAGAGTTACCGATAATAAGTGCATGAGTTCTTCGGACTAATGTGAGTATTCGAAAGTTGACACTTCCACCTATCCATATTTTTCTAGCCTCTTCGGTACCGTGCATTTCCCTTTCTCACCTCGAGAGTTGGCGCATACTTCGCCGGTGCATCCAAATCATTGGCACGATACGCTCTGTCATCATAAGCCTCATTATATCCTTCCTCAAAACAGCCACCATACCTACCTATTAAGGCATTTCCATAGCCTTTCCGAGATACATTGCCATGCAACATCCATCTTCTCATGACTTGATCTTCATGTCATACATGCTTTTTGCTTGATCGATGAGCCGCATGCTAGTTGGGACTTTCCCTAATCATTGCTACATGACGCGCTGGTATCATTGCATATCCTGCTACACTGGCAAAGGCATACATTTGCATACATCATGATAGTTTCATTTTCTTTATGTTGAGTACTTTTGTAAAGTGTGAAAGATCTACTATACTTCTTGTAATACATAGAGTGTTGCCCCTAAAGTGAGGAAAAGATCCCAAAGAGGACAAATCAAAAGATCCCAAAGAGGACAAAATCAAAAGATCCCAAAGAGGACAAATGAGAGATAAATAGAAAGAGCCATTGAGGCCACAAAAATAATAAAAAAATAGAAAAAAAAGAGAAAAATAAATAAAAAGAGAGAAGGGGGCACACTACTATTTCCTTTTGAGAGATCCACACTCGTACTCCATCTTATACCTTGTGCTCCATAGAGATTATCATTCATGCATATAGCTATGTGGGGACCTTTACACTATAGAACTTGGCTTGTATATTCCAATGATGAGCCTCCTCAAAAGAGCTCTAGGTCTTCTGGAGCAAGCAAGTTGGATGCACCCCCACTAGTTCCATTGGAGAGCTTACCTTAGCTCATATGTGCATCCGTTGCATGGCAATCCCTACTCCTCACATCATATCTATCATTTGGCTTTCTCTCGCCGATGATTGTCCTCATTGATGTGAGCCTTTCACACCTTTTTTGTCTTCCCCCTCTATCATTTTTCTCTCTTTGCCATCCTAAGTGTCGACTTTCTTGCTTACGCTCATCCATTGCATGAGTGCTCAAAATATCGAAAGGGAGTGGATCATTTTGACTTGTACCTGGCTGACGGTCCGGGGATGAGTCAAGATAAGATTCCAAAGAAGACCAAGTGTGAAACTTTAGTAGATTAAGTTCTCAACAATACAAAAACTATGTTTTACTCTCTCATATATCCCTATCCCCTTTCTTGCACGCAAACACCATTTGGAGACATTCGAGTCACGGACAGCGAGAGCTCTTGTACCTTTATGTTCTTATGTTACTTGTTACAATGCTAATATAGACTCTTGCTTGTTATGACTTGAATTGAATTACATGCCTTGATTGCTTTACTTAAAAGTGCTTATATGGTTGATAGCATGTCACCACAGAAATTATGCTTGTTATCATTTACCTACTCGAGGACGAGCAGGAATTAAGCTTGGGGATGTTGATACGTCCAAAACGTATCTATAATTTCTGCTTGCTCCATGCCTCTTTTGTGTGATATTGTTATGATATTTATGCACTTCCATACACTTTTGATCATATTTGGACTAACCTATTAACTCAGTGCACCACAGTGCCAGTTCCTGTTTTCTGCTGTTTTTCTATTTCAGGTTTCCCCCATATTAAAAGTGCCCTAAAAATTCCGGGAAAAATACAGGAAAAATCAACGTATCGGGAGCTTCCAGAAAAACCAAGGCAGGGCCAGAGGGGAGCCTGGGGTGGCCCAGGCGGCCACCCAGCGCGGCCCCACCCCTGGCCGCGCCAGGGGGCGCCTGGGGCCCACTTCCGCCTCTGGTGACCCCCTTTGGCATATATATTGCATGCGTCCCGAAACCCTCGAGGACGGAACCCTTTTTCTCGATCTCATCTCTGTTCCGCCGCCGCCGCGCTTCCAAGATCGGGAGCACCAGGAGAACTCTTCCCGGCACCCTGCCGGAGGGGAGAACCACCACCGGGAGCTTCTCCACCACCATGGACGCTTCCCGGATGAGTTGTGAGTAGTCTCCCTTGGACCATGGGTCCATGACCAGTAGCTATGTGATGTTCTCCTCCCCTCTTTGTTCTTCATCGATTAGACCTCGTGAGCTGCCCTACATGATCGAGGCACATATGCAATATTTATGTTGTTGCTATGCTGAGTTTGCTGGGATCCGATGGATTATGAGATTATGTTCAGATTGTGTGTGAGTAATATATTTGATTCACCTCTTTTATATTTATGTTCTTGAGTAATTCTTGCATGTTCTCCGTTGCTATTTATTGCTTTGGCCTAGTAGTAGGTAGTAACTCCAAGAGGGAACGTTATGCTTGATTGTGGGTTCATGCCCCTCGATGACTAGCTTGAGTGACAGAAACATGAGTCTAGGGGATGTGATGTTGCCACAAGGGGGAAAACAACGGTGCTTGTACTTGCGGGTGCAAGGATTGTTTACTTTACGCAAAGTTATTTTAATGCAGTTGTCTGTTGCTTTGAGTTTACACTATGGGTGGGACTCGCAACTTAATACCAGCGAGATGTTCTGGATAGATATCTCAAGGTGGATGATTAGTAGTAGATGCAGATGGATTTCGGTCTACTTGCCTTGGCGTACCGCCCATGCTTTTGAGCCTCTACCTTTCTGTACAGCATAGTTAGCATTGGTTTGCGCACATAATCCTGTCAATTGCCCAGCTGTAATTTCTTTACCTCGCTTAGCTGTTTTATCGTCTTTTGGGAGAGAGACATCACTAGTGAACATCATGGGACCCCGGTCCATATTACCATCACTGATCACACCCGCTATTTACTTCCTGTTCTTATTTCCTAGTTGCAGTCATACCTATCACTATTATCTCTTGCGTTTGATCCTTTGTAAACGACAAGGCCGGAGGGATTGACAACCTCTCTGTACTCGTTGGGAGCAAAGTTATTTGTATCTGTGTGCAGGTCCTGTCAAGCAAAAGTTTCTGGCGCTATTGACACCTTCTTGTCGACCCTCGGAGTCTCACGGGATTTGATCCTTGGTATCTTTGCCAAGGGAAATTTGCCGCTACGCTACATCTCAAACGTTCCACTTGGGGTAACCAACGAGGGGCGAGAAGCCATCAACACACCCTAAGGATTGGAACAAATCTTGGTTCTATTGCCACGATACTTCACCTGAAGGAGAGAACCCACTGCCGGGTTATCGCGAACATCGTCTTCCTGAAGATCATCCACTGCCGCAGCATCTTAGCTCTTCAGAACGGCCCCGGTTCGCCTCTCAACTCGCCAAGCTCAAAGCCTTTATGGCCAACGGATTGACTGGAGTTGATTTTATGCGTTGCTGGCTTTCCTGGAGTGTCCTCCCTCTGAGCCGTCGCTCCGGTTTGATGTATCAGAATACCGGAAAGCCGGATGATCCTCAGCGGTTTTCCGACATAACGCTTTCTGAAAAGGAAGTCATTGAATCTGCCAAGAAAATGCTCAACATCTCTCTGGAGGAATGTAGCAAAACCGGATTGGCTCCATACTATAAGAAGAATAAACTGCCAGCGGTAAACTTTCAATCTCTTCTGCTTGCTTTTAATCCGTCCATTTAAATTATCTTCTATTTATCTCTCATCTTCTACACAGGCCGACGATCCTTTCTGGAAAAGCAAACCTCAGGATAAGTCAGGCAAACAGCCGCGCCGGAAAACCTTCGTTGTTAAGAAGAGAAAGGAGGATGCTGGCTCCGGTTCACATGTTGAAGAAGATGATCCGGATTCTGAGGTATGAGTTAATCCTGATATGCTTTGTTCTCTTTTATCCCGATTTATGTTAACAGTGTCTTTTCAAAGGACTTGGCTGAAGAGGATAAAGCGGCAAAAACTGAGGTAATCACTCTTTCTTCAGATTCTGAACCGTCGGTTCCCAAGATTCGTAAGGCATCTTGGAAGTATCCTTTTTCTCATCCTTACGCTCAACTGGACCCCAATTTTCTTTTGAAGAAGCAGCAACATGAAGCCCGCCGGACTACACGCCATAGTGGCCATGTAGTCGAGTCTTCCGGAATATCTCTCACTCCGGCTCGGAGGCGCCGCTCTGAGGTTTTACTTTCTCCAACTCTTCTTCATCCCAAGGCCGGACTTATTCGCAAGCAATTTAAACCGTCTGATCCTAATTATCAGGAGACTCCTTTATCATCTTCTGGCGAATCAACTGCCACACAGGTCCCAACTCTGAAGACCGTCCCTGGGTAAGTCCTTTACCTCATCCGGTTTACTTTTGTATTTGCTTTTGTGACTAATTTCTTTTCCAATTCCTTTCAGCAAGCCTAAACCTAGCAAAAGGGCAAAGGCCAGCAAAACAGCTGTTGAGACTGCCACTGATGATCCGGCGGCTGATCCGGATACAGTCATCCCTCCGGAAAATGAGCCTACAGTTCAGCTTGACAATCCTGCTCCCATGGATCATGATCATGCTACTGCTCCTGAAAATCCCAACGCTGAAGATGTCCATGAACCGGCAAGTCCTGTCCGGGCCAACCCTCCTCGGACTAGCCCGGCTCCCGCTAGTCCGATTCATACTGCTACTCCACAACCGGCAGCTGCCTCTTCTCTGGATATTCAAATAACCGGTACCAGTTTTACTGCTCCTGCTAAGCCTATCGTTTTAGCCAAGCATACTGCTAAAGCGGAGAAAATCCAGCAAGAGAAGGGCAAGTGGAGTACAGACTTGTCCAGTTATGCCGAGCTGAGTGCCCAGGAGCTTTATTCCGGATATTTGAACCGGCTTCATACCAGTCGGGACTATGAAGCAGGCTAGGTCAATCTGATGAAGGACAAATACGAGGTATTTTACTTGCCTTTTTGCTTTTGCCTTCGTTGTATTTCTGTCTATATGTTGGTAGCCCCCAAGTTCCGGTTTAGCTTTATTGGAAGGTGAACCAGTACTTTGAAATGTGAACAAGTAATCTTACATTAGCCCCCAAGTGCTAGGGGCATAACTCATTTTATGCGTCTGGGACTTGTCTGAATCTTACTTTTATTACTTCAACTGCCCATTAGCCCCCAAGTGTCAAGTAGATAACTTTTTTATGTGCTTGAGACTTTATCTTTAGTTATCGTCCTTTGATACTTCAATTGGCCATTAGCCCCCAAGTGTCAAGTGGATAACTTAGAGGGTGTTTGTTTCCAGGGACTTATTGTTGGGGAACGTTGCATGGGAAACAAAAATTTTCCTACCGTTCACCAAGATCAATCTAGTAGAAGCAACTACGAGAGGGGAGTGTGATCTACGTACCCTTGTAGATCGCTAAGCGGAAGCGTTATGAACGCGGATGATGGAGTCGTACTCTTCGCGATTCAGATCGCCGAAGACCTAGCACCGAAGCAACGGTGCCTCCGCGTTCTTCACACGTACGGCTCGGGGACGTCTCCTCCTTCTTGATCCAGCAAGGGGTGGAGGAGAGGTTGATGGAGAACCGGCAGCACGACGGCGTGGTGGTGATGGTGGAGAAGAACTCCAGCAGGGCTTCGCCTAAGCACCGCGGGAGAAGAAGATATGACGGGAGAGGGAGGGCAGCACCGAGGCACAAACTGTCTTGGCTGCCCTCCCTTTGCCCCACTATATATAGGGGGGGTGGAGAGGCTAGGGCGCCCTAGGGTTTCCCCC
Organism: Secale cereale; assembly: GCA_902687465.1. Classification (NCBI taxonomy): domain Eukaryota; kingdom Viridiplantae; phylum Streptophyta; class Magnoliopsida; order Poales; family Poaceae; genus Secale; species Secale cereale. Next base: position 740,211,083 of record LR738712.1, read on the forward strand.
TAGGGGCCGGCGGCCAGGGCAAGGGGAGGGGGCGGCGGCCAGGGCAGGGGGAGGCGCCCAGGCCCTAGGGTTTCCCCCCTAGGTGCCTTGCCCCCCAAGCCCAAGGGGTGCGGCCAGCCCTAGGGGGTCCCACCCCCTTAGCCGCATGGGGATAGGGTCCAGGGGGGGCGCACAGCCCCCTGAGGGCTGTGGTGTCCCCCTTTGTGGCCCAATAGGCCCAGAACACCTTCCGGACCCCCCGAAAACCTTCCTGGTACTCCGCCGATTTCCCGATGCTCCCCGGAACACTTCCGGTACTCCGAAACCTTTCATCCTATATATCAATCTTCGTCTCCGGACCATTCCGGAGACCCTCGTCATGTCCGGGATCTCATCCGGGACTCCGAACAACCTTCGGTAACCATGCACTCTTCTCACTAACAACCCTAGCGTCACCGAACGTTAAGTGTGTAGACCCTGCGGGTTCGGAAACCATGTAGACATGACCGAGACACTCTCAGGTCAATAACCAATAGCGGGATCTGGATACCCATATTGGCTCCTACATGTTTCTCGATGATCTCATCGGATGAACCACGATGTCAAGGATTCAGGCAATCCCGTATACAGTTCCCTTTGTCTCGTCGGTATGTTACTTGCCCGAGATTCGATCGTCGGTATCTCTATACCTAGTTCAATCTCGTTACCGGCAAGTCTCTTTACTCGTTACCGTAATACATAATCCCGTGACCAACTACTTAGTCAATTTGAGCTCATTGAGATGACGTATTACCGAGTGGGCCCGGAGATACCTCTCCGTCATACGGAGTGACAAATCCCAGTCTCGATCCATGTCAACTCAACAGACACCTTCGGAGATACCTGTAGAGTACCTTTATAGTCACCCAGTTACGTTGTGACGTTTGGCACACACAAAGCACTCCTACGGTGTCAGTGAGTTACATGATCTCATGGTCATAGGAACTTATACTTGACATGCAGAAAACTATAGCGATAACTGACACGATCAAAAAGCTATGTTTACGTTTGGGTCTCGTCCATCACATCATTCTCCTAATGATGTGATCCCGTTATCAAATGACAACTCATGTCTATGACCTGGAAACCGCGGTCATCTTTGATCAACGAGCTAGTCCTGTAGAGGCTCACTAGGGACACAAAGTCTGTCTATTCATCCACACGTGTATTCGAGTTTCCAATCAATACAGTTATAGCATGGATAATAAACGATTATCATGAACAAGGAAATATAATAATAACTCTTTTATTATTGCCTCTAGGGCATATTTCCAACACTTATTGGTCTAGGGACTTAAATAAGTCCCTATAAGTCCCATCTAAACCAAACAGGAGGGACTTATAGGGACTTAAAGTGGGCATTTGGGACTTATCAAATAAGACTCTCAAGGAGGGACTTATAGGGACTTATAGTTGTAATATGGTCTACTAGTACATGTTAAGTCCCAGGAACCAAACAGGTAGGGACTTTTTAGGGACTTATGACTTATAAGTTGGGACTAAAATAACTCCTAGGACTTATGAACCAAACAGGGCCTTAGTTATGTGCTTGAGACTTGGCTGAACTTTGTCATTTATTCCTCTTCATTTACTTTGCAGGCTGACTTGACCCGGAGAGCTGAAGAAATAACTGAACTCCGAAATAGACTTGCTGAAACTGAATCTGCTGCTGCCAAAGCCAAAAAAGATCTGGCGCTGAGCTTAACCATTGCACATGCTTTCATCTTTGCAATCTTTATCCTGCTCCGGTTTAACTATGATAATCATATGCAGGGCGCCGCGTCACCCATCTTGGGGATGATTTGCGGAAGAAACTCAAGGCTTCTTATACTCTGGTTGAGCAGCTATATTCCGGCGCTCAAAGGATTATAAGCGCGATATCTTTTAATAAACCGGCCCCCACCACTATCCAAGGTACTCTGGAGAAGTTGTCTATCTTGCCTGCACGCTTGGAAGAGGTGAAGAAGTCTGCTGCCCGAGCCGGTTCTCTTGTAGCGCTCACCAGGGCCAAAGCGTGGGTTCCAGACTTTGATCCGGAACAAGCCCTGAATGGGTATCCCAGCACCAAAGAAGACGGATCGGCCTTTACTGGCAAGGACCTTCATGCTTTGACTAAGGAGATGCGTCCTCTCGCTAGCAAACTTGCTGTTGAATCAGATCTGACCAGGTATCATCCGGCGTACGATTTAAAGAATGAGCGGGTGGATCGGCCGGTTTATGATACTAAAAATCTAATCCCACCAGTGCGCCCCCACACTTTCGCCCCAGATGTTGATCCGTCTGATCTTATTACTGAAGAGATGTACTTCCGTGCTCTATCAAAAATCGATTGGCGTGTTCCTCACTTTCAGCCGCTTCAGGAAGATGAAGAAGCTCCGGAACAAGTCGATCCTCAGCCGTCGCAGCAGGAGGAAGCATAGGCCACGCAGTTTATCTTTGTAGCTGCGGTATTATTTGGCCGAAAAAAAACTTTAATCCGTTCAGGCTTGCTGTGCCTTGTAATAGGATAGCTGGAAATATTGTCCGTCTTGATCCGGATGTCCCAACTTTGCTTTGGCGTCTGCCAATTTGAATCCTTTGTCTGATATGGTTTATCTTGCATACTATCTGTTTTTGCATAGATAACACTTAAAAGATGTCCTAGCGGTTTATCGCCGGACCGATTAAAACGCTCTCGTAAATATATCAAACAAGTGTCTGTTTTATACCAGAAATAACTTCATACCTGTGATTAAGTATGCTTGATATCCTTAATCCGGCGAACATTGTTGTTTCTGAGGAAGCTCTTGGCTCCATTGGGGCGTACCCAATTATTCCGGGTTTACAAGAACTACCGGTTTAAATAATGCTGGAGCTCCGTGTCCAGACTTATGAAGATATGTGGTCAACTTTGAAGTTGTCCCACTCCGGATTAAAAAAACCATAGAAACACATGAGAACACAAACACAAAAACCATAGGTTTGCAAATAAGACCATGTATTCGAGGCTTTTTGCGAGCTGCCAGGCTCCAAATCAAAGCTTCTGATTCGAATACGATCAGTAAACCGGACCAAAGGGGTTAAGCTAGGATTCGAATACGACCGTGTAGCCCCTAGTGGCCTTGAAACTTTAGCCAATCAATGGATTCGAATACCATCCAAAGAGCTTATGATTCGAATACGATCATATAAACCGGACCAGAAGGGGCTAAGCTAGGATTCGAATACGATCCGTAGCCCCCTAGTGGCCTTGAAACTTTTAGCCAATCAATGGATTCGAATACGATCCAAGGAGCTTATGATTCGAATACGGTCATATAAACCGGACCACAAGGGGCTAAGCTAGGATTCGAATACAATCCGTAGCCCCCTTAGTGAGTTTGGCTATGTTCTCTTTGGTTCGAATACGACCTATGTTTGAACAGGAATGGCTATGTTCTCTTTGGTTCGAATACGACCTATGTTTGAACAGGAAGCCTTTAGTGAGTTTGGCTATGTTCTCTTTGGTTCGAATACGACCTTACTTGAACAGTATGGTCAAGGCGGATTATCAACTCGCGGCGGGTGATCCTCTCTGCTCCACACAATAGGTTGCTCCAACCAGCGCAGGAATTGTGGTGTTGCCGGTTCAACCACATGGACCGCCCGCTTTAAGACTTTTTGATCCCGTTTGCACAAACTCGTAGTGAACACATGATACTGTCCACTGCTCTGCTCCTTCGGATTACTCTGATATCCGTATTGCTGCTGTTGTTGACGCTACTGATTGCCTTGATTGATGTGATTACCCTGGCCCTGCTGCTGGTTGTTTTGGCTATTGTAACCGCCCTGACCATACTGATGGTTGCCTTAGTTATTGTAACCGCCCTGGCCATACTGATGGTTGCCTTAGTTATTGTAACCGCCTTGACCATACTGATGATTACCTTGGTTATTATAGCCGTTGTTGTTGCCATGATATCCTGATCTGGAGCCATTACCCTGATGACCCGGACCGTGAAACCCGGGGCCTGACCCGCCGCCTGGTGGCCTGTTGTTAGATCGGGCCCAGTTCATGGCCTCCATCATGCCCCGGCATTCTCCCCAGGTATGTTTAGCTGGATGCTCCTTTGTTCCATGTTTTGGGCAAGGCTCGTTCAATTGTTGCTCCCAATTAACGAACCCCCCGCCGGTTTGTGGGGGCGGTTTACCCTTGTTGCGTTGAAAACTCCCTTGGACTTGGGTGTTGGCCACGAAGTTAGAGCCACCCTCTGCCTTTCGCTTGCCTAAAAAGCTTGTTCCGACCGGATTAGCCTGCGCCGGTTTACCGGGTTTATTCGCCTTTCCAGATTTATCTCCATCCGCTTCTGGGTACTTAGTGTTGTCGGAGTCCCCATACTTTACCAAAGCGCTCATGAGAGTTCCCATGTCATTACAATCCCGTTTGAGCCGTCCCAGCTTCAACTTTAGAGACTCAAACCGGCAATTGTTTTCCAGTGTTACTATCGCCGTACTGGGGCTGATACCGTTTGAAGAGTGCAGGATTTCTGATACTCGCCGGACCCATGCACTCGTAGGCTCCTGCTCTCCTTGTATACATGCTGCTAGATCCACCACTGACATTGGCTACTTGCACGTATCCTTGAAATTTTTGATAAATTGGCGGCGTAACTCACCCCATGACCCGATGGAGTTAGGTGGTAAACCCTTTAACCAGGTCCGGGCTGTACCCTCAAGCATCATGGTAAAATACTTCGCGCAAGCCGCTTCATCCACGTCCAGCATCTCCATAGCCATCTCGTAGCTCTCAATCCAAGCCTCTGGAGCCAAATCTGCTGTGTAGTTAGGTACTTTACGGGGACCCTTGAAATCTTTGGGTAACTTTACGCTTCGTAAAGCAGGGACAAGACACGGAACCCCAAAGAAACTCGCCGTGACTCCCGTCTCTGCTGTAGTAGTGTGAACTGGCGTCGTTTGGCGGATCTCCTCGCGGGCCGTAGGTCTAGCTCGGTTTGCCGCCTCCTGGTCTTGTGCCTCTGCGCCCGCCGGATTATCCTGCCTGTGACGGTGCCGCCTCCGTTCACTACTGGACACCTCCGGTTCATCCCAATGCCTAGTATAACTCCGGCTGTGGCGGGGTGTTGAATGAAGCCTCTCCCTACTGTAGGAATATGCCTGTTGCTGTGTTAATGTTGTGTTGAGCAGATCCTTGACCCTGCGTGCTTCCATTGCCACGGGGGATGTCCCCTCAATGGGTAAAGCGGCCAGGCGTGAAGCGGCAGCAACAATGTTATCCAAAGGGTTTGAGTAATGACCCGAAGGAGTGGGGATGTGAGGCGTGGATATAATCCGTCGATCTTGCTCCGCAGTGGGCTGTTGAACTGGTTCACCCCTCATTGGGGCTGTCCTCCGGTTTACCTCCGGATCATTGCTGGCTCCCGCTCCTGGCGTCCCGAAGAGATTCATCGCCTCATAGACCGGCGGTAGACGAGACTGATACCTCCGACTTCTTACTCCCTGCGCAGAGGCCTGATCCATCCTGAGCTGGAAGGCCTGAGAATCCAGCTCTGCCTGCCTTGTTGCTATCATAGCTTTCTCTGCCTTCAAATCCTCTCTTGCTTGCTTGATCCGGCCCCTCAGCTGAAGGAGTTCTGCATCGTGTTGCGCCTTGTCTGCTGGAGCCACCACTGCTACTGCCCGGGTTGTCAACTCCTCGACCAAGGCGGATAGAGCGTCAGAGGACGAGAGGGCCTGGCCGCTCCCTCCTGCACCAGCGTCTACTGTGATCGCCCCGTTCATCGTGGACTGCGGCGTAGGTTATGATCCGGCCATAAAGACAGCCACCCGGTTTGGCAGATCAAAGGGGTCCGGAATACTGTCTCCGTCGGACACACCCTCAGGTCAGCCGTCCCGCAACAGATATAAGGATTCAGTCTCTCTGGAAGAGGATTCATCATCGAAATAGACAACTGTCTCGCCACCAGAATCCGATCCGTCCTCGGCTTGGACTCCGTGAATTGCTCCGACGAAAACGCGCTTCATGGCAGGCTGAATCCGGGCCGACCTCGCACACTGAGCCGGCTCGATGATGTTGGGGAAGATATCCGGCTCAGGTCCCGGTTCACCAATCTTGCCGATGAAGACGTGGATGCCGCTGAAGGGAACCCGGTACCCGTATTCGATTGAATCGGCCTCCGGGCCTCAGCCAGCGTCGTCGATGTACATCCGGCCGCGGCGACTCTTGGTCATCCGGCCGACCGCGTAGCCCTTGAGTCCTTCAATGCTGCCCTTCAAGAACTCGAAACCATCGTGCGGAAGCCCCACGATGGGCGCCAACTGTCGTGGAATTAGCACGGCAGATGTCCGGTTTAACGGACTTAGTTGAGGAACCATCGCACGGGTTAGCTTAAAGGGGTTAAAAGCACGCAAAGGACACAGAGGGTTTATACTAGTTCGGCCCCTTCGTTGAAGGTAAAAGCCTACGTCTAGTTTGGTTTGGTATTGCTTGGGCGTCGATGAACAGGGAGCGGATTGCTTGCCTGTGTCTCGACGGGTTGTTTCTTGTCCTTGAACCGTCGCCAGGTCGTCCCTTTATATAGGAGGTAACGCCCGGTCCGGTTTACAGAGTCCCGAGGCCGGCTCATAATTGTGTCCGCCTCGGTCTCTGCTGTTTCTTCCTTGTGTCTCAAGTTACATGATAAGACGGTTTACAAACCATAACTCTACATATGGGCCCTCAGCCTTCATGGGCCATAATCTCTACTGATCTTACAATTACATAACTATATCACCATAATCCGGTTTACCCTAGCCGGTTTACACCTGCTAGTAATATCCCTCGCCATTGTAGCCAAAATGTTAATCGGATGTAGCTTCCATGGTTTCCTGTTGCAGAAAAAAATGACATGCTTGTAGCAAAAAACACATCGTCGTCGCTGTCAGGCCACATCATCATCATGTGGTTGCAGCTACAACGAGCAAAAAGGCTACAACCGCTGACGTGAAAAGCTTCAACCGGCTAAGAAAAAATGTTTTAACTCATGTACGAAGAACACTATGACGACCAAAAGAAATGTTACAACTGCTGACGGAAAAAGCTTCGTCTGGCGACGAAAAAAGCTTCATACGGCCATGAAAAAAGCTTCAACCGTGGAGCCATAAGCCATGGACGACAAACGAAAAGCTACAACCGGCGGTTACAAAGCTACAACCGGCATTGAAAAAAGCTTCAAACTAATTGTCTTAGCTATGAATCCCGCGATGACGATGACGTCATTTTGCTGCAACCATAGTTGGTTTTTGCTACAAACGGCGTTGAATTTGCTACAACCATTTTCACAACTACTTGCTGCTGCTCCGCCGAGCTCCCACGCCTGCCCATGGCCATCGTCGTCGCGGTGTCGTTCCGGGAGGAAAAAGGTTCAACGGTTGCAGCTCCGCGCGTGGTGGGTCGCAGCTCAGACGTGGTCGGGTCCGACGAGGGCGAGCAAAGCTCTGGTGGCACGGATCCGAGCAGATCTGGCTGAGGGCAGCCGGATCGGCTGATTCCCATGGCGGCGGCACCCTAGGAGGCCTCCGGCCGGCGAAGGTTGACCATGGCACCGGGGAGAGAGAGAGACGAGCGATGGGAAGAAGAGAAACAGGGGGGAGAAGACGCACGTGGGCGCCCCCCCCCCCCCCC
>LR738712.1:740218837-740241380 GCA_902687465.1 Secale cereale
CCCCCCCCATCCTATGTGTCGCTAGATGAGTCGCTCTGTACTTTCGCACGTGGACGCGATCGGCCGAAGCTTCGACCGATGCCCCATCGTGAAACGTTTTCCAAAGCTAAATCAAACTCTGAACCTATAATCCTGGAAATTAGCACACAAACTCTTTGATCTTGTCTATTTTGAACCTTGAGGGCATTTAACCTGCCTTCTATGACGTGGCAAGTGAAATTCTAGGATCGTTGACTGGCTGGCTATACATTAGGATGAATCGGCCGGCCCATTAGCACAAGGGAAACGTTTGGGGCCGGTGCGCCGGTCAAACCGTTCGGCCGGATCGCATGCCACGCTGGCCCCAGCATTCACAAAAACACATCCGAAGCAAAACGTGTGTACGCGGTGGGCCTCGCATAACTTTCCCTTATCTTTTCTTCTACCTTCAGCCCGGACTCCACATCCACGTCTCCTCTCTCCTCGTCGCTGCTGTACAAACCAGTGCAAGCTCCTCACGCCGCCGGCCGTCCTCGTCGCTGCCGTTCCGTCGCTCCTGCTCGCCGGTAACCCGTGCAGACCACGCTCATCCCTCGGCCGCCCCATGCTTCTGTCATAAGACTGCAGCTCACCCGTCAGCCGATTCCAGCTCGCGGGCACCATGGCCGCAACATCTCCCCGCGTCACCGCCTCCGCTCCTCGCCGTCGTCTATGGTCACAGCTAAGACAATAAGTTTGAAGCTTTTTCAATGCCGGTTGTAGCTTTTGTAACGGCCGGTCGCAGCTTTTCGTCCATCGTCCATGGCTTCCGGCTCCACAGTTGAAACTTTTTTCATGGTCGTATGAAGCTTTTTTCGTCGCCAGACGAAGCTTTTTCTGTCAGCGGTTGTAACATTTCTTTTGGTCGTCATAGTTTTCTTCGTACATTAGTTAAAACTTTTTTCATAGCCGGTTGAAGCTTTTCACGTCAGCGGTTGTAGCCTTTTTGCCTGTCGTAGCTGCAACCACATGATGATGATGTGGCCTGACAACGACGAAGATTTTTTTTTTTGCTACAAACACGTCATTTTTTGCTGCAACAGGCAACCATGGAAGCTACATCCGATTAACATTTTTGCTACAATGGTGACGCCGATGATTTTTTTTGCTGCAACCGTTGTCTTCATTTGCTACGACTGACACAGGAAAATGCTACCATGGGGCATCTCTGTTTTTTGCTGGAACCAATCATCGGTGAGGCGAAGCTGCATCCATGGCACTCCGACGAGCAGCGGGGGCAGCAAGCGGTCGGCGCGAGCTGAGACCCGGAGCGCGGGGCAGCCCCGACGGGCGGCCGGGGCGGCGAGCGGTCTGGACGAGCTGAGTCGCAGAGCTGCATCCATGGCGCTCCGACGGGCGGCCGAGGCGGCGAGCGGTCAGCTCCAACCGGCGGCTGGGGCGGCAAGCAGCCGGGGCGTGGGGCGGCCCCGACGGGCGGTCGGCGCGGCGAGCGCTCGGGGAGACGAGGACAAGGTAAAAAAACAGCAGAGGAGCTTCGATCTGACGGTGTCGCACAGTAGATCGGGCGTCTAGGAGCAGTCCGGCCGAAACATTCGGCCGGCGCACCGGCGCCCGGAGTTGCCCTTAGCACAATAACTCGCGCACTCACTCTGCTCGGATTTTTCTTTGTTTTTTTCTTTTGTTTTTCGTTTTCTTAATTATAATATTTTTTCCACATTTTCGTAATGACGATAAACATATTTTTAAACTACCAAAAGCCACTTGTCTTCTATAACGAGCAAATGAAAAAATCTAAGTGTTGGACAGCACTCAAACTCGGGATCTTGCACTCACGGTGCCCACAGCTATCCAATCACCCTGAAGGATACTCGTGTGGATAGATAGTGCGACCTCTGTAAGTACAGACATGAGTGTTAATTATGTAAACATTATTTCAAAGATTAGAAAAAAATCTTTTAAAAAATGCGAACAACTTTGAAATGCTGAATATATTTTTAAATGTAAATAGTTTACAAAATTCCAAAATCAAAATAAAAATGTGACATAATTTATGAAAACCAAACATTTTTAGAAACATAGGAACAACTTTTGGAATTGCAAACATCTTTTCAGAGATTTGACCAATTTTTATAAACGCAAACAGAATTTGAAAATTCCAAACACTTCCTTAAAAAATGGAAACATTTGTGAATTGGTGACCAAAATAGAAAAAAGGAATATTTTTCAACTTCTGAACAATTTTATAATTTCGCAAAAAATAAAATAACCCAGATTTTTTTTGAATTTATTAACATTTTCTAAAACTTTGTAGAATTTTTGTTCCGGATTCAAATTTTGTTCCCGTTTTTTAAAATAAATTTAAAAAGTGTTCGCTTTTAAAAATTTATTGTGTTTTCAATAAATATTCATTTTTCCAAAATGTATTCGGAATTTCAAAAGGTGTTCACACTTGAAAAAATGTTCAGCGAGTTCAAAAATTGTAATTATATGTTTCCAAATTTTTTTTGCGGTTAAAAATGTTTTAAAATCTCGATGCTACGACATGTAGTTAAATAATTCGGGCTTCTCATTATATCACTAATAGTCATCTGGTCCAGTCAGTAGCAGGTGGAGTTTGGCACCACCAAGTCGCAAGTTCGATTCCCTTGATGTTTTATTTCGGATTTTAACATCGTGCCTTATGGAAAAGGCAAAAGAAAAAACTTACTCGTGCCTAGTGGGCCGGCCTAGTCGTGTCCGCGGCCAATGATCCTGGGATTTGACCGGCCATGTCGAAAATTCCTGTTTCGGAATGCCCTCAAGGTTGAAAATAGTCCAAGATCAAAGAGTTTGACGTGTTGATTTCCGGGATTACAAGTTCAGGGTCTGATTTAGCTTTCATGTACAAGTTTTAGGTTTGTTTTGGACATTTTCGTATCACAAAGTATATATGTGTAGAAACTTCATTTGCTGACCACAAATCTAAAGATATATTTTTGTGGCGTATAAGAAATATTTCGCTAATGAAATTGAAGACCTAAAACTTGTGCTAGTATTATAAACCTAATGAGTCCAATTTATGTGATGATTTTGGCTGTTATTTTGTGCCTTTATAATAGGCTTTGTAAAAATTTATCACGTTTGGGCGCTACTTTTGTTATTTTTTCCCAGAAAACACTTTTGGAGCAAATAAACGCTGATGGAAGGAATCCTGGGAAACTGTGGTGGAATCACATTATTTAATGTGATAATCTCCTACCATAAAAGAATACAACAAAGAGATCAAAGGAGAGGCATTGGCGGCCGTTCCAGAGCAAAAGACGACCAACCATGCAACCGCAAGTGCTCCAATGGGTAGACATATGAGGTGCCAGGAGGACCGCCTCGTCGACTATTTCCACCCCGTGGAATCGGGTCATGGATCAGACACACAGACGCCAGAAACTTATCTCGAAGCATGAACCCTAGCCTCCGGATCGATCCGGAGAGGGAGCTTCCCAAGGAGGAGATCGCCATGTTCACCACCATCCACAAGGAGGGCTTCAACATCATCACCATTGTCATCATCATCATCATCATCCAGTGGCGGAGCTACGGCAAGGCCGAATGGGCCGTGGCCCGCCCAGCCCATGCGGTTTTTCTGTAGTGTATACATACTTTTGGGCCAGGAAACGTAATGCCAGTAGCTCTTTCCTACAGTCGGCCCGCCCAGTTTTCTGGGCCAAGCTCCGCCACTGTCATCATCCACGTCCTTTTCATTGAACACATCAAGAACCCTAGTGGATTGACTTGAGTGGCACATATGTAATCACTCCATGTTCACCATTAGCACTTGTATGATGATTGTTGCCTTTAGGTGTGAGTAGTCATCCTAGTTCTCGGGGATAGGAATGAACCCTAGCGTGTAATAGATCGTTTGAGGATTTAATATCCTCTTTGCATGTTTATGCTAATGATCTTCTTGATGTTGGGTGAAGACCACCATCCTATGTATGTCAATTTTGGACAGAAGATTATTATTGTTGGGACCGGTTGGTTGTGGAAGTAGACGCGTGATACAACAAATCTCCCTTCATCCTTGACCTTTGCAGCAGGGGGTAAAACAGACACCACTTTATAGGCTGCGTCCATGGGGATCTTTTTTCCCTTAATCGTCGTTTGGTAACCGGAGTGGGGAAGAATGGTGGTGGGGTATGTGATACAGGGCTGCCGAGTGTATGCACGTATATGTACCGGCTCTATCCACAAATAGAAACATGCAAAGTTGCTTAGGAATCTGACGTAACATTGTGTTTAGGCACCACTATAGGTGCACGCTAGTGGGGAATCCAGATTCCCTGGGAAGGCCTTAATCTTATTGGTTTCAACGCTCTTTTGTGCAACCTTTGCTATTTACTTTTATAGTGCTATTTACATTTATTCTCGCTACACCATTATCTTTATTTTACCCAGTCGGAAGTAGTACCTACTATGCACAAACATACTCCCTCCGTTTCAGAATATAAGGTGTATTGATTTTCGTACAAGTCAGCCAAGTGAATGTTTGACCAAGATTATAGAATAAAATAACAACATCTGCAATACCTAACGTATGAAATATGGAACTACTTTTCATGATGGATCAAATGATATAAATTTCTTATTACAGATATATTGATATATTTTTCTAAAAACTCGGTCAAACATGCACTCGTTTGACTTTTAAAAAAACATATACACCTTATATAAATGAACGGAGGGAGTATATGAGTAGCAATTAGTGTCTACATAAATTTCCACTTTATGCAGGATTTTGGGTTATGTCTTTTGGTGAAAAGAAAAGAAATATGATTTGTTTTTGTATATAGAGTGAGGATTTGGTGCCCGCGGGGTGCCATGTGTCACCAAGTGTCCTTGCGGTCATGTCTCAATCCTATGGTGGTGCTAGTGATCGTGTGTTTGTGCGGACAACGTTGATGGTTAGGGTGAACCACTCACTTATGTAGTACTTCGGGAGATGGATTGAATACAACCAGAGTTGCGAGTTCCCCGTATGATGAATGGTTGCATGCATGTTATTTACTCTCACTGCTGCAGATGAGTCATCACACATACTCCCTCCATCCCAAAATTCTTGTCTTAGATTCATCTAGATAGGGAAGTATCTAACACTAAAACGTGACTAGATACATCCATATTTAGACAAATCGAAGACAAGAATTTTGGGACGGAGGGAGTAGTTAAGAAAAACCATCGGACACAGATTATCGAATCATCAACGTGCGTCATTGTGTGATTTGAGAGGCAGCGAAATTGCACACGATTGGAGAACACATGTGCCATGGGGTTGTCTGGGCACACAAGAAAACGTGTGTGATTATCCCGCAAAAAAAAAAAAATGAACGTGTGTGATTGCTGGTACCATGAATCATGATTTGTAGCAAGCACACATGTATGATGTGTGCGATTTCTGGACTTCTGGTACCATCAATCATGATTTGCAGCAAGCACACATGTGATGTGTCCTGCCATCAGATAAGCTTGATTATGTGATGTAGCAGTGGCGGACCCTAATACATGCATGTCACACATAAACTCTTTCAATTTTCCCATGTGGTGAAGTGAAATACACCAATGGCGGGTGCTCAGGTGGCGCCCCCCACTGATTCATCAGGAAACACTGGCAGGCCAAACGTATGCATGTCACAGATAAATTGTATTAACCCAGGCCAAAGTAACTTATAATATCCAAAACATAGCTGCAGCGGACCGTAAAGGCCACCTACCACACATAAGATAAAAAATCGTATGAAAACAATTAATAGCAAACTAACTCAGAAAGTAACAAAATTTGATAATGAAGCTTCCAATAGTAGGTACTTCCCACAATAGCAGTCGGGATTCTTCCTCTCTCATATACGGTGGACACTCCCTCACTGATTTTTCGACCATCGGTGATGGTTGCTATTCTCTTCCATCCCATGCATTATTTTTCACATATGTTGATGAATTTTAGATTCATAATAACAAAATTGTAGATGAATGTTAGATTTATATATATATGTGAAAATTGGTTGTGTTTACATGCACAAAAGTCATTAATCTACAAAATATATTGCAGATTAATGTTGTGTTTACATGTGTGCATGTAAACACAACATTAAACACATATACTAGTGTGCATGTAAACACAACATTAATCTACAAAAGCCGTGCCCAATTATTTTGTCCATTCATACTCTTTATATTGGTTGATCTTCACAATATTTACATAATATGTAGCCTTTTTATTATATTCATCTCTTATCCGTATGGAGTATTCACATGCATATTTATTTCAAGTGCTCCAACCATTCAGGGCTTCAAGGGAGTGAAAATATCGTGAAACATTAAAATTTCCATTTCGCAACATTTTTGACACTCAATGTTTTCATTTTTTAGCACAAGTCATGCCCAGTTTTTTTGTCCATCCATATTCTTTAATATTGGTTGATGCTGAAATTATTATATAATTGGTAGCCCTTTATTCTACTCATCTCTTATCCGTATGGAGTATTCACGTGCATGTTTATTTAGAGTGCTCCAACCAAATAGGGTTTCAAAAGTGTGTAGAAAATATCACGAAACATTGATTAATTTCTGTTTCGCAACATTTCTGACACTAATATTTTCACAAGTCATGCCTAATTTTTTTGTCCATCCACTAGTTTTACTGCTTATTTCGAACTTTATCTTATTTAACTATTCCATAACATGAACATAGGCAATGAACCAAGCATGCCACTGGTATGGCGACACAAGCCTAGGTGCGTGTAATAAGGTTCACTTCACTTGCTGCAATGAAATCTGTGTAGATGTTCACGACGACTTTATGGAGCGGGCGCTATGTTTCATTGAATGTGTGTTATAGTTTATAATTTCGTAATGTTGCACCCACAATTGTCCAATTTCTATTTTCTTTTTATCATGCTTAGTGTATCCCTTGTTGGGGAAGGGCCGAGTTCATGCGTGTGGCCAACTTGCTGATCGATGTGGAAGGCACAGCTCACTTTGACATGATACTATTAAAAAAATGGCATACCCTTGACCCTCAGTGTAACCAACGAGGGAGGGGAATGGATTTCCATGGTCCAAACTGGGTTCAAATTACCATAGAGCTAGGGATGCAAGCTGGGAAGGCGTTCTGACTATTTCTTCATGAATTTGAGGAGCCCCGCATTGACAACAAAACCTATTTGTGGTAAGATGTTCCACAATCACCATAGTACGTATAGTTTTAGTGGTGATCCGGATGTCGTATATATATGTACTGCTTTATAGTACTAGCTAGCACTTTATTGAAGATACATATGTTGTATGCAATTATTGTATTGTAGTGTGTAAGTACTAAACATTAGAGAGTTGTTGAACTAAAGTGTGTATTTCAAAGTGTGCTATTTATGTCTTTAGGGTACTAATATCATTACTAAACTGGAAAAAGTTGCAACGACGCATAAAAACGCTTCCACGGCAGCTTGTTATATTTTTGGTTGTCATAATACAACTGTGACGGGTATAAGGTGAAGCCCGCCACATGTAAGAATCAGATCAGTGGCGGGTGCAAGTGGACGTCTGCCACAAGTAAAAAAATGATGAGTGGCGGGCGGGCCCCCACCACTAATGTCATAATAACAGTGTCGGGAGGTGAGTGGTGGGTGCCCTTGAGAGGCTTGCCCGCCACTGCTTGACTTTTTGCGCCCACCACTGCTAGGTATTCATGCAGTAGTGGGGGCGGACACCGCACATTGTTGAAAAAAAAAGTGTGTGATAAGGTTGTCCGTAGACACTGTTGGAAATATGCCCTAGAAGCAATAATAAAATGGTTATTATTATATTTCCTTGTTCATGATAATTGTCTATTGTTCATGCTTTAATTGTATTATCCGGAAACAATAATACATGTGTGAATACATAGACCACAACATGTCCCTAGTGAGCCTCTAGTTGACTAGCTCGTTGATCAATAGATGGTTACGGTTTCCTGACCATGGACATTGGATGTCATTGATAACGGGATCACATCATTAGGAGAATGATGTGATGGACAAGACCCAATACTAAGCCTAGCACAAGATCGTGTAGTTCGTATGCTAAAGCTTTTCCAATGTCAAGTATCTTTTCCTTAGACCATGAGATTGTGCAACTCCCGGATACCGTAGGAGTACTTTGGGTGTGCCAAAAGTCACAACGTAACTGGGTGGCTACAAAGGTACACTACGGGTATCCCCGAAAGTATCTGTTGGGTTGGCATGAATCGAGATTGGGATTTGTCACTCCGTATGACGGAGAGGTATCTCTGGGCCCACTCGGTAGGACATCATCGTAATGAGCTCAATGTGACTAAGGGGTTGGTCATGGGATGATGTGTTACGGAACGAGTAAAGAGACTTGCCATAACGAGATTGAACAAGGTATCGGTATACCGACGATCGAATCTCGGGAAAGTACTATACCTCTAGACAAAGGGAATCGTATACGGGATTGATTGAATCCTTGACATCGTGGTTCATCCGATGAGATCATTGTGGAACATGTGGGAGCCAACATGGGTATCCAGATCCCGCTGTTGGTTATTGGCCAGAGATATGTCTCGGTCATGACTGCATGGTTCCCGAACCCGTAGGGTCTACACAATTAAGGTTCGATGACGCTAGGGTTATAGGGAATGTAGTACGTGGTTACCGAATGTTGTTCGGAGTCCCGGATGAGATCCCGGATGTCACGAGGAGTTCCAGAATGGTCCGGCGGTAAGGATTTATGTATGGGAAGTCCCGTTTTGGTCACTGCAAGTGTTCTGGGCGTTACCGGGACCACCGGAAGGGTTCCGGGGGTCCACCGGGAGGGGCCACCAGCCCCAGAGGCTTGCGTGGGCCAAGTGTGGGAAGGGACCAGCCCTAGGTGGGCTGGTGCGCCCCCCCACCAAGGCCCAGGGCGCAGGGGATGGGAGAGGGGGCAAACCCTAGGTCCAGATGGGCCTTAATTAAGGCCCACCCTAGGGCGCCTCCCTCTCTCCCCCCTCCTGGCCGCCCCCCAGATGGGATCTAGGGGCTGCCGCCACCCGTAGGAGGGAAACCTAGATGGGGGCGCAGCCCCTCCCCTCCCCCTATATATATATGTGGGGTTTTGGGGCTGCCAGATGCACGAGTTCCTCTCTCTCTTGGCGCAGCCCTACCCCTCCTCCTCCTCGTCTCTTGTGGTGCTTGGCGAAGCCCTGCTGGAGTGCCACGCTCCTCCACCACCACCACGCCGTTGTGCTGCTGCTAGACGGAGTCTTCCCCAACCTCTCCCTCTCCCCTTGCTGGATCAAGGCGCGGGAGACATCACCGGGCTGCACGTGTGTTGAACACGGAGGCGCCGTTGTTCGGCGCTTAGATCGGATTCGACCGTGATCTGAATCGCTTTGTGTACGACTCCACCCACCGCGTTCTTGCAATGCTTCCGCATCATGATCTTCAAAGGTATGAAGATGCAATCTCCTCTCGTTGCTAGTAATCTCCATAGATGGATCTTGGTGATGCGTAGGAAATTTTTTGATTTTCTGCAATGATCCCCAACAGTGGCATCATGAGCTAGGTCTATGCATAGTTACTATGCACGAGTAGAACACAAGATTGTTGTGGGCGTAGATCATGTCAATTTACTTGCCGCTACTAGTCTTATCTTGATTTGGCGGCATCGTGGGATGAAGCGGCCCGGACCGACCTTACGCGTACGCTTACGTGAGACAGGTTCCTCTGACTGACATGCACTAGTTGCATAAGGTGGCTAGCGGGTGTCTGTCTCTCCCACTTTAGTCGGATCGGATTCGATGAAAAGGGTCCTTATGAAGGGTAAATAGTAATTGGCATATCACGTTGTGGTTTTGGCATAGGTAAGAAACGTTCTTGCTAGAAACCTATAGCAGCCACGTAAAAACTTGCAACAACAATTAGAGGACGTCTAAATTGTTCTTGCAGCATGTGCCGTGTGATGTGATATGGCCAAAAGGATGTGATGAATGATGTATATGTATGTGATGTATGAGATTGATCATGTTCTTGTAATAGGAATCATGACTTGCATGTCGATGAGAATGACAACCGGCAGGAGCCATAGGAGTTGTCTTATTTTATTGTATGGCCTGCGTGTCATTGAAAATACCATGTAATTACTTTACTTTATTGCTAACCGTTAGCCATAGTAGTAGAAGTAATGTTTGGCGAGACAACTTCATGAAGACACGATGATGGAGATCACGGTGTCATGCCGGTGACAATGATGATGATGGAGCCCCGAAGATGAAGATCAAAAGGAGCAAAATGATATTGGACATATCATGTCACTATTTGATTGCATGTGATGTTTATCATGTTTTACATCTTATTTGCTTAGAACGACGGTAGTGAATAAGATGATCTCTCACTAAAATTTCAAGAATTGTGTTCCCCCTAACTGTGCATCGTTGCTAAGGTTCGTTGTTCCGAAGCACCACGTGATGATCGGGTGTGATAGGCTCTAACGTACGCATACAACGGGTGTAAGCCAGATTTACACACGCAATACACTTGGGGTTGACTTGACAAGCCTAGCATGTACAGACATGGCCTCGGAACACGGGAGACCGAAAGGTCGAACATGAGTCGTATAGAAGATACGATCAACATAAAGATGTTCACCGTTGATGACTAGTCTGTCTCACGTGATGATCGGACATGGCCTAGTCGATTTGAATCATGTATCACTTAGATGACTAGAGAGATGTCTATCTGAGTGGGAGTTCATTAAATTTGTTTAGATGAACTTAATTGTCATGAACATAGTCTAAAATATTTACAATATGTCTTGTAGATCCAATGGCCCACGCTAATGTTACCCTCAACTTCAACACGTTCCTAGAGAAAACCAAGCAGAAAGACGATGGTAGCAACTATACCGATTGGGTCCGTAACTTGAGGATCATCCTCATAGCTGCCAAGAAAGCATATGTCCTTGAAGTACCGCTAGGTGATGCACCCGTTTTCCCAGCAACTCAAGACGTTATGAACGCTTGGCAGTCGCGTAGTGATGATTACTCACTGGTTCAGTGTGGCAAGCTTTACAGCTTAGAATCGGGGCTCCAAAAGCGTTTTGAACAGCACGGAGCATATGAGATGTTCCAAGAGCTGAAAATGGTTTTCCAAGATCATGCCTGAGTCGAGAGATATGAAGCCTCTGACAAGTTCAACAGTTGTAAGATGGAGGAGAATAGTTTTGTCAGCGAACATATACTCAAAATGTCTGGGTTGCACAACCGCTTGTCTCAGCTAGGAATTAATCTCCCAGATGACGCGGTCGTTGACAGAATCCTTCAGTCGCTCCCACCTAGCTTCAAGAGCTTTGTGATGAACTTCAACATGCAAGGGATGGAGAAGTCCATTCCCGAGGTGTATTGAATGCTGAAATCAGCGGAGGTGGAGATCAAGAAAGAACATCAAGTGTTGATGGTGAATAAAACCACTAAGTTCAAGAAAGGCAAGGGTAAGAAGAACTTCAAGAAGGACGTCAAAGGAGTTGCCGCGTCCGGTAAGCCAGTTGCTGGGAAGAAGCCAAAGAATGGACCCAAGCCTGAGACTGAGTGCTTTTATTGCAAGGGAACGGGTCACTGGAAGCGGAACTGTCCCAAATACTTAGCGGATAAGAAGGCCGGAAACGTCAAAGGTATATGTGATATACATGTTATTGATGTGTACCTTACCAGCGCTCGTAGTAGGTCCTGGGTATTTTATACCGGTGCAGTTGCTCACATTTGTAACTCAAAGCAGGAGCTGCGGAATAAGCGGAGACTGGCGAAGGACGAGGTGACGATGCGCGTCGGGAATGGTTCCAAGGTCGATGTGATCGCCGTCTGCATGCTACCTCTGCATCTACCTTCGGGATTAGTTTTAAACCTCAATAATTGTTATTTAGTACCAGCTTTGAGCATGAACATTATATCTGGATCTCGTTTAATGCGAGATGGCTACTCATTTAAATCTGAGAATAATGGTTGTTCTATTTATATGAGAGAAATGTTTTATGGTCATGCCCCGCTAGTCAATGGTTTATTCTTAATGAATCTCGAACGTGATGTTACACATATT
Organism: Secale cereale; assembly: GCA_902687465.1. Classification (NCBI taxonomy): domain Eukaryota; kingdom Viridiplantae; phylum Streptophyta; class Magnoliopsida; order Poales; family Poaceae; genus Secale; species Secale cereale. The sequence continues at coordinate 740,230,912 of LR738712.1, forward strand.
CATAGTGTGGATGCCAAAAGGTGTAAGGTTGATAATGATAGTCCCACATACTTGTGGCACTGCCGCCTTGGTCATATTGGTGTCAAACGTATGAAGAAGCTTCATGCAGATGGACTTTTGGAGTCTCTTCATTATGAATCATTTGACACGTGCGAACCATGCCTCTTGGGCAAGATGACCAAGACTCCGTTCTCCGGAACAATGGAGCGAGCAACCAACTTATTGGAAATCATACATACTGATGTGTGCGGTCCAATGAGTGTTGAAGCTCGCGGTGGCTATCATTATGTTCTCACCCTCACAGATGACTTAAGTAGATATGGGTATGTCTACTTGATGAAACACAAGTCTGAGACCTTTGAAAAGTTCAAGGAATTTCATAATGAGGTTGAGAATCAACGTGACAGAAAAATAAAGTTTATACGATCAGATCGTGGAGGAGAATATTTAAGTCACGAATTTGGCACGCACCTAAGGAACTGTAGAATTGTTTCACAATTGACGCCGCCTGGAACACCTCAGCGTAATGGTGTGTCCGAACATCGTGATCGTACTTTGTTGGACATGGTGTGATCTATGATGTCTCTTACCGACTTACCGCTATCATTCTGGGGTTATGCTTTAGAGACTGTCGCATACACTTCAAATAGGGCACCGTCTAAATCCATTGAGACGACACCGAATGAACTATGGTTTGGGAAGAAACCTAAGTTGTCGTTTCTAAAAGTTTGGGGATGCGATGCTTATGTCAAGAAACTTCATCCTGAAAAGCTCGAACCCAAATCGGAAAAATGCGTCTTCATAGGATACCCTAAGGAAACTATTGGGTATACCTTCTACCTCAGATCCGAAGGCAAGATCTTTGTTGCCAAGAATGGATCCTTTCTGGAGAAAGAGTTTCTCTCGAAAGAAGTAAGTGGGAGGAAAGTGGAACTTGATGAGGTGATTGTCACCCCTTCCGAACCGGAAAGTAGCGCAACATAGGAAGATGTTTCTGTGGTGCCTGCACCGACTAGGGAGGAAGTTAATGACAATGATCATGAAACTTCGGATCAAGTTACTACTGAACTTCGTAGGTCCACAAGGACATGTTCCGCACCAGAGTGGTACGGCAACCCTGTCCTGGAAATCATGTTGTTAGACAACCGTGAACCTTCGAACTATGAAGAAGCGATGGCAGGCCCGGATTCCAACAAATGGCTTGAAGCCATGAAATCTAAGATAGGATCCATGTATGATAACAAAGTATGGACTTTGGTTGACTTGCCTGATGATCGGCAAGCCATAGAAAATAAATGGATCTTTAAGAAGAAGATTGGCGCGGATGGTAATGTGACCATCTATAAGGCTCGGCTTGTCACTAAAGGTTATCGACAAGTTCAAGGAATTGACTACGACGAGACTTTCTCTCCCGTAGCGATGCTGAAGTCCGTCCAAATCAGGTTAGCAATTGCCGCATTCTATGATTATGAGATATGGCAAATAGATGTCAAAACGGCATTCCTTAACGGCTTCCTCAAGGAAGAACTGTATATGATGCAGCCGGAAGGTTTTGTCGATCCTAAGAATGCTAACAAGGTATGCAAGCTCCAGCGCTCCATCTATGGGCTGGTGCAAGCATCTCGGAGTTGGAACATTCGCTTTGATGAGGTGATCAAAGCGTTTGGGTTTATATAGACTTGGGGAGAAGCCTGTATTTACAAGAAAGTGAGTGGGAGCTCTGTAGCATTTCTCATATTATATGTGGATGACATATTGCTGATGGGAAATGATGTAGAACTCTTGGAAAGCATAAAGGCCTACTTGAATAAGTGTTTTTCAATGAAGGACCTTGGAGAAGCTGCTTACATATTAGGCATCAAGATCTATAAAGATAGATCGAGACGCCTCATTGGTCTTTCACAAAGCACATACCTTGACAAGATATTGAAGAAGTTCAATATGGATCAGTCCAAGAAAGGGTTCTTGCCTGTATTGCAAGGTATGAGATTGAGCACAGCTCAATGCCCGACCTCGGCAAAAGATAGAGAAAAGATGAGTGTCATCCCCTATGCCTCGGCCATAGGTTCTATTATGTATGCCATGATGTGTACCAGACATGATGTGAACCTTGCCATAAGTTTGGTGGGGAGGTACCAAAGTGATCCTGGTATGGAGCAATGGACAGCGGTCAAGAACATCCTGAAGTACCTGAAAAGGACTAATGATATGTTTCTCGTTTATGGAGGTGACGAAGAGCTCGTCGTAAAGGGTTATGTCGATGCTAGCTGATACGTCTCCAACGTATCTATAATTTTTGATTGTTTCATGCTATTATTTATGAAGTCTTGGATGTTTAATGGGCTTTATCATTCAATTTTATATCATTTTTGGGACTAACCTACTAACCCAAAGGACCAGTTCAGATTGCTGTTTTTTGCCTGTTTCAGAGTTTTGCAGAAAAAGAATATCAAACGGAGTCCAAACGGAATGAAACCTTCGCGAGAGATATTTTTGGAGAAAATCACGCACACGGAGCTTGAGAACCACGTCAGGGGATCGAGGGCTGGCCCACGAGGGCGGGGGCGCGCCCCCCTGCCTCGTGGTCCCCTCGAGCGTCCCCCGGTGCCCTCCTTCTTCCTATATAAGTCCACGTACCCCAGAAACTTCATGAACAGAGAGAAAACCCTAATTCCACCGCCGTACCTTCTGTTCCAGTGAAGATCCCATCTTGGAGCCTGTTCCGGAGCTCCACCGGAGGGGGATCCATCATGGAGTTCTTCATCATCATCATCATCCCCCTCACCATGAGTTATGAGTAGTTTACCACAGACCTTCGGGTCCATAGCTAGTATCTAGATGGCTTCTTCTCTCTCTCTCTCTCTCTCTCTCTCTCTCTCTCTCTGGATCTCAATACAAAGTTCTCCTCGGTCTTCAAGGAGATCTATTCAATGTAATCTCTTTTTGCGGTGTGTTTGTCGAGATTCGATGAATTGTGAGTTTATGATCAAGGTTATCTATGAAAGATATTTGGTTCTTCTCTGAACTTTTTATGTGTGCCCATAATATCCTTGCAAGTCTCTTCGAATTATTGGTTTGGTTTGGCCTACTAGATCTATAGTTCTTGTAATGGGAGAAGTGCTTGGCTTTGGGTTCAATCTTGCGGTGTCCTTTCCCAGTGACAGTAGGGGAACCAAGGCACGTATTGTATTGTTTCCATAGAGGATAAAAAGATGGGGTTTATATCATATTGCTTGAGTTTATCCCTCTACATCATGCCATCTTGCTTAAGGCGTTACTCTGTTCTTATGAACTCAATACACTAGATGTATGCTGGATAGCGGTCGATGTGTGGAGTAATAGTAGTAGATGCAGAATTGTTTCGGTCTACTTGTCTCGGACGTGATGCCTATATACAATGATCATGCCTAGATAGTCTCATAATTATTCTCTTTTCTATCAATTGCTCGACAGTAATTTGTTTACCCGTCGTAGAATATCGCTATCATGAGAGAAGCCACTAGAGAAAACTATGGCCCCCGGGTCTATTCTCAACATATCAATCTACATCCACTTTACTTTTATTGCTTTTATTTGTTGTTCTTATAAACTAAAAATACCAAAAATATAAATTATCAGATCTATCAGATCTCACTTTCGTAAGTGACCGTAAAGGGATTGACAACCCCTTATCGCGTTGGCTGCGAAGTTCTTATTTGTTTGTGCAGGTGCGAGGGACTCGCGCGTGGTCCCCTACTGGATTGATACCTTGGTTCTCAAAAACTGAGGGAAATACTTACGTTACTGTGTTGCATCTCCCTTTACTCTTCAAGGGAATACAACTCAAGCTCAAGAAGTAGCAAGAAGAATTTCTAGCGCCGTTGCTGGGGAGGCTTACGCAAAAGTCATATACCAAGTACCTATCACAAACCCTTATCCTTCGCATTACATTTGTTGCCTCTCGCTTTCCTCTCCCCCACTTCACCCTTGCCGTTTTATTTGCCCTTCTTCCGCCGTGTGTTTATCGTTCGCTAGCTGCGTGCTTGCTTGTCATTATGGCTAGTCCCTAATCCGCTCCTTTGTCTCCCGAGTTTGAAGTGCTTCACTTCAAGCAAAAGCAAGGAGAAAATTTGAAAGATTCTTTCTTTAGGATGATGGAATCTTATCGTAAGTGCACCTTAGAGGTGAATTTTAGAATCTTGCTTCGCAATTTTTATGTTGGGTTGAATATGTCTCACAGACAACTCTTGGATTGCGTTGCCAAAGGGAATTTTATCAAAGTTGATCCTAGTATCGCGCACGAAATTATAGAGGGAATAGTGGGAACACTACCTCCCCAAAAAGGGTCAAATTCAACCCCAGAAGGGACACAAGTTTTTGGGAAAATTTGTGATGTAACAAAAATATTACAAAAGTCTCTTGAACCTCTTAAAAGTGTTAGTGGGAATCTCCACCGCATGAATATGTTGATTACTCTTTGTAATAAGCGGTTGGATGCTTTAGATCTAAAGATTTCCGAATATGAAGGGAAACGTAAAGAACCTCCCGGATTCGAGCTTGACACCATTAAATGGGTGAAGATCAAAGATGGCAATACCTAGATTTATCTTGTATCGTGCCTAGCTAGGGGCGTAAAACAATAGCGCTTGCTGGGAGGCAACCCAACTTTATATTTTTTGTTTTTGTTGCTGTTAGGGAATAAATATTGCATCTAGCCTCTGTTTAGATGTGCTTTCATGTTTTGTTTAGTGTTTGTGCCAAGTACAACCTTTGGTAAGACTTGTGTGAAGTTTATGTGATCTTGCTGTGAAAAACAGAATTGTTAGCGCTAGCTAAAGTAGTCTTCAGATTTTACTGGAGCATGCTTTTTAGTTGATTCTTTTTGCAGATGATTGGTAGACAAATTCCGCAAATTTAACAATTTAGTTTCAATTTTTTGGATTTCCATGAGTAGGCGAAACTTGCAGATTACTACAGATTGTTCTGTCTTTGACAGATTCTGTTTTTCGTGTGTTGTTTGCTTATTCCGATGCATCTATGAGTAGTATTGGAGAATATGAACCATAGAGAAGTTGGAATACAGTAGGTTTAACACCATTATAAACAAAGAAAGAATTCATTGCTGCACCTTTGAGTAGTGGTTTGCTTTCTTAAACTAACGGAGCTCACGAGAATTTTTGTCTAAGTTTTGTGTTGTGAAGTTTTCAAGTTTTGAGTATTGCTTTGATGGACTATGGAACAAGGAGTAGAAAAGGCCTAAGCTTGGGGATGCCCATGGTACCCCAAGTAAATTCAATATAATCAAAAACTTAAGCTTGGGGATGCCCCGGGAAGGCATCCCCTCTTTCGTCTTCATCCATCGGTAACTATACTTGGAGCTATATTTTTATTCGCAACATGATGTGTGTTTTGCTTGGAGCGTCTTGTATAATTTGAGTCTTTGCTTGTTAGTTTGCCACAATCATCCTTGCTGGACACACCTATTTGAGAGAGTTAAATATGGCCTAGAAATTATTAGAACACTCTATGTGCTTCACTTATATCTTTTGAGTTGAATAGTTTTTGCTCTAGTGCTTCACTTATATCTTTTAGAGCACAGTGGTGGTAATATTTTGTAGAAATTGTTGAACTCTCATGCTTCACTTATATCTATTTGAGAGTCTATTGATAGACATCCAATGTCAATGTAGTAAAAAAAATTCACACCAAGTGCATTGAATAGAATTAGATGTTGGATGCTTGATAATTGTTTTGAGACATGAGGATAGTGATATTAGAGTCATGCTAGCGGAGTTATTATGAAATTGAGAAATATTTGTGTTAAGGTTAGTGATTCCCGTAGCATGCACGTATGGTGAACCGTTGTGTGACTAAGTTAAAGCATGAGGTATTTGTAGAGTGTCAACCTTTGTGTGGAGGTCGTCGGCGCGCGATGGTTAACTCCTACCAACCTCCCCCCTCGGGGCATGCGTTGATTACTTTGTTTTGATGACTCGTAAATTTTTGCAATAAGTATATGAGTTCTTATGACTAATGTTGAGTCCATGGATCATACGCACTCTCACCCTTACCATTGCTAGCCTCTCTTGTACCGCACAACTTTCGTCGGTGCCATAAACCCACTATATATCCTTCCTCAAAACAGCCACCATATTGTTCCTCAAAACAGCCACCATATCTACCTATCATGGCTTTTCCATAGCCATTCCGAGATATATTACCATGCAACTTTCCACCGTTCCGTTCATATGACATGCATCATATTGTCATATTGCCATTGCATGATCATGTAGTTGTCATCGTATTTGTGGCAAAGCCACCATGCATAATTTTTATACATGTCACTCTTATTTCATTGCACATCCCGGTACACCACCGGAGGCATTCATATAGAGTCATACCTTGTTGTTGTAGTATCGAGTTGTAATGAAAGTGTTATGATCATCATTAGAGCATTTTCCCATGGGAGGAAAGGCTAAATCTATAAAGCCCCTCCGCAAAAAAAAGGCCAAAGAAAAAAAGAAAGGCCCAAAAAAAGGGACAATTGCTACTATCTTCTTTTCCACACTTGTGCTTCAAAGTAGCACCATGTTCTTCATTGTAGAGAGTCTCATATTTAGTCACTTTCATATACTAGTGGGAATTTTCATTATAGAACTTGGCTTGTATATTCCAACGATGGGCTTCCTCAAATGCCCTAGGTCTTCGTGAGCAAGCAAGTTGGATGCACACCCACTAGTTCCTTTTGTTGTGCTTTCATTCATATTTAGCTCTAGTGCATCCGTTTCATGGCAATCCCTACTCACTCACATTGATATCTATTGATGGGCATCTCCATAGCCCGTTGATACGCCTAGTTGATGTGAGACTATCTCCCTCCTTTTTGTCTTCTCCACAACCACCTCTATTCCACCCATAGTGCTATGTCCATGGCTCACGCTCATGTATTGCGTGAAAGTTGAAAGGTTTGAAAAGATAGAGTATGAAAACAAGTGCTTGGCTAAATTCGGGTTTGTGCATGATATGAATATTTTTGTGTGATAACGAGGAAGCATAGCCAACACTATATGATTTTGTAGGGATAACTTTCTTTAGCCATAGTATTTTGAGAAGACATGATTGCATTGTTAGTATGCTTGAATTATTGTTATTTCTTATGTCAATATAAACTTTTATCTTGAATCTTTCAGATCTGAACATTCATGCCACAATTAAGAGAAGTACATTGAAAAACTATATTGGTTAGCATTCCACATCAAAAATTATTTCTTTATCATTTACCTACTCGAGGACGAGCAGGAATTAACCTTGGGGATGCTTGATACGTGTCCAACGTATCTATAATTTTTTATTGTTCCATGCTATTATTTATGAAGTCTTGGATGTTTAATGGGCTTTATCATTCACTTTTATATCATTTTTGGGACTAACCTACTAACCCAAAGGCCCAGTCCAGATTGCTGTTTTTTGCCTGTTTCAGGGTTTTGCAGAAAAAGAATATCAAACGGAGTCCAAACGGAATGAAATCTTCGCGAGAGATATTTTTGGAGAAAATCACGCACGCGGAGCTTGAGAACCACGTCAGGAGATCGAGGGCTGGCCCACGAGGGTGGGGGGCGCGCCCCCCTTGCCTCGTGGCCCCCTCGAGCATCCCCCGGTGCCCTCCTTCTTCCTGTATAAGTCCACGTACCCCAGAAACTCCGTGAACAGAGAGAAAACCCTAATTCCATCGTCGTACCTTCTGTTCCCGTGAAGATCCCATCTTGGAGCCTGTTCCGGAGCTCCATCGGAGGGGGATCCATCACGGAGTTCTTCATCATCATCATCATCACCCTCACCATGAGTTTTGAGTAGTTTACCACAGACCTTCGGGTCCATAGCTAGTATCTAGATGGCTTCTTCTCTCTCTCTGGATCTCAATACAAAGTTCTCTTTTTGATGTAATCTCTTTTTGCGGTGTGTTTGTCGAGATCCGATGAATTTTGAGTTTATGATCAAGGTCATCTATGAAAGATATTTGGTTCTTCTCTGAACTTTTTATGTGTGCTCATAATATCCTTGCAAGTCTCTTCGAATTATTGGTTTGGTTTGGCCTACTAGATCTATAGTTCTTGCAATGGGAGAAGTGCTTGGCTTTTGGTTCAGTCTTGCGTTGTCCTTTCCCAGTGATAGTAGGGGCAGCAAGGCACATATTGTATTGTTGCCATCAAGGACAAAAAGGTGGGGTTTATATCATATTCCTTGATTTTATCCCTCTACATCATGTCATCTTGCTTAAGGCGTTACTCTGTTCTTATGAAATCAATACACTAGATGCATGTTGGATAGTGGTCGATGTGTGGAGTAATTGTAGTAGATGCAGAATCGTTTCGGTCTACTTGTCTCGGACGTGATGCCTATATACAATGATCATGCCTAGATAGTCTCATAATTATTCGCTTTTCTATCAATTGCTCGACAGTAATTTGTTTACCCGTCGTAGATTATCGCTATCATGAGAAAAGCCACTAGAGAAAACTATGGCCCCCGGGTCTATTCTCAACATATCAATCTACATCCACTTTACTTTTATTGCTTTTATTTGTTGTTCTTATAAACTAAGAATACCAAAAATATAAAATATCATCTCTATCAGATCTCACTTTCGTAAGTGACCGTAAAGGGATTGACAACCCCTTATCGCGTTGGCTGCGAAGTTCTTATTTGTTTGTGCAGGTGCGAGGGACTCGTGCGTGGTCTCCTACTGGATTGATACCTTGGTTCTCAAAAACTGAGGGAAATACTTACGCTACTGTGCCGCATCTCCCTTTCCTCTTCGAGGGAATACAGCGCAAGCTCAAGAAGTAGCACTAGCTAGACACAGATCTGGATGACTCCAAGTCACAAATCGGATACGTGTATATTTTGAATGGTGGGGCAGTCAGCTGGTGCTGTTGCAAGCAAAGCGTCGTGGCGGCATCTACATGTGAAGCGGAGTACATAGCTGCTTCCGAAGTGGCACGGGAAGGAGTCTGGATGAAGGAGCTCATCACCGACCTAGGAGTTATTCCAAGCGCGTCGGGCCCGATGACTCTCTTCTATGACAACACTGGAGCTATTGCCATTGCCAAGGAGCCCAGGTTTCACAAGAAGACCAAGCACATCAAGCGTCGTTTCAACTCCATCCGAAATTATATTCAAGATGGAGACATAGATATTTGTAAAGTGCATACGGATCTGAATGTCGCAGATCCGTTGACTAAACCTCTTCCACGAGCAAAACATGATCAACACCAGAACTCTATGGGTGTTCGATTCATCACAGTGTAACTAGATTATTGACTCTAGTGCAAGTGGGAGACTGTTGGAAATATGCCCTAGAGGCAATAATAAAATGGTTATTATTATATTTCCTTGTTCATGATAATTGTCTATTGTGCATGCTTTAATTGTATTATCCGAAACAGTAATGCATGTATGAATACATAGACCACAACATGTCCCTAGTGAGCCTCTAGTTGACTAGCTCGCTGATCAATAGATGGTTATGGTTTCCTGACCATGGACATTGGATGTCATTGTTAATGGGATCACATCATTAGGAGAATGATGTGATGGACAAGACCCAATACTAAGCCTAGCACAAGATCGTGTAGTTCGTATGCTAAAGCTTTTCCAATGTCAAGTATATTTTCCTTAGACCATGAGATTGTGCAACTCCCAGATACCGTAGGAGTACTTTGGGTGTGCCAAACGTCACAACGTAACTGGGTGGCTATAAAGGTACACTACGGGTATCCCCGAAAGTATCTGCTGGGTTGGCACGAATCGAGATTGGGATTTGTCACTCCGTATGACGGAGAGGTATCTCTAGGCCCACTCGGTAGGACATCATCGTAATGAGCTCAATGTGACTAAGGGGTTGGTCACGGGATGATGGGTTATGGAATGAGTAAAGAGACTTGCCATAACGAGATTGAACAAGGTATCAGTATACCAACGATTGAATCTCGGGCAAGTACTATACCGCTAGACAAAGGGAATCGTATACGGGATTGATTGAATCCTTGACATCGTGGTTCATCCGATGAGATCATCGTGGAACATGTGGGAGCCAACATGGCTATCCGGATTCCACTTTGGTTATTGACCAGAGATATGTCTCGGTCATGACTGCATGGTTCCCGAACCCGTAGGGTCTACACACTTAAGGTTCGATGACGCTAGGGTTATAGGGAATGTAGTATGTGGTTACCGAATGTTGTTCAGAGTCCCGGATGAGATCCCGGACGTCACGAGGAGTTCCAGAATGGTCCGACAGTAAAGATTTATATATGGGAAGTCCTGTTTTGGTCACCGAAAGTATTCTGGGCGTTACCGGGACCACCGGAAGGGTTCCGGGGGTCCACCGGGAGGGGCCACCAGCCCCAGAAGCTTGCGTGGGCCAAGTGTGGGAAGGGACCAGCCCTAGGTGGGCTGGTGCGGCCCCCCCCCCCCCCCCCCCCCCCCCC
>LR738712.1:740241515-740299320 GCA_902687465.1 Secale cereale
GGCCCCCCCCCCCCCCCCACCACCACCACCACCAAGGCCCAGGGCGCAAGGGATGGGAGAGGGGGGCAAACCCTAGGTCCAGATGGGCCTTAAGGCCCACCCTAGGGCGCCCCCCTCTCTCCCCCTCCTGGCCGCCCCCCAGATGGGATCTAGGGGCTGCCGCCACCCCTAGGGGGGAAACCTAGATGGGGGCGCAGCCCCTCCCCTCCCCCTATATATATGTGGGGTTTCGGGGCTGCCAGATGCACGAGTTCCTCTCTCTCTCTTGGCGCAGCCCTACCCCTCCTCCTCCTCGTCTCTTGCGGTGCTTGGCGAAGCCCTGCTGGAGTGCCATGCACCTCCACCACCACCACGCCATCGATCTGCTGCTGGACGGAGTCTTCCCCAACCTCTCCCTCTTCCCTTGCTGGATCAAGGCGCGGGAGACGTCACCAGGCTGCACGTGTGTTGAACACGGAGGCGTCGTTGTTCGGCGCTTAGATCGGATTCGACCACGATCTGAATCGCTTTGTGAACGACTCCACCAACCGCGTTCTTGCAACGCTTCCGCATCATGATCTTCAAAGATATGAAGATGCACTCTCCTCTCGTTGCTAGTAATCTCCATAGATGAATCTTGGTGATGCGTAGGAAAAATTTTGATTTTCTGCAACGATCCCCAACAGACACATATTGTCTCGACGGAAACGTGCATTCTTGGGAGATGTGACATCTAACTAGTTTAATTTTACCTTAGGATAAAGTTAAATTTCTAATAGTTATTAGATCACTTATTCACTCCACTCTAGGAGACATTCAGATCCTTTCACCATTACCTCTCTATTTATAGAACAAAGTTCGGTATATTTACCATGCCATGCCCTTGGTAGGTTATGGTGGCGCCTTTGGCATTCTTTACTTGTCCGAATGGCATAAGAGTAACCTTACAAAAATATTCCAAAGTGATGCTACACTATCCGCATTGGGAATTACCTGTAGTTGTGCGCAAGAGGAGTAATTCAACAACTATCTAGTTTTTGTCGATGTTTCTTACATGGCAATTATAACAAACCTATGTTCTGTGTTTGGCCCTACAGTGAGGATTCGAGGATGAACCCTGCTTACCCCCCTATGTTTGTTCTTGCGATTCAGTGGCACGCGCAGTGGCGGAACCAAGAAATCTGAATGGACATGGCTAAGAGCTGCTAAACTAGCTTGGGGAGGGCCAGATCAACGGAATACAAAGCTAATACAGTGTTTTAGCAGAAATACTCTGTGTACCTAGTGGAAATATTTGCATGTTGGCCTAGGCCAGGCCCTGGCTGGCACCCCCTGCCTCCGCCACTAGGCATGCGGGTACTCTATGGGCATGGAAGCTTCGGTTTCCACCTCCGGAGTGTGAAGACACTTGCTGAGGCAGGACATGGTCTTCTCTCATGAGCGTTAGAACACTATGGAAGGCTGAGTGAACTATACTCAGAATGTTCGTTGTGGGGCATGGCAATTGCGAAGGTTTTTATGGCAAATATTTCAAAAACACAGGGTAATTTCTTCAAAGCACACATGGCATATTATAGTAAATAAAGGGTTTTGCTGTGAAGTTGAAAGAATCGTCATGCTTCCGACATATAAATTGCCGTGAAAAACATTCATTCTGCCATGTACTCCCAGCAAACGTTCGCTGGATAACAACACCCATGGAAAATTGTTCTGGGACTATATTTGAGTGTATAATTTCGATATATTGAAAAAGGGGAAAATATTGAACAATAGGAAACGAGAAGAGATAATATTTACAGCTACCGATCTCGCCCGAGAAAAACCCCTGCCAGCGGCTAGGGTTTCTCCCGAGCCGCCCCACGAGAGCAATGATGCCGTTTGGAGCTCTGTCCGTCCGTACGTCTATCTGTTGGCTCCGTGCTCGGCAGTCCAGCACTACCTCGTCCGCCATTTCAACATAACTGATGGCTGCGAGAATGTACATGCAAGCGCCTAGCTCGACCGTCGTCGACCGCATCGGCGATCTCCCGGACGAGATCATCCACCACCTCCTCTCCTTTCTGCTTGTGCAGGAGACCCTGCGCACGTCCGTGCTCGCCCGGCGCTGGCGCCAGCATCGGCGATCTCCCGGACGAGATCATCCACCACCTCCTCTCATTTTTGCCCGCGAAGGAGGCCCTGCGCACGTCCGTGCTCGCCCGGTGCTGGCGCCACCTCTGGAGGTCTGCGACCGGCCTGCGCATCGTCCGCATTGAGGGCGTGGATACCGTACAGGAGCTCAGGAAGTTTGTGGTGTAAGATGATTATGGTATAAGCGTTCCTACTGCCCATAGGCAGCCGCGGTGTGTGTATATATTGGGCAAAGTATTGCCTTGGAGTACAAGAGAGGTTTACAGGAGATAGAATTAGACACGGGGAAAGAGAGAATAAGGTTGTTGAGATTACACGTAAATGACTCAAACTCTAACACCCTCCCTTAATCTAAACTACCCCACGTTGAGATTCTTCTTGAACTCCTCAAATGATTTGATGGGCAAGGCTTTTGTGAACCCATCAGCAACTTGATCTTTGGATGGAATAAACCTTATATCTAGCTTCTTCTCTGCCACTCTTTCACGCACAAAATGAAAATCAATTTCAATGTGTTTGGTTCTACCATGAAACACTGGATTAGCAGAGAGATAGGTAGCTCCCAAGTTATCACACCATAAACATGAGACACGTTGTTGCTTGATTCCCAGTTCCTTCAGCACTGATTCCATCCAAATAATTTCAACAGTTGCATTAGCTAACGATTTGTATTCAGCCTCTGTACTTGACCTTGACATTGTGGCTGTTTTCTAGCACTCCAAGAAATAAGATTCGAACCAAAGAACACAGCAAACCCCCCAGTTGATCTTCTGTCATCACTACATCCGGCCCAGTCTGCATCAGAGAAGGCACTGACAAGTGTAGAACTAGAACGCCTAAACTGAAGGCCCAAACTCATAGTGTGTTTGATGTATCGTACAATCCTTTTGACAGATGTCCAATGAACAGAGGTAGGGGAATGCAAATATTGACAAACCTTGTTTACTGTAAAAGATATCTCCGGCCGTGTCAACATCAAGTATTGTAAAGCTCCAACGGCACTTCTATATTTTGAACTCTCCTCCTCATTAAGTGGCACTCCTTCACATGTCGAAAGTTGTTCTGAAGAAGATAATGGTGTAGGTGATGGCTTGCAGTCCTTCATTCCCATGCGTGTTAGAAGTTTAGTGGCATATTTTTCTTGATTCAAGACTATGCCATCTTGAACCCTCTTAACCTCAATACCAAGGAAAAAATGTAAATCACCAAGATCCTTCAAGGCAAATTCTGAACTCAAATCATGCAAAAAGAGCATTAGTGGCATTTTGAGAGGAGCTTGCAACTATAATGTCATCAACATATATAAGTACAAAAACCACTGTGTTTGCCTTGTTATAAATGAAGAGGGTTGTATCTGCTTTGGATGAAATAAAGCCAAGCTGCTTCAATTGTGAACTGAACCTTGAGAACCATGCTCTAGGTGACTGTTACAAACCATAAAGAGCTTTATCAAGCTTACACACTTGATTAGGTGTTTGTTTGTTTTCATACCCTGGTGGTTGCCTCATATAGACCTCCTCTTCAAGAGTACCATGCAGAAAGGCATTCTGAACATCTAGCTGTCTAAGACTCCATCCTCTGGAAACGGCAATGGCTAGCACAAGTCTTATAGTAGCAGCTTTGACAACAGGACTAAAAGTATCCTCATAATCAATACCATATCATTGCTTAAACCCTTTTGCAACTAGACGTGCCTTGTACCTATCAATGGAGCCATCTGCTTTCCTTATGATTCTATAAACCCACTTTCAATCAAGAATATTTTTACCTCTTTGATTTGGTACCAAGTGCCATGTTTTATTCCTCATGAGAGCACTATATTCCTCATCCATAGCCTTATCTCCAAGTGCATCATTCAATTTTGTGGGTTCTCCTGAAATGCATAACATGCCATATGGTATAGTTCCGTCTCTCCATACTTTGGGATTTCTAATACCTTTAGCCGAGTCATAACTCTTGAAGTAGTGATAGGAGGTTGTCGCGGTTGCACAGGAGGTTGCACGACCTGGCTGGTTGCAGAAGATCCCGCAGATCCATCAGCATGTGCAGGCTGAAGGGACACACTGGATCCTGTGGTCCCTGGTGTGACTGATGATGGACTGGACATGTCCTGGGAGAAAGAATTCCCCGGCGCAGAAAATCCCGAGCCTGCCGCTGTCGGTATGCCCGCGCGTGACGAGGGAGATCCCGCGTCTGACTCTGTCCCCTGCATGCGAGGCGACGTGGCGGCGGACGACTGGGTCGGACCCGCCTGGTCCTCCTGTCGGGCAAGCGCGCGATCCCGCATGGATCTGCGCCCATGATCCGAGGCCGATCGACGTGCAGGCATGGCTGGCGCCGCCGAATCCTCCTCGAGTTCCGCATCTGCTGCTTCTTCACCATACACATCAAATATAGCACTGTTTTGCACCGGATTTTGGTCATTTCGATCGTTTTTAACTCCGTTTTCTTCAGCCACCTGTACAGGCACAACAGGAGTAGAATTAGAAGGATTATTAGCACATAGGTCAGCACAATTGTTATCCCCCCTTTGATCTAATTCCGGAACAAGAAGAATTTCTTTACGAAGAAGAGCTCTGGCATTTGGATGAAGTGACTCAAAAGGGAAGATGGATTCATCAAACACAACATCTCTGGATATGTAAACCCTTCCTGTGGAAACATCTAGACATTTAACCCCTTTGTACATTGGGCTATAACCTAAGAAAACACATTGTTTTGAACGAAACGCAATCTTGCGCGTGTTGTATGGTCTAAGATTAGGCCAACATGCACAACCAAATATGCGAAGAGATGTGTAATCTGGTTTGACACCAAAGAGACGTGTTATGGGATTTTCAAACTTTATTACTTTACTGGGACAAATATTGATTAGGTATGTAGCTGTAAGAAAAGCTTCATCCCAAAAATTTCAGAGGCATTGACGCATGGGCTAGCAATGCTAGTCCTACTTCAACAACATGGCGATGCTTCCGTTCAGCTGATCCATTCTGTTGGTGAGCGTGTGGACATGACACATGATGTGAAATTCCAATCTTTTGGAAGAAGGAATTGAGTTTATCATACTCACCACCCCAATCTGTTTGCATGGCAAGAATTTTGGAGTTCAGTTGGCATTCAACAAGACTTTGGAAATTACTAAAAACTTGAAAGACATCGTATTGTTTCTTTGACAAATAAATCCAAGTAAACTTGCTATAGTCATCAATGAAGCTTACATAGTAAGAAAATCTACCAACATAGGTGGGAGCTGCCCCCCAAACATCTGAAAAAATAAGTTGCAATGGAGCAGTAGATACACTAGTAGAGATGGGATATGGTAATTGACGACTTTTGGCTTGTTGACACGCATCACGAACTGACTCAATACTAGACACAAAGGGAAGTTTATTTTTCCTAAGGACATGCTGAACGATGACTGAAGATGGATGACCCAAGCGTCGGTGCCACTTTTCCAAAGATGGTTTGGTGACACTCCAAGCTTGCTTATTTGACCATGACGAAGAAGATGATGATGTGATTGGATAGAGACCTCCCTCGCATCTCCCTCTAAGAATGACTCTCCTCTTTGCCAAGTCCTTAATCACA
Organism: Secale cereale; assembly: GCA_902687465.1. NCBI lineage: Eukaryota > Viridiplantae > Streptophyta > Magnoliopsida > Poales > Poaceae > Secale > Secale cereale. The sequence goes on from LR738712.1 coordinate 740,247,213, forward strand.
AAAGAATAAGGATAGAATATGATGAGAACATTATTGTCACATGTAAAGCGATGAACGGAGACAAGATTTTTTGATGCATGAGGGATATGTAAGACATTGTTTAGATGAAAGTTTGTTGGGGGTTTTAACAATTGAGTTACCAATGTGAGCAATATCCATACCAGTTCCACTTGTCATGTGCACTTGATCACCTCCATGATATCTTTCCCGCATCGTCAACTTGTCAAGCTCTCCTGTGATATGCTCGGTAGCACCAGAATCTGCATACCAATTAGTGTCAATATCGTACGAGTTGGTGACGAGGTTGGCCTTTTTCTTCTCCTGATGATCCTCCTCGTAACGATGCCAGCAGTCCCTAGTGCCGCCGGCATGGTGCTTGTAACATATCTGGCACTCCGGGTAGTCTCCATCATACTGTTGCTGATACTGCTGCGATGGTGGCTGTTGGTACTGCTATGGTGGTGGCTGACGTTGACGCTGCTGATAGCCGCTGTTCCCACCGGTGCGAACATGAGAAGAGGGGGCACAGTCAGAGCGACCATGCCCTCTACGTCCGCGGCCTCCTCTACCCCCCGGACTGGCCGCGTCCCCTATACATGGCATTGGCTGACGAACAAAAACCTGCTGGTCCGTCGCCTAGCATCACCATCCTCTGATCAAAGGCGGAGATCTGCGAGAAAAGATCTTCAACAGTAATGGAGTTCTTGATAGCGCCATCTGCTGCAATGATGGGATCGTAATCCCGATCGAGTCCGGCGAGGATGTAGTCCACCATCTCTCCATCTATCACCGGACGACCTGCTGCTGCAAGTTCGTCTCCGAGGCTCTTCATCCTGGCGATGAAGGCATTGTTGGACATGTTGCCCTTCTTAGTGTTGGAGATGGCAATCCTCAGGTTTGTTATTCCCGATTGCGACTGCGCAGCAAATAATGTGGTAAGAGCGGTCCATAGATCAAGGGTATTGTCCTTACCGATGACTTGCGCGAGGATCTCTGACGTGAGAGAATTCAGCGGATAGCTTAGGACCTGCTGATCTTTGGCGATCCATGGACCATACAGTGGATTCGGCTCTATGGCCGTGGTCTTGTCCTGCTTGGTGATCTCCACTATTTTCGGCGGCGCGGCATCGCTGCCGTCGAGAAGACCGGTCACCTGCGCGCCTCGCAGTGCCGACAAAACTTGCGCCTTCCATAGGAGGTAGTTTTCCCTCGCGAGCTTCTCTGTTGGAGGGGCGCCGAGGTTGAGACCGACAGCGCTGGTGCTCATGATGATGGCGATGGAAGGGCGCTAGGGTTTTGGTTTTGTGTTTTCTAGATGATAGGGAAGAGGCTAGCTCTGTATACCATGTAAGATGATTACGGTATAAGCGTTCCTACTGCCGATAGGCAGCCGCAGTGTATATATATATTGCGCAAAGTCTTGCCTTGGAGTACAAGAGAGGTTTACAGGAGATAGAATTAGACACGGGGGAAGAGAGAATAAGGTTGTTGAGATTACATGTATATGACTCAAACTCTAACACGTGGACCATCTGCTGATCCTGCGTGGGCACACAGAGCTTCATACTTTTGAGATCAAGATCTCGGAGTTCTCGCAAGAAGACGTGCCCACGTGAACCTCTGGATCCGTTTCGCCGTGCTGTGCAAAGTTCGGGCGCTCACAGTTCATTTGTGAGACAATTTATTTCTCAACCTATATGAGCCGCCTCTCATCTCACGGCATCTGATGGCACTAGACCTTGACGGCATGCGCATGCAAGGGGACTTTCTTGATTTTACTACTTTCCCAGCATTGGAGGATCTGATGATGAAGCAGTCCCACATTTATCTTGAGAAGATAGTGTCCCGGTCTCTAAAACGTTTGAGCATCATTGGTTGCAGCTCCGATATGGGTTGCCGGATCAGTATCTCTACCCCTTGCCTCATCTCTTTTACACTAGATGGCTTTCAGGACAAAACTCCTTTGCTTGAAAGCACGCCATTGCTAGAGACTGCATTTGTGAGGCTTGTGTGTGACTACAATGATACCTGTCATAATTATGAGGATGGGATTTTTTGTGGAGCTAATGATGCTAGTTGTGCGAACTGTCTTGCTTACAATGATGGAACGAGCAAGACTGTGCTTCTTGGAGCTATCTATAATGCTAAACATCTGGATTTGATATCTACATCAGAAACGGTATGCACACCTCTGTCCTGAACTACTACTCCTGCTGATATCCCTTTTTCTTGCTGAATTTCTACGTACAATTGGTCATTCCTTTTCTTTGTAATTTGTGTGTCGATCCCTTTAGTGGGATTGTGAGAGTAATCATGGGGTACTACTCTCATACAGCTTCTTTTTAACAATAGAAAGACTATCCACTATCATGGCTACCAATTGCGATCCCGCACTAAGGATTAGTTAGTCCATTGATTTGTTTGTATATTTGTTCTAGTTTATTTTTGCAAGGGATTTGAAATGGTGCCCGACATTAACAAGCTGAAGACTTTATTACTCAATGAATAATGGTGCGTGGGTCCTGACTTTGATGCACTAACTTGCATTCTCAAACACTCTCCAGTTTTAGAGAAGCTCACTCTTCAACTTGTTTCCGAGGTTTGTGTTTCATGGATAGATTATTTTTGCACTACTAAAGTGTAAATTAATCATTCAACTTCCTTAAATGATTCCAACTTCCCAGGGACAACGAGCACATAGAGTGGAAATGAAGGGAAGCTATAGTTCCATGGAGAGATCTGCTGTAATGTCGGAGCACCTAAAGTTAATTTCTGTCAAGTATAGAGTAGTTGATGACAGAGTTCTCCAACTTTTGAAGTTCATGTGCACATTTAACATACGTAAGTTGACTGATAACCCTTTTCATGTTTGCTATATTCTGAATTTCCACTAAATGTGTGCTAAGGAAAGTAAGTGAGCGAGTAACTTCCAAATTGCTCTCAAATTCAATATGTTAACAGAGCCAAATTACTTGATACACCGAAACACTGCACAACATTTCGATGGAGAAACATAGTAATCCATTTTTAGAGGAGTTTAAATTTAATTATTATAAATAAACAATAGCACACCTTATGGGCTTGTTGATTACTTCTCGTCAAAAAATTGAGTGAATCAGTTTTGCACAAAAATAAATGATGTGGATGTGGATTATTTATTACATAATTGATCACCACCCTGTTTTTTTGCCCCCTATATGGGAAATGTGTTTTTTCACTAAACACTGTTTTGATGTTCTTTTAAAGAAAAGAAAAACATGGATGGTTAGCATGCTAGTATATTGCAAAGTTTGGTGGAAAAAATAGGTATCCTATTTTTCTTGTTGGATAGCTTAGTATTCACTATCGAAGATGCTCCAATGTTTTATTTATATGTGACTCAGCTATCATATCTTAACACCGCAGTTTGCAAGTGTAAATGTGATATTGTGATGCATGTTAATGCTCTTATAAAATAACTCAACATTCTCCAATGGAAAATACATTGAATATATATATATAGGAATCCTTCCTCCCATGTGCAAAAAAAAATTCTATGCAAGTTTCTTCATATAATAATTGTTAACAGTGTAGCCAAACTTGTTGATTTATCTTGTAAATAGTTGTTATTACTTATTGTCGTGTCCTTTTAACACCATTAGATGGGTGGTTCATTCCCCTTCTTAAGCAGGTGTCCATCATCCAGTTATTGTGAGTGAATTGCAAAAAACCACCACATTTCTAGTTCATATCTGGATTTGCTACCACATTTCTTGGGCGCCCCAAAAATCTACCAGTTTCCTTGCTAATTTTCTCGATAAACATCGATGACCTATTTAGGGTGATTTAATCCGATTCCTGACAGCCTGGGCCCGCTGTCAGGTCCACATGACACCGTCGAGCGCGCTTGTGGTGGTCTCCCTAGTGGTTGTGGTTAGGGTTAAGAGGTAGGTGGGCTGCTGGCTTAGTGGGTCGACTGGAAAACTGGGTGGCTGACGAATGGGCCCTCCGTCAAAACTAACAGTTAACAAAAATAGTTGACAATTTTATGCCATGTTAGCGTTTACAACGAGTCTGAGCTGTCAGAAGTTAGATTAAATCATCCTAAATTGGTGATCAGTGTTTATTGAGAAAATTAGCAAGGAAACTGGTAGATTTTTGGGGCGCCCAAGGAATGTGGTAGCAAATCCGGACATGAACTTGAAATGTGGTAGTTTTTTTTTCTTTGCAATTCACTGAGTTATTGTACATATACACACTTGGAGTACTAGGGACTAAAATTTTTTGTCCGCATTAGTGTAGTTTCATAATTCTCTAGTATCCCTACACTAAAGTGTTATATACTCCCTCCGTCCAGAAATACTCGTCCACAAAATGGATAAAAGGGGATGTATCTAGATGTATTTTAGTTATAGATACATCTCTTTTTATTCATTTTGATGAAAAGTATTTTCGGACGGAGGGAGTATTAGCTAAACATAACTTCTACCAGTGTCCAATATGATTTGTTGTTTTACTTGCTTTACTGTGAAACTGCTTATGACATTTTGGTGACACATCTTGTTGTTATAGCTATAGAAAGTTATTCACGGTTCTCTTTTATTCTGAATCATTTAAATGTTTCCATCTTTTAGGATCGTTTCAATTCTTATCCTTCAGATGATTGAACATTTCTCACATACTACCTATGTTGTCAAATACTTGAAGTTCTAGGTTTGTCCTAAGTCAAGCATCTTTAATTTTGACCAAGTCTATAGAAAGTATACAATATCTAAAACAGCATATCAATTTTATTAGATTCACCATAAAATATATTAGCATACTATATATAGTTGATGTCGTAGATGGTGATATATTTTTCTATGGAGTTGGTCAAACTTAAAGGTGTTTAACTAAGATTAGGCAAGATATTACCACGTATTGTAGCTAGCCTGGAATTTTTTGTCAAATATAATGAAGTTTTGACTCAATATATCTTTAATAGAACTTGTTATAAATTCAATTTGAATATAATTAGATAAACTATAAAATATGACGTGATCACTCAGGTCTTCTAATATTTTCACTTTGTTATCAACTGACAACTGTTATTTCTTCTAATGACATTGTTCTTACTTCATCGTGTCTTTTTGGTTTGGCGGGATTCAGTTTTGAGTAAGGGTGAGAAAACGGACTTGATGGTAGATCTATCGATGCGCTATCTATAGACAATTTAAAAATGTAAGGCTTCATTATGATGTGATGGGTTTTTTCATGTTGCCATATTTTACTCGCAACTTAGAGCTTCGAATCATCTAGTTAGATCAGTTTTTATGATACCGGGTCTATGCACTTTATGTTTGGCGATCATGTCTTTATTGCACCTTTTGCTCATCCAGATGAATGTGCTTCATCATAGAACTTGTATCGTGAATTGTTCTGCCTGATTTGGTTATTACCCTCTTGTCTTGAAGTTCCATGACTAGATATGAAATTGCCATTTTAGAGAATGGAAAAATGAACCAATAGCAAACAAAACATCATTTAGGAAGTCAAGAGAGCAGAAAAGGAGAAGCTAAGGCTTTTTCGGCTAACAGGATTCTAAAAGTTGAATAAAGAAAACACAGGATTGAGATGGAATGGCAAGGAAACACAAGAAAATGTAATAGAACAATTAGAAAAGTGAGAACTTTCTTAAATCCTTAGGTATGAGGCATATTTGTCATAGAAATACAAGAATGGTTTCCCTCTATAAAGAAATATAGGAGCGTTTAGATAACCAAAGCAGTGCTCTAAATGCTCTTATATTTGGTCAGGGAGGGAGTAACTTCTATCATTTCTAACCCTACAAACTAAATAAAGTGTTGGAAAAAATCAATGAGAACCCCTTTCTTTTCACTATGTTGGTGAATACATTATGTTAATGTAATTTCTACCCATCCCCTATGAGAATCGCCAAAAATGCAGTCTCCCTAAATGTTATAAATGTTAGGCCCTATATAGAATTGAAGGGAGGTAGGTAAAGAAGGTACGGCTACCTGCCTCTCTCATCAGAGTAAAGACCATTCACTTTACTCCTCGGTTTGCAAGAAAACCATGAAAAAGGATTACTCTGAAAGTGTTTTCTTCCTGACAGAATCCTTGTAAACTTGGCAAATATTTTTTTTCAATTAACATGTGAGATACTAAAAAGAAAGTTGGATGGCATATCTTTTTGGTTGATGGTGTTGCTCATGCAAAGCTAAAAATGAATCATTCCTTACTGACCTTGCTATGTAATGTAATACAATGGCTATTTTTTTACATCATGGGACGATATTTTAATATCCTTCGACATTGCGATGAATGAGAAAGTTAAAAACCTCATGTTTTCCTTTTTGTCATCTCTTTAGTTCCATCATTCATACTTTGGGGCTAAGAGAAATCCACATTAATGTGTGTGGGGGGGTATGTTTACCTAGTCTAATAGCATTGTATCCCTATTTCAAAAAACTTCCCTCGTGCTTTCGTCTATTTATAATTAACACATGACTCCTAAAGCTAAAGAATTTTAGTTTGATCTTTCTTGATGAAAAAATTATGATTTTCTCCCTATTGTGCATACCATTTGGAATGCAATTAATTAACATACATTATTAACATAACACCTAAGTGTTTCAAAATATTATTAAAAGTTTAGGGAAGTAATTATGTTGGATAACTTAGAAAAAGTAACAGTGAGTTGAGGAGGAATTTGCAACCTTAGAGAAGATGGGGGAAATTGCTCCTTTGATCTAAACATTATGAGGAAGGGTGGCAATAATGTTGACATAAATAAGTTGCTTTTTGATAATGAGATTAACTGGTTACAACAAGCTCATGGTAGATTGCTTATTAAAAGGGATTGGGGCACTTCCTGCTTTCGCAAGGTTGCTATGTACAAAAAATGAAGAAAATAGCGGTTTTATCGTTGAAAGATAGGGGTAATGTTACAGGGGCGGCACGCCAGTTGGACAATCATGCCACTACATATTACGAACTTTTTGGCCCTCGCATGTTAACATGTTTCATCTTTCCATTGATGTGTGGCTTGTTTTTAATAGCTCAACAAGGATGACAACCTAATCCTAACCAATTTTTTCTTTATTGAGTTCATATGGAGCATTTTCAATGTTGATGCAATATGGAACTCTTGATGTACAAAGACTCGACTACGGTGTTATCACCTCCTAAAGTTTTAGTGATGAAAAAACTCAGTAATTCAGACGCATGTGCCTTGTTGATCCATTTATAAATTGATAAATAAAACAATAACTTTGAGACCTGAACCCTTTGCTGTAAATTGATTACTATTCATCAAATGCTTTTATCAAAGCTAGAAAAATTATGGGTGGTATGGTGTTGTTTCATAGAATTCACACTCATGTGAAGAAGCATGTCAATATAGTGTTTAAACTGGACTTTGAAAAGGAATATGGTAATTTAATTAAGATTCTTACTTGAATGTTATGCTCTAAGGGGGGTTGACGAGAAGTGATGTGGTTGGGTGTTACAAATCCTTCACAATGGTATTGTCAACCTTAAAAACCTATTGGTCCATATTTCCAAAGTACCAAATGGGTTAGGCAAAGGGGTCTCTTTCCAAATTTCCTTTTAACCTTGCAGTTGACTACTTAACTAGAATGGTTGTTAAGGACCAAAACAATGGATTATTGGTAGGCTTGGCTCTTGTATTGCAGTTTGACAATATACATATGCTACTTTATAGGTACTAGCACATATGGTCGTGCATTGCAATGAGAGAGTTTTTTTTACGAGAAGCAATGCAAGAGACAATTGATGCGTCCACCAAAAACGGTCTCCGAAAGGTGGGTGATAGAGCAAGGAGTTGCAGTCTTCTCACGGGTCATGTTTAGCCCGTGAAATATTTGATAGTGGTGGGGTTAGTTAGTGTGGCGGCGAGCACCCAACTCGTGCCTTTTTTCCTCCGGGTCCACATCCATCTCGTGGTTTTGGTTGTATCCTCATTTGATGGTTGCACGGCGACCTACGAGTCACGGTTGCTTCGACCACTCTCTCCTACAACGACATAACCAGATGGATTACTAATTGTAGAACATAAATCCTATTCCATTAGCATAATCAGGCATGAATGTCCCTTCTTTATTAGGGTTTTTTCTCGTTCATTATTGTAGTGCTCATGTGCCCAAACAAATTCTAATTAGAGTCAAACATCATATTCTCTTTTACTAGCACATATGTTTGTGCGTTGCAATGGGAGAGATTTTTTTGCGAGAAGCAACGGGAAAGATAATTGATGTGTCCACCAAAAACGGTCTCCGCAACAGTGGGCAACTGAGCAAAGAGTTGCAGTCTTCTCATGGGTCATCTTTGGCCCGCGAAATCTTGATATCGGTGGGGTTGGTCGGTAGGGCTGGATTAACGAGCTGCTCGGCTTGTTTGGCTCGTTATCATTAAGCTCATTATCATTTATGCATGTTAATATTAACGAGCGAAAACGTCTATTCAGCTCGGTTCGTTATGGGCTCGTTATGCTCGTGAGTGTTCATGAGTGCTCATTAAGGTAATAAAATACATAGAAGAAACACATGTTCCCATGAAATATTCACAATGGAATAAATTAAACAAGAACGTAAAGGTAATAAACAACACAGAAGAAACCCGTGATCCTCTGAAAAATTCACAATGGCTTAAATTTAACAAGGATGTTTGGTTCCTGGCGGCTGGCTCTTGGTTGACTCTAGGGTCTGCTGGCGGCTAGCACCTAGGTCTAGGAGAAATGCCAAAGTGGGCTGGGGTGTTGAGCCCCTAGACTAGGCTAACTATCAACACTTTTGTTAGTGGGCTGATTCAAACTAGGGGTCTCATGTCATACTTTTGAAAATTAGCGAGCTAAACAAGTTAGCTCGTGAAACTTATTTGCTCGCTCGTTAAGCTCTGTAATTTTAACGTGCAAAAAAGATTGTTCGGTTTGGTTCATTAACTAACGAGCACGAGCCGAAACAAGCTGAACTATCGAGCGTTCATTATGATCGCGAGCTTTGAGCTTTTCATCCAGCCCTATTGGTCGGTGTGGCGATGAGTACCCAACTCATGCTTTTTTTCCACCGGGTCCGCCTCCATCTCAGGGTTGTGGCAGCCTCCTCGTTTGCTGGTTGTGCGGTGACCTTCAGGACACGATTGTTTCATCCACTCTCCAACAAACGGCGTAACCATGGATTACTAATTGCAGGTAGGGCTGGGCATATAACCCGAAAAGCGATGTACCGAACCGAACTAACCGAAGCCAAATTCACTGAAACCAAAAACTTCGGTAGTACGTTCAGTTTATATTTCTTGAAAACGGAACCTAGTCCGATGAATTCGGGTGTATCCCTCGGCTACCCGAACGGACCGAAAACCTAGTAATGACGTAGGTCCGACCTGCACACTCATTGCTACTCTTTCTCTTTTTTAAGAATCGTTGCTACTCTTTCATGTGAAAATGGACTTCTCTATTTTCTATTAGTGCTCTAGTCCCACAGCGGCATCGTGAAGTGGAATGGCTGACCCTGCGAGCTGCCGTTTCTAACTTTACAGAGTAAAAAGTTTGGGTAAAAGAGAAGTACTTGCCCCACTTGTGTCAGCCACCAGCCCACCACCGCTCATTTTACCAAGGAGGCTAGCCTTTCAAAATTGCCCGATACCCACCCGCCACCCGATGCCGTCACGTATCGTCTGATTTGCTTCTCATGTTGAATCAAAGGGACAAGGCGCTGTGTCATGCATGTATCGGGCGATAAATCGTGGTTTGTGTAGCACTTCTCTACCCGTACTAGTAGTAGCACTTTATTCTGATGTACAGTGGTTGTAGCTCTTCCTACTAGCTCAAGGCTAGGAGAAGTAGGCGAAACTTGCAGATTACTACACATTGTTCTGTCTTTGACAGATTCTGTTTTTCGTGTGTTGTTTGCTTATTCCGATGCATCTATGAGTAGTATTGGAGAATATGAACCATAGAGAAGTTAGAATACAGTAGGTTTAACACCATTATAAACAAAGAATGATTTCATTGCTGCACCTTTGAGTAGTGGTTTGCTTTCTTATACTAACGGAGCTCACAAGAATTTTTGTCTAAGTTTTGTGTTGTGAACTTTTCAAGTTTTGAGTATTGCTTTGATGGACTATGGAACAAGGAGTAGCAAAGGCCTAAGCTTGGGGATGCCCCGAGAAGGCATCCCCTCTTTCGTCTTCATCCATCGGTAACTATACTTGGAGCTATATTTTTATTCGCAATACGATATGTGTTTTGCTTGGAGCGTCTTATATAATTTGAGTCTTTGCTTGTTGGTTTGCCAAAATCATCCTTGTTGGACACACCTATTTGAGAGAGTTAAATATGGCCTAGAAATTATTAGAACACTCTATGTGCTTCACTTATATCTTTTGAGTTGAATAGTTTTTGCTCTAGTGCTTCACTTATATCTTTTACAGCACGGTGGTGGTAATATTTTGTAGAAATTGTTGAACTCTCATGCTTCACTTATATCTATTTGAGAGTCTATTAAAACAGCATGGTAATGTGTTTAGGCTAAAGAAACTAGTCTTCACATGATAGACATCCAATGTCAATGTAGTAAAAAAATCACACCAAGTGCATTGAATAGAATGAGATGTTGGATGCTTGATAATTGTTTTGAGACATGAGGGTAGTGATATTAGAGTCATTCTAGTGGAGTTATTACGAAAATAAGAAATACGTGTGTTAAGGTTAGTGATTCCCGTATCATGCACGTATGGTGAATCGCTATGTGACGAAGTTAGAGCATGGGGTATTTGTAGAGTGCCAACCTTTGTGTGCGGGTCGGGGGTGCGCGATGGTTAACTCCTACCAACCTCCCCCCTAGGAGCATGCGCTGATTGCTTTGTTTTGATGACTCGTAGATTTTTGCAATAAGTATATGAGTTCTTATGACTAATGTTGAGTCCATGGATTATACGCACTCTCACCCTTCCGCCATTGCTAGCCTCTCTTGTACCGCGCAACTTTCGTCGGTGCCATAAACCCACTATATATCCTTCCTCAAAACAGCCACCATATTGTTCCTCAAAATAGCCACCATATCTACCTATCATGGCATTTCCATAGCCATTCCGAGATATATTGCCATGCAACTTTCCATTGTTCTGTTCATATGACACGCATCATATTGTCATAATGCCATTGCATGATCATGTAGTTGACATCGTATTTGTGGCAAAGCCACCATGCATAATTTTTATACATGTCACTCTTGTTTCATTGCACATACCGGTACACCGCCGGAGGCATTCATATAGAGTCATACCTTGTTGTTGTAGTATCGAGTTGTAATATCGAGTTGTAATGAAAGTGTGATGATCATCATTAGAGCTTTGTCCCATGGGAGGAAAGGCTAAATCTATAAAGCCCCTCCGCAAAAAAAAAGAAAAAAAGGCCAAAGAAAAAAAGAAAGGCCCAAAAAAAGGGACAATTGCTACTATCTTCTTTTCCACACTTGTGCTTCAAAGTAGCACCATGTTCTTCATTGTAGAGAGTCTCATGTTTAGTCACTTTCATATACTAGTGGGAATTTTCATTATAGAACTTGGCTTGTATATTCCAACGATGGGCTTCCTCAAATTCCCTAGGTCTTCGTGAGCAAGCAAGTTGGATGCACACCCACTAGTTTATTTTGTTGAGCTTTCATTCATATTTAGCTCTAGTGCATCTGTTGCATGGCAATCCCTACTCACTCACATTGATATCTATTGATGGGCATCTCCATAGCCCGTTGATACGCCTAGTTGACGTGAGACTATCTCCCTCCTTTTTGTCTTCTCCACAACCACCTCTATTCCACCCATAGTGCTATGTCCATGGCTCACGGTCATGTATTGCGTGAAAGTTGAAAGGTTTGAAAAGATAGAGTGTGAAAACAAGTGCTTGGCTGAAATCGGGGTTGTGCATGATATGAATATTTTTGTGTGATAACAAGGGAGCATAGCCAACACTATACGATTTTGTAGGGATAACTTTCTTTAGCCATAGTATTTTCAGAAGACATGATTGCTTTGTTAGTATGCTTGAAGTATTGTTATTTCTTATGTCAATATGGACTTTTATCTTGAATCTTTCAGATCTGACCATTCATGCCACAATTAAGAGAATTACATTGAAAAACTATATTGGTTAGCATTCCACATCAAAAATTCTTTCTTTATCATTTACCTACTCGAGGACGAGCAGGAATTAAGCTTGGGGATTCTTCATACGTCTCCAACGTATCTATATTTTTTTATTGTTCCATGCTATTATTTATGAAGTCTTGGATATTTAATGGGCTTTATCATTCACTTTTATATCATTTTTGGGACTAACCTACTAACCCAAAGGCCTAGTCCAGATTGCTGTTTTTTGCCTGTTTCAGGGTTTTGCAAAAAAAGAATATCAAACGGAGTCCAAACGGAATGAAACCTTCGCGAGAGATATTTTTGGAGAAAATCACGCACGCGGAGCTTGAGAACCACGTCAGGAGATCGAGGGCTGGCCCACGAGGGTGGGGGCGCGCCCCCCTTCCCAGGGCGCGCCCCCCTGCCTCGTGGCCCCCTCGAGCGTCCCCCGGTGCCCTCCTTCTTCCTATATAAGTCCACGTACCCCAGAAACTCCGTGAACATAGAGTAAGCCCTAATTCCAATGTCGTACCTTCTGTTCCCGTGAAGATCCCATCTTGGAGCCTAATCCGGAGCTCCACCGGAGGGGGATCCATCACGGAGTTCTTCATCATCATCATCATCATCGCCCTCACCATGAGTTGTGACTAGTATACCACAGAGCTTCGGGTCCATAGCTAGTATCTAGATGGCTTCTTCTCTCTCTCTGGATCTCAATACAAAGTTCTCCTAGGTCTTCGAGGAGATCTATTTTATGTAATCTCTTTTTGCGGTGTGTTTGTCGAGATCCGGTGAATTGTGAATTTATGATCAAGGTTATCTATGAAAGATATTTGGTTCTTCTCTCAACTTTTTATGTGTGCTCATGATATCCGTGCAAGTCTCTTCGAATTATTGGTTTGGTTTGGCCTACTAGATCTATAGTTCTTGCAATGGGAGAAGTGCTTGGCTTTGGGTTCAATCTTGCGGTGTCCTTTCCCAGTGACAGTAGGGGCAGCAAGGCACGTATTGTATTGTTGCCATCGAGGATAAAAAGATGGGGTTTATATCATCTTGCTTGAGTTTATCCCTCTACATCATGTCATCTTGCTTAAGACGTTACTCTGTTCTTATGAACTCAATACACTAGATGCATGCTGGATAGCAGTCGATGTGTGGAGTAATAGTAGTAGATGCAGAATTGTTTCGGTCTACTTGTCTCGGACGTGATGCCTATATACAATGATCATGCCTAGATAGTCTCATAATTATTCGCTTTTATATCAATTGCTCGACGGTAATTTGTTTACCTGCCGTAGAATATCGCTATCATGAGAGAAGCCACTAGAGAAAATTATGGCCCACGGGTTTATTCTCAACATATCAATCTACATCCACTTTACTTTTATTGCTTTTATTTGTTATTCTTATAAATTAAAAATACCAAAAATATAAACTATCATCTCTATCAGATCTCACTTTCGTAAGTGACCATAAAGGGATTGACAACCCCATATCGCGTTGGCTACGAAGTTCTTATTTGTTTGTGCAGGTGCGAGGGACTCGTGCGTGGTCTCCTACTGGATTGATACCTTGGTTCTCAAAAACTGAGGGAAATACTTACGCTACTATGCTGCATCTCCCTTTCCTCTTCGGGGGAATACAACGCAATCTCAAGAAGTAGCACTAGCTTCGACACAGATCTGGATGACTCCAAGTCACAAACCGGATACGTGTATATTTTGAATGGTGGGGCAATCAGGTGGTGCAGTTGCAAGCAAAGCGTCGTGGCGGCATCTACATGTGAAGCAGAGTACATCGCTGCTTCCGAAGCAGCGCATGAAGGAGTCTGGATGAAGGAGTTCATCACCGACCTAGGAGTTATTCCAAGCGCGTCGGGCCCGATGACTCTCTTTTGTGACAACACTGGAGCTATTGCCATTGCCAAGGAGCCCAGGTTTCACAAGAAGACCAAGCACATCAAGCGTCGTTTCAACACCATCCGAAATTATATTCAAGATGGAGACATAGATATTTGTAAAGTGCATACGGATCTGAATGTCGCAGATCCGTTGACTAAACCTCTTCCACGAGCAAAACATGATCAACACCAGAACTCTATGGGTGTTCGATTCATCACAATGTAACTAGATTATTGACTCTGGTGCAAGTGGGAGACTGTTGGAAATATGCGCTAGAGGCACTAATAAAATGGTTATTATTATATTTCCTTGTTCATGATAAGTGTCTATTGTTCATGCTTTAATTGTATTATCCGGAACAGTAATACATGTGTGAATACATAGACCACAACATGTCCCTAGTGAGCCGCTAGTTGACTAGCTCGCTGATCAATAGATGGTTACGGTTTCCTGACCATGGACATTGGATGTCACTGATAACGGGATCACATCATTAGGAGAATGATGTGATGGACAAGACCCAATACTAAGCCTAGCACAAGATCGTGTAGTTCGTATGCTAAAGCTTTTCCAATGTCAAGTATCTTTTCCTTAGACCATGAGATTGTGCAATTCCCGGATACCGTAGGATTACTTTGGGTGTGCCAAACATCACAGCGTAACTGGGTGGCTATAAAGGTACACTACGAGTATCCCCGAAAGTATCGGTTGGGTTGGCACGAATCGAGATTGGGATTTGTCACTCCGTATGACGGAGAGGTATCTCTGGGCCCACTCGGTAGGACATCATCATAATGAGCTCAATGTGACTAAGGGGTTGGTCACGGGATGATGTGTTACGAAACGAGTAAAGAGACTTGCATAACGAGATTGAACAAGGTATCGGTATACCGACGATCGAATCTCGGGGAAGTACTATATCGCTAGACAAAGGGAATCATATACGGGATTGATTGAATCCTTGACATCGTGGTTCATCCGATGAGATCATCGTGGAACATGTGGGAGCCAACATGGGTATCCAGATTCCGCTATTGGTTATTGGCCAGAGATATGTCTCGGTCATGACTGCATGGTTCCCGAACCCGTAGGGTCTACACACTTAAGGTTCGATGACGCTAGGGTTATAGGGAATGTAGTACGTGGTTACCAAATGTTGTTCAGAGTCCCAGATGAGATCCCAGACATCACGAGGAGTTCCGGAATGGTCCGGCGGTAAAGATTTATATATGGGAAGTCATGTTTTGGTCACCGAAAGTGTTCTGGGCGTTATCGGGACCACCGCAAGGGTTCCGGGGGTCCACCGGGAGGGGCCACCAGCCCCAGAGGCTTGCGTAGGCCAAGTGTGGGAAGGGACCAGCCCTAGGTGGGCTGGTGCGCACCCCCCCCCCCTAACAAGGCCCAGGGCGCAGGGGATGGGAGAGGGGGGAAAACCCTAGGTCCAGATGGGCCTTAAGGCCCACCCTAGGGCGCCCCCCTCTCTCCCCCCTCCTGGCCGCCCCCCAGATGGGATCTAGGGGCTGCCGCCACCCCTATGGGGGGAAACCTAGATGGGGGCGCAGCCCCTACCCTCCCCCTATATATATATGGGGTTTCGGGGCTGCCAGATGCACGAGTTCCTCTCTCTCTCTCTTGGCACAGCCCTACCCCTCCTCCTCCTCGTCTCTTGTGGTGCTTGGCGAAGCCCTGCTGGAGTGCCACGCTCCTCCACCACCACCACGCCGTCGTGCTGGTGCTGGATGGAGTCTTCCCCAACCTTTCCCTCTTCCCTTGCTGGATCAAGGCACGGGAGACGTCACCGGGCTGCACGTGTGTTGAACGCGGAGGCGCCGTTGTTCGGCGCTTAGATCGGATTCGACCGCGATCTGAATCGCTTCGTGTACGACTCCACCAACCACGTTCTTGCAATGATTCCGCATCGCGATCTTAAAAGGTATGAAAATGCACTCTCCTCTCGTTGCTAGTAATCTCCATAGATGGATCTTGGTGATGCATAGGAAAGTTTTTGATTTTCTGCAACGATCCCCAACAGACACATATTGTCTCGACGGAAGCGTGCATACTTGGGAGATGTGACATCTAACTTGTTTAATTTTACCTTAAGATAAAGTTAAATTTCTAATAGTTATTAGATCACTTATTCACTCCACTCTAGGAGATATTCAGATCCTTTCACCATTGCCTCTCTATTTATAGAACAAAGTTCGGTATATTTACCATGCCATGCCCTTGGTAGGTTATGGTGGCGCCTTTGGCATTCTTTACTTGTCCGAATGGCATAAGAGTAACCTTACAAAAATATTCCAAAGTGATGCTACACTATCCGCATTCGGAATTACCTGTAGTTGTGCGCAAGAGGAGGGGTAATTCAACAACTATCTAGTTTTTGTGGATGTTTCTTACATAGCAATTATAACAAACATGTGTTCTGCGTTTGGCCCTACAGTGAGGATTCGAGGATGAACCCTGCTTACCTCCCTATGTTTGTTCTTGCAATGCAGTGGCACGCGCAGTGGCGGAACCAAGAAATCTGAATGGACATGGCTAAGAGCTGCTAAACTAGCTTGGGGAAGGCCAGATCAACGGAATACAAAGCTAATACAGTGTTTTAGGAGAAATACTCTGTGTACCTAGTGGAAATATTTGCATGTTGGCCTAGGCCAGGCCCTGGCCGGCACCCCCCTGCCTCCGCCACTGGGCATGCGGGTGCTCTATGGGCATGGAAGCTTCGGTTTCCACCTCCGGAGTGTGAAGACACTTGCTGAGGCAGGACATGGTCTTCTCTCTTGAGCGTTAGAACACTTTGGAAGGCTAAGTGAACTATACTCAGAATGTTCGTTGTGGGGCATGGCAATTGCGAAGGTTTTTATGGAAAATATTTCAAAAACATAGGGTAATTTCTTCAAAACACACATGGCATATTATGGTAAATAAAGGGTTTTACTATGAACTTGAAAGAATTGTCATGCTTCCGACATATAAATTCTCGTGAAAAACTTTCATTCTGCCATGTACTCCCAGCAAACATTCGCTAAATAACAATACCCATGGAAAATTGTTCTCGGACTATATTTGAGTGTATAATTTAGATATATTGAAAAAAGGAAAAATATTGAACAATAGGAAACGAGAAGAGATAATATTTACAACTACCGATCTCGCCCGAGAAAAACCCCTGCCAGCGGCTAGGGTTTCTCCCGAGCTGCCGCACGAGAGCAATGCTGCCGTTTGGTCCGCCGGCGTCGTCCCGTCGTTAGCTCTGTCCGTCCGTACGTCTATTTGTTGCTCGGCAGTCCAGCACTACCTCGTCCGCCATTTCAACATAACTGATGGCTCCGAGAATGTACAAGAAAGCGCCTAGCTTGACCGTCGTTGACCGCATCGGCGATCTCCCGGACGAGATCATCCACCACCTCCTTTCCTTTCTGCCCGTGCAGGAGGCCCTGCGCACGTCCGTGCTCGCCCGGCGCTGGCGCCAGCATCGGAGATCTCCCGGACGAGATCATCCACCACCTCCTCTCCTTTCTGCCCGCGCAGGAGGCCCTGCGCACGTCCGTGCTCGCCCGATGCTGGTGCCACCTCTCGAGGTCGGCAACCGGCCTGCGCATCGTCGGCATTGAGGGCATGGATACCGTCCAGGAGCTCAGGAAGTTCGTGGTGTAAGATGATTACGGTATAAGCGTTCCTACAGCCCATAGGCAGCCGCGGTGTATATATATATTGGGCAAAGTCTTGCCTTGGAGTACAAGAGAGGTTTACAGGAGATAGAATTAGACACGGGGAAAGAGAGAATAAGGTTGTTGAGATTACACGTATATGACTCGAACTCTAACACCCTCCCTTAATCTAAACTACCCCACGTTGAGATTCTTCTTGAACTCCTCAAATGATTTGACTGGCAAGGCTTTTGTGAACCCATCAGCAACTTGATCTTTGGATGGAATAAACCGTATATCTAGCTTTCTTCTCTGCCACTCTTTCACGCACAAAATGAAAATCAATTTCAATGTGTTTGGGTCTACCATGAAACACTGGATTAGCAGAGAGATAGGTAGCTCCCAAGTTATCACACCATAAACATGAGACACGTTGTTGCTTGATTCCCAGTTCCTTCGGCAATGATTCCATCCAAATAATTTCAGCTGTTGCATTAGCTAACGATTTGTATTCAGCCTCTGTACTTGACCTTGACACTGTGGCTTGTTTTCTAGCACTCCAAGAAATAATATTCAAACCAAAGAACACAGCAAACCCCCAGTTGATCGTCTATCATCACTACATCCTGCCCAGTCTGCATCAGATAAGGCACTGACAAGTGTAGAACTAGAACGCCTGAACTGAAGGCCCAAACTCATAGTGTGTTTGATGTATCGTACAATCATTTTGATAGATGTCCAATGAACAGAGGTAGGGGAATGCAAATATAGACAAACCTTGTTTACTGCAAAAGATATGTCTGGCCGTGTCAACGTCAAGTATTGTAAAGCTCCAATAGCACTTCTATATTTTGTACTCTCCTCCTCATTAAGTGGCACTCCTTCATATGCTGAAAGTTGTTCTGAAGATGATAATGGTGTAGGTGATGGCTTGCAGTCCTTCATTCCCATGCATGTTAGAAGTTCAGTGGCATATTTTTCTTGATTCAAGACTATGCCATCTTGAACCCTCTTAACCTCAATACCAAGGAAAAAATGTAAATCACCAAGATCCTTCAAGGCAAATTCTGAACTCAGATCATGCAAAAGAGCATTAGTGGCATTTTTAGAGGAGCTTGCAACTATAATGTCATCAACATATATAAGTACAAAAACCACTGTGTTTGCCTTGTTATAAATGAAGAGGGATGTATCTGCTTTCGATGAAATAAAGCCAAGCTACTTCAATTGTGAACTTAACCTTGAGAACCATGCTCTAGGTGACTGTTTCAAACCATAAAGAGCTTTATCAAGCTTACACACATGATTAGGTGTTTGTTTGTTTTCATACCCTGGTGGTTGCCTCATATAGACCACCTCTTCGAGAGCACCATGCAGAAACGCATTCTGAACAGCTAGCTGTCTAAGACTCCATCCTCTGGAAACAGCAATGGCTAGCACAAGTCTTATAGTAGCAGCTTTGACAACAGGACTAAAAGTATCCTCATAATCAATACCATATCGTTGCTTAAACCCTTTTGCAACTAGACGTCCCTTGTACCTATCGATGGATCGATCTGCTTTCCTTATGATTCTATAAACCCACTTGCAATCAATAATATTTTTACCTCTTTGACTTGGTACCAAGTGCCATGTTTTATTCCTCATGAGAGCACTATATTCCTCATCCATAGCCTTTTTCTACTTAGGATCTCCAAGTGCATCATTCAATTTTGTGGGTTCTCCTGAAATGCATAACATGCCATATGGTATAGTTCCATCTCTCCATACTTCGAGATTTCTAATACCTTTTTGTAGCCGAGTCATAACTCTTGAAGTAGTGATAGGAGGTTGTCGCGGTTGCACAGGAGGTTGCACAACCTGGCTGGTTGCAGAAGATCCCGCAGATCCATCAGCATTTGCAGGTTGAAGGGACACACTGGATCGTGTGGTCCCTGGTGTGGCTGATGATGGACTGGACATGTCCTGGGAGAAAGAATTCTACGGCGCAGAAAATCTCGAGCCTGCCGCTGTCGGTATGCCCGCGCGTGACGAGGGAGATCCCGCGTCTGACTCTGTCCCCTGCATGCGAGGCGACGTGGCGGCGGACGACTGGGTCGGACCCGCCAGGTCCTCCTGTCGGGCAAGCGCGCGATCCCGCACGGATCTGCGCCCATGATCCGAGGCCGATCGACGTGCAGGCGTGGCAGGCGCCGCCGAATCCTCCTCGGGTTCCGCATCTGCTGCTTCTTCACCATACACATCAAATATAGCACCATTTTGCACCGGATTTTGGTCATTTTGATCGTTTTGAACTCCGTTTTCTTCAGCCACCTGTACAGGCACAACAGGAGTAGAACTAGAAGGATTATTAGCACATAGGTCAGCACAATTGTTATCCCCCCTTTGATCAAATTCTGGAAGAATAAGAATTTCTTTACGAAGAAGAGCTCCGGCATTTGGATGAAGTGACTCAAAAGGGAAGACGGATTCATCAAACACAACATCTCTGGATATGTATGTTGGGGAAGGTAGTATTTTAAAATTTTCCTACGATCACGCAAGATCTATCTACCAGATGCATAGCAACGAGAGGGAAGAGTGTGTCTATGTACCCTCGTAGACCGGAAGCGAAAGCGTCAAGTGACGCGGTTGATGTAGTCGAACTTCTTCGCGATCCAACCGATCAAGCACCGAACGTACGGCACCTCCGCGTTCAGCACACGTTCAGCTTGATGACGTCCCACGAGCTCTTGATCCAGTTGAGCTTCACGGGAGAGTTTCATCAGCACGACGGCGTGGTGACGGATATGATGTATCTACCGGCGCAGGGCTTCGCCTAAGCACTGCGATGGTATGACCGAGGTGTGTTTCTGTGGAGGGGGGCACCGCACACGGCTAGAACAGTTCAACTTGTGTGTCTTTGGGTTCCCCCTGCCCCCGTATATAAAGGAGCAAGGGGGGAGGCCGGCCGGCCCTCTATGGTGCGGCTAGGGCTGCAATCCTGCTAGGAATAGGATTGCAATCCTATTCCTAGTAGGAACCTACTCCCTCCGTAAACTAATATAAGAGCGTTTAGATCACTAAAATAGTATTCTAAACGCTCTTATATTAGTTTACGGAGGGAGTACCAAAGAAGGAAGAAGGGGAAGGAAAGAGAGGGAGAGGGAGAGGGAAAGAGGGGCCGCGCCCCCCTCCCCTAGTCCTATTCGAACTCCTCCTAGGGAGGGGGCGCGCCACCTCCTGGCTGCTGCCCTCTCTCTCCCCTATGGCCCACTAGGGCCCACCATTCCCCCGGGGGGTTCCGGTAACCCCCCCGGCACTCCGGTAAATTCCGAAACTTTCCAGAACACTTCCGGTGTCCGAATATAGTCGTCCAATATATCAATATTAATGTCTCGGACATTCCGAGACTCCTCGTCATGTCTGTGATCTCATACAGGACTCCGAACTACCTTCGGTACATCAAAACTCATAAACTCATAATACCGATCGTCATCAAACGTTAAGCGTGCGGACCCTACGGGTTCGAGAACTATGTAGACATGACCGAGACTCATCTCCGGTCAATAACCAATAGCGGAACCTGGATGCTCATATTGGCTCCTACATATTCTACGAAGATCTTTATCGGTCAAACCGCATAACAACATACGTTGTTCCTTTTGTCATCGGTATGTTACTTGCCCGAGATTCGATCGTCGGTATCTCTATACCTAGTTCAATCTCGTTACCGGCAAGTCTCTTTACTCGTTCCGTAATACATCATCTCGTGACTAACTCATTAGTCATTTGCTTGCAAGGCTTATTATGATGTGCATTACCGAGAGGGCCCAGAGATACCTCTCCGACACTCGGAGTGACAAATCCTAGTCTTGATCTATGCCAACACCACGAATACTTTCGGAGACACCTGTAGAGCATATTTATGATCACCCAGTTACGTTGTGACGTTTGATAGCACACAAGGTGTTCCTACGGTATTCGGGAGTTGCATAATCTCACAGTCATAGGAACATGTATAAGTCATGGAGAAAGCAATAGCAGTAAAACTAAACGATCATAGTGCTATGCTAACGGATGGGTCTAGTCCATCACATCATTCTCCTAATGATGTGATCCCGTTGATCAAATGACAACTCATGTCTATGGCTAGGAAACATAGCCATCTTTGATCAATGAGCTAGTCTAGTAGAGGCATACTAGGGACATACTATTTTGTCTATGTATTCACACATGTATCAAGTTTCCGGTTAATACAATTCTAGCATGAATAAAAGACATTTATCATGATATAAGGAAATACAAAATAACATCTTTATTATTGCGTCTAGGGCATATTTCCTTTAGTCTCCCACTTGAACTAGAGTCAATAATCTAGATTACAAAGTGATGATCCTCACACCCATGGAGTCCTGGTGCTAATCATGTTTTGCCCGTGGAAGAGGCTTAGTCAACGGGTCTGCAACATTCAGATCCGTATGTATCTTGCAAATCTCTATGTCTCCCTCCTTGACTAGATCACGGATGGAATTGAAGCGTCTTTTGATGTGCTTTGTTCTCTTGTGAAACCTGGATTCTTTCGCTAAGGCTATTGCTCCAGTGTTGTCACAAAAGATTTTCATTGGACCTGATGCACTAGGTATTACACCTAGATCGGATATGAACTCCTTCATCCAGACTCCTTCATTTGCTGCTTCCGAAGCAGTTATGTATTCCGCTTCACACGTAGATCCCGCCACGACGCTCTGCTTGGAACTGCACCAACTGACAGCTCCACCGTTCAATAAATATACATATCCGGATTGTGACTTAGAGTCATCCGGATCAGTGTCAAAGCTAGAATTGACGTAACCATTTACGACGAGCTCTTTGTCACCTCCATATACGAGAAACATATCCTTTGTCCTTTTCAGGTATTTCAGGATGTTCTTGACCGCTGTCCAGTGATCCACTCCTAGATTACTTTGGTACCTCCCTGCTAGACTTATAGCAAGGCACACATCAGGTCTGGTACACAGCATTGCATACATGATAGATCCTATGGCTGAGGCATAGGGAATGACTTTCACTTTCTCTCTATCTTCTGCAGTGGTCGGGCATTGAGTCTTACTCAATTTCATACCTTGTAATACAGGCAAGAACCCTTTCTTTGACTAATCCATTTTGAACTTCTTCAAAATCTTATCAAGGTATGTGCTTTGTGAAAGTCCAATTAAGCATCTTGATCTATCTCTATAGATCTTGATGCCTAATATATAAGCAGCTTCACCGAGGTCTTCCATTGAAAAACTCTTATTCAAGTATCCTTTTATGCTATCCAGAAATTCTATATCATTTCCAATCAATAATATGTCATCCACATATAATATTAGAAATGCTACAGAGCTCCCACTCACTTTCTTGTAAATACAGGCTTCTCCAAAAGTCTGTATAAAACCATATGCTTTGATCACCTCATCAAAGTGTATATTCCAACTCCGAGATGCTTGCACCAGTCCATAGATGGATCGCTGGAGCTTGCATACTTTGTTAGCACCTTTTGGATCGACAAAACCTTCTGGTTGCATCATATACAACTCTTCTTTGAGATATCCATTCAGGAATGCAGTTTTGACATCCATTTGCCAGATTTCATAATCATAAAATGCGGCAATTGCTAACATGATTCGGACAGACTTAAGCATCGCTACAGGTGAGAAAGTCTCATCGTAGTCAACTCCTTGAACTTGTCGAAACCCTTTCTCAACAAGTCGAGCTTTGTAAACAGTAACATTACCGTCTGCGTCGGTCTTCCTCTTGAAGATCCATTTATTTTTGATGGCCTGCTGATCATCGGGCAAGTCAACCAAAGTCCATACTTTGTTCTCATACATGGATCCCATCTCAGATTTCATGGCCTCAAGCCATTTTGCAGAATCTAGGCTCATCATCGCTTCCTCATAGTTCGTAGGTTCATCATGGTCTAGTAACATGACTTCCAGAACTGGGTTGCCGTACCACTCTGGTGCGGAACGTACTCTGGTTGATCTATGACGTTCAGCAGAAACTTGATCCGAAGTTTCATGATCATCATCATTAACTTCCTCACTGATTGGTGTAGGAATCACTGGAACAATTTTCTATGATGTACTACTTTCCAATTCGGGAGAAGGTACAATTACCTCATCAAGTTCTACTTTCCTCCCACTCACTTCTTTCAAGAGAAACTCCTTCTCTAGAAAGGATCCATTCTTAGCAACAAATATCTTGCCTTCGGATCTGTGATAGAAGGTGTACCCAACAGTCTCTTTTGGGTATCCTATGAAGACACATTTCTCCGAATCGAGTTCGAGCTTATCAGGTTGAATCTTTTTCACATAAGCATCGCAGCCCCAAACTTTAAGAAACGACAACTTTGGTTTCTTGCCAAACCATAGTTCATAAGGTGCCGTATCAACGGATTTAGATGGTGCCCTATTTAACGTGAATGCAGCTGTCTCTAATGCATAACCCCAAAACGATAGTGGTAAATCGGTAAGAGACATCATAGATCGCACCATATCCAATAAAGTACGGTTACGACGTTCGGACACACCATTACGCTGTGGTGTTCCGGGTGGCGTGAGTTGTGAAACAATTCCACATTGTTTCAAATGAAGACCAAACTCGTAACTCAAATATTCTCCTCCACGATCAGATCGTAGAAACTTTATTTTCTTGTTACGATGATTCTCTACTTCACTCTGAAATTCTTTGAACTTTTCAAATGTTTCAGACTTGTGCTTCATTAAGTAGATATACCCATATCTGCTCAAATCATCAGTGAAGGTCAGAAAATAACGATACCCGCCACGAGCTTCAACACTCATTGGCCCACATACATCAGTATGTATGATTTCCAACAAATCTGTTGCTCGCTCCATAGTTCCGGAGAACGGAGTTTTAGTCATCTTGCCCATGAGGCATGGTTCGCAAGCACCAAGTGATTCATAATCAAGTGATTCCAAAAGTCCATCACTATGGAGTTTCTTCATGCGCTTTACACCAATATGGCCCAAACGGCAGTGCCACAAATAAGTTGCACTATCATTATTAACCTTGCATCTTTTGGTTTCAATATTATGAATATGTGTGTCACTACAATCGAGATCCAATAAGAATAGACCACTCTTCAAGGGTGCATGACCATAAAAGATATTATTCATAAAAATAGAACAACCATTATTCTCTGATTTAAATGAATAACCGTCTCGCAACAAACAAGATCCAGATATAATGTTCATGCTCATCGCTGGCACCAAATAACAATTATTTAGGTCTAAAACTAATCCCGAAGGTAGATGTAGAGGTAGCGTGCCGACGGCGATCACATCGACTTTGGAACCATTTCCCACGCGCATCATCACCTCGTCCTTAGCCAATCTTCGTTTAATCCGTAGTCCCTGTTTCGAGTTACAAATATTAGCAACCGAACCGGTATCAAATACCCAGGTACTACTACGAGCATTAGTAAGGTACACATCAATAACATGTATATCACATATACCTTTGTTCACCTTGCCATCCTTCTTATCCGCCAAATACTTGGGGTAGTTCCGCTTCCAGTGTCCAGTCCCCTTGCAGTAGAAGCACTCAGTTTCAGGCTTGGCTCCAGACTTGGGTTTCTTCGTGGGAGTAGCAACTGTCTTGCTATTCTTCTTGAAGTTCCCCTTCTTTCCCTTGCCCTTTTTCTTGAAACTAGTGGTCTTGCTAACCATCAACACTTGATGTTCCTTTTTGATTTCTACCTCCGCAGCTTTGAGCATAGCGAAGAGCTCGGGAATTGTCTTTTGCATCCCTTGCATATTATAGTTCATCACGAAGCCTTTATAGCTTGGTGGCAGTGATTGAAGAATTCTATCAATAACACTATCGTCATCAACTTTGCAACCAAGTTGAGTCATATGATTGTAGTACCCAGACATTCTGAGCAAGTGTTCATTGATAGAACTATTCTCCTCCATCTTGCAGCTGTAGAACTTATTGGAAATCTCATATTTCTCAATCTGGGCATTTGCTTGAAATATTAACTTCAACTCCTGGAACATCTCATATGGTCCATGACGTTCAAAACGTCGTTGAAGTCCCGGTTCTAAGCCGTAAAGCATGGCACACTGAACTATCGTGTAGTCATCAGACCGCGACTGCCAGACGTTCAAAGCGTCTACATTAGCGGGAGGGGGCTTGTCACCTAGCGGTGCTTCAAGGACATAATTCTTCTGTGCAGCAATGAGGATAATCCTCAAGTTACGGACCCAGTCCGTGTAATTGCTACCATCATCTTTCAACTTAGCTTTCTCTAGGAATGCATTAAAATTCAAAGGAACGGTAGCACGGGCCATTGATCTACAACAACATAGATATGCATAAACTATCAAGACTAAGTTCATGATAAATTAAAGTCCAATTTAATCATATTAATTAAAGAACTCCCACTTAGATAGACATCCCTCCGGTCATCTAAATGATCACGTGATCCAAATCAACTAAACCATGTCCGATCATCACGTGAGATGGAGTAGTTTCAATGGTGAACATCTTATGTTGATCATATCTACTATATGATTCACGCTCGACCTTTCGGTCTCCAGTGTTCCGAGGCCATATCTGCATATGCCAGGCTCGTCAAGTTTAACCCGAGTATTCTGCGTGTGCAAAACTGGCTTACACCCGTTGTATTTGAACGTAGAGCTTATCACACCCGATCATCACGTGGTGTCTCGGCACGACGAACTTTCGCAACGGTGCATACTCAGGGAGAACACTTATACCTTGAAATTTAGTAAGGGATCATCTTATAATGCTACCGTCGTTCTAAGCAAAATAAGAAGCATAATAAGATAAACATCACATGCAATCAAAATATGTGACATGATATGGCCATCATCATCTTGTGCTTTTGATCTCCATCTCCAAAGCACCGTCATGATCACCTTCGTCACCGGCGCGACACCTTGATCTCCATCGTAGCATCGTTGTCGTCTCGCCAACTATTGCTTCTACGACTATCGCTACCGCTTAGTGATAAAGTAAAGCAATTACATGGCGATTGCATTTCATACAATAAAGCGACAACCATATGGCTCCTGCCAGTTGCCGATAACATTACAAAACATGATCATCTCATACAAAACCGTATAACTCATCATGTCTTGACCATATCACATCACAACATGCCCTGCAAAAACAAGTTAGACGTCCTCTACTTTGTTGTTGCAAGTTTTACGTGGCTGCTACGGGCTTAGCAAGAACCGTTCTTACCTACGCATACAAAACCACAACGATGTTTCGTAAAGTATGTGCTGTTTTAACCTTCACAAGGACCGGGCGTAGTTACACTTGATTCAGCTAAAGTGAGAGAGACAGGCACCCGCCAGTCACCTTTAAGCAACGAGTGCTCATAACGGTGAAACCAGTCTCGCGTAAGCGTACGCGTAATGTCGGTCCGGGCCGCTTCATCTCACAATACCGCCGAAGCAAAGTATGACATGCTGGTAAGCAGTATGACTAGTATCGCCCACAACTCATTGTGTTCTACTCGTGCATATCATCTACGCATAGACCTGGCTCATGATGCCACTGTTGGGGAACGTAGTATTTTAAAATTTTCCTACGATCACGCAAGATCTATCTACCAGATGCATAGCAACGAGAGGGAAGAGTGTGTCTACATACCCCCGTAGACCGGAAGCGGAAGCGTCAAGTGACGCGGTTGATGTAGTCGAACTTCTTCGCGATCCAACCGATCAAGCACTGTACGTACGGCACCTCCGCGTTCAGCACACGTTCAGCTTGATGACGTCCCACGAGCTCTTGATCCAGTTGAGCTTCACAGGAGAGTTTCGTCAGCACGACGGTGTGGTGACGGATATGATGTATCTACCGGCGCAGGGCTTTGCCTAAGCACTGCGACGGTATGACTGAGGTGTGTTTCTGTGGAGGGGGGCACCGCACACGGCTAGAACAATTCAACTTGTGTGTCTTTGGGTGCCCCCTGCCCCCGTATATAAAGGAGCAAGGGGGGAGGCCGGCCGGCCCTCTATGGTGCGGCTAGGGCTGCAATCCTACTAGGAATAGGATTGCAATCCTATTCCTAGTAGGAACCTACCAAAGAAGGAAGAAGGGGGGAGGAAAGAGAGGGAGAGGGAGAGGGAAAGAGGGGCCGCGCCCCCCTCCCCTAGTCCTATTCGGACTCCTCCTAGGGAGGAGGCGCGCCACCTCCTGGCTGCTGCCCTCTCTCTCCCCTATGGCCCACCAGGGCCCACCATTCCCCCGGGGGGTTCCGGTAACCCTCCCGGCACTCCGGTAAATTCCGAAACTTTCCAGAACACTTCCGGTGTCCGAATATAGTCGTCCAATATATCAATCTTTATGTCTCGGACATTCCGAGACTCCTCGTCATGTCCGTGATCTCATTCAGGACTCCGAACTACCTTCGGTACATCAAAACTCATAAACTCATAATACTGATCGTCATCAAACGTTAAGCGTGCGGACCCTACGGGTTCGAGAACTATGTAGACATGACCGAGACTCATCTCCGGTCAATAACCAATAGCGGAACCTGGATGCTCATATTTGCTCCTACATATTCTACGAAGATCTTTATCGGTCAAACCGCATAACAACATACGTTGTTCCTTTTGTCATCGGTATGTTACTTGCCCGAGATTCGACCGTCGGTATCTCTATACCTAGTTCAATCTCGTTACCGGCAAGTCTCTTTACTCGTTCCGTAATACATCATCTCGTGACTAACTCATTAGTCATTTTCTTGCAAGGCTTATTATGATGTGCATTACCGAGAGGGCCCAGAGATACCTCTCCGACACTCGGAGTGACAAATCCTAGTCTTGATCTATGCCAACACCACGAATACTTTCGGAGACACCTGTAGAGCATCTTTATGATCACCCAGTTACGTTGTGACGTTTGATAGCACACAAGGTGTTCCTACGGTATTCGGGAGTTGCATAATCTCACAGTCATAGGAACATGTATAAGTCATGGAGAAAGCAATAGCAATAAAACTAAACGATCATAGTGCTATGCTAACGGATGGGTCTAGTCCATCACATCATTCTCCTAATGATGTGATCCCGTTGATCAAATGACAACTCATGTCTATGGCTAGGAAACATAGCCATCTTTGATCAATGAGCTAGTCTAGTAGAGGCATACTAGGGACATACTATTTTGTCTATGTATTCACACATGTATCAAGTTTCCGGTTAATACAATTCTAGCATGAATAAAAGATATTTATCATGATATAAGGAAATACAAAATAACATATTTATTATTGCCTCTAGGGTATATTTCCTTTAATGTAAACCCTGTCTGTGGAAACATCTAGACTTTTAACCCCTTTGTGCATTGGGCTATAACCTAAGAAAACACATTGTTTTGAACGAAACGCAATCTTCCGCGTGTTGTATGGTCTAAGATTAGGCCAACATGCACAACCAAATATGCGAAGAGATGTGTAATCTGGTTTGACACCAAATAGACGAGTTATGGGATTTTCAAACTTTATTACTTTACTGGGACAAATATTGATTAGGTATGTAGCTGTAAGAAAAGCTTCATCCCAAAATTTAAGAGGCATTGACGCATGGGCTAGCAATGCTAGTCCTACTTCAACAACATGGTGATGCTTCCGTTCAGCTGAGCCATTCTGTTGGTGAGCGTGTGGACATGACACATGATGTGAAATTCCAATCTTTTGGAAGAAGGAATTGAGTTTATCATACTCACCACCCCAATCTGTTTGCATGGCAAGAATTTTGGAGTTCAGTTGGCGTTCAACAAGACTTTGGAAATTACTAAAAACTTGAAAGACATCGGATCATTTTTTAACAAATAAATCCAAGTAAGCTTGATATAGTCATCAATGAAGCTTACATAGTAAGAAATTCTACCAACAGAGGTGGGATCTGCCCCCAAACATCTGGAAAAAATAAGTTGCAATGGAGCAGTAGATACACTAGTAGAGATGGGATATGGTAATTGACGACTTTTGGCTTTTTGACACGCATCACAAACTGACTCAATACTAGACACAAACGGAAGTTTATTTTTCCTAAGGACATGCTGAACGATGACTGAAGATGGATGACCCAAGCGTCGGTGCCACTTTTTCGAAGATGGTTTGGTGACACTCCAAGCTTGCTTATTTGACCATGACGAAGAAGATGATGATGTGATTGGATAGAGACCTCCCTCGCATCTCCCTCTAAGAATGACTCTCCTCGTTGCCAAGTCCTTAATCACAAAAGAATAAGGATAGAATATGATGAGAACCTTATTGTCACGTGTAAAGCGATGAACAGAGACAAGATTTTTTGATGCATGAGGGATATGTAAGACATTGTTTAGATGAAAGTTTTTTTAGGGGTTTTAACAATTGAGTTACCAATGTGAGAAATATCCATACCAGTTCCACTTGTCGTGTGCACTTGATCACCTCCATGATATCTTTCCTGCATCTTCAACTTGTCAAGCTCTCCTGTGATATGCTCGGTAGCACCAGAATCTGCATACCAATTAGTGTCAATACCGTACGATTTGGTGACGAGGTTGGCCTTTTTCTTCTCCTGATGATCCTCCTCGTAACGATGCCAGCAGTCCCTGGCGCCGCCGGCATGGTGCTTGTAACCTATCTGGCACTCGGGGTAGTCTCTATCATGTTGTTGCTGGTACTGCTGCGATGGTGGCTGCTGGTACTGCTGTGGTGGTGGCTGACGTTGACGCTGCTGATAGCCGCCGTTCCCACCGGTGGGAATAGCAGAAGAGGGGGCACAGTCAGAGCGACCACGCCCTCTACGTATGCGGCCTCCTCTGCCCCCGGACTGGCCGCGTCCCCTATACATGGCGTTGGCTGACGAACAGAAACCTGCTGGTCCATCGCCTAGCATCTCCATCCTCTGATCAAAGGCGGAGATCTGCGAGAAAAGATCATCAACAGTAATGGAGTTCTTGATAGCGCCATCTGCTGCAACGATGGGATCGTAATCCCGATCGAGTCCGGCGAGGATGTAGTCCACCATCTCTCCATCTGCCACCGGACAACCTGCTGCTGCAAGTTCGTCTCCGAGGCTCTTCATCCTGGCGATGAAGGCATTGTTGGACATGTTGCCCTTCTTGGTGTTGGAGATGGCAATCCTCAGGTTTCTTATTCGCGATTGCGACTGCGCAGCAAATAATGTGGTAAGAGCGGTCCATAGATCAAGGGTATTGTCCTTACCGATGACTTGCGCGAGGATCTCTGACGTGAGAGAATTCATCAGATAGCTTAGGACCTACTGATCTTTGGCGATCCATGGACCATACAGTGGATTCGGCTCTATGGCCGTGGTCTTGTCCTGCTTGGTGATCTCCACTGTTTTCGGCGACGCGGCATCGCTGCCGTCGAGAAGACCGGACACCTGCGCGCCTCGCAGTGCCGGCAAAACTTGCTCCTTCCATAGGAGGTAGTTCACCCTCGCGAGATTCTCTGTTGGTGGGGCGCCGAGGTTGAGACCGACAGCGCTGGTGCTCATGATGATGGCGATGGAAGGGCGCTAGGGTTTTGGTTTTGTGTTTGCTAGATGATAGGGAAGAGGCTAGCTCTGTATACCATGTAAGATGATTACGGTATAAGCGTTCCTACTGCCCATAGGTAGCCGCGGTGTATATATATATTGGGCAAAGTCTTGCCTTGGAGTACAAGAGAGGTTTACAGGAGATAGAATTAGACACGGGGGAAGAGAGAATAAGGTTGTTGAGATTACACGTATATGACTCAAACTCTAACACGTGGACCATCTGCTGATCCTGCGTGGGCACGCAGAGCTTCATACTTTTGAGATCAAGATCTCGGAGTTCTCGCAAGAAGACGTGCCCTACATGAACCTCTGGATCCGTTTCACCGTGTTGTGCAAAGTTCGTGCGCTCACAGTTCATTTGTGAGACAATTTATTTCACAACCTATATGAGCCGCCTCTCGTCTCACGGCATCTGATGGCACTAGACCTTGACGGCGTGCGCATGCAAGGGGACTTTCTTGATTTTACTTCTTGCCCAGCATTGGAGGATCTAATGATGAAGCAGTCCCACATTTATCTTGAGAAGATAGTGTCCCGGTCTCTAAAACGTTTGAGCATCATTGGTTGCAGCTCCGATATGGGTTGCGGATCAGTATCTCTACCCCTTGCCTCATCTCTTTTACATTAGATGGCTTTCAGGACAATACTCCTTTGCTTGAAAGCACGCCGTTGCTAGAGACTGCATTTGTGAGGCTTGTGTGTGACTACAATGATACATGTCATAATTATGAGGATGGGCTTTTTTGTGGTGCTAATGATGCTAGTTGTGCGAACTGTCTTGCTTACAATGATGGAACGAGCAAGACTGTGCTTCTTGCAGCTATCTATAATGCTAAACATCTGGATTTGATATCTACATCAGAAACAGTATGCACACCTCTGTCCTGAACTACTACTCCTGCTGATATCCCTTTTTCTTGCTGAATTTCTACGTACAATTGGTCATTCCTTTTCTTTGTAATTTGTGTGTCGATCCCTTTAGTGGGATTGTGAGAGTAATCATGGGGCACTACTCTCATACAGCTTCTTTTTAACAATAGAAAGACTATCCACTATCATGGCTACCAATTGTGATCCCGCACTAATGATTAGTTAGTCCATTGATTTGTTTGTATATTTGTTCCAGTTTATTTTTGCAAGGGATTTGAAATGGTGCCCTACATTTAACAAGCTGAAGACTTTATTACTCAATGAATACTGGTGCGTGGGTCCTGACTTTGATGCACTAACTTGCATTCTCAAACACTCCAGTTCTAGAGAAGCTCACTTCAACTTGTTTCCGAGGTTTGTGTTTCATGGATAGATTATTTTCGCACTACTGAAGTGTAAATTAATCATTCAACTTCCTTAAATGATTCCAACTTCCCAGGGACAACGAGCACATATAGTGGAAATGAAGGGAAGCTACAGTTCCATGGAGAGATCTACTGTAATGTCGGAGCACCTAAAGTTAATTTCTGTCAAGTATGTTGTAGTTGATGACAGAGTTCTCCAACTTTTGAAGTTCATGTGCACATTTAACATACGTAAGTTGACTGATAACCCTTTTCAAGTTTGCTATATTCTGAATTTCCACTAAATGTGTGCTAAGGAAAGTAAGTGAGCGAGTAACTTCCAAATTGCTCTCAAATTCAATATGATAAGAGAGCCAAATTACTTGATACATGGAAACACTGGACAACATTTGGGTGGAGAAACATAGTAATCCATTTTTAGAGGAGTTTAAATTTAATTATTATAAGTAAACAATAGCACACCTTATGGGCTTGTTGATTAATTCTCGTCAAAACATTGAGTGAATCGGTTTTGCACAAAAATAAATGATGTGGATGTGGATTATTTATTACCTAATTGATCACCACCCTGATTTTTTTGCCCCCTATATGGGAAATGTGTTTTTCACTAAACACAGTTTTGATGTTCTTTTAAAGAAAAGAAAAACATGGATGGCTAGCATGCTAGTATATTGCAAAGTTTGGTGGAAAAAATAGGTATCCTATTTTTCTTGTTGGATAGCTTAGTATTCACTATTGAAGATGCTCCAATGTTTTATTTATATGTGACTCGGCTATCATATCTTAACACCGCAGTTTGCAAGTGTAAATGTGATAATTGTGATGCATGTTAATGCTCTTATAAAATAACTCAACTTTCTCCAATGGAAAATACATTGAATATATATATATATATATGAATCCTTGCTCCCATGTGCAAAAAAAACTCTATGAAAATGTCTTCATATAATAATTGTTAATAGTGTAGCCAAACTTGTTCATTTATCTTGTAAATAGTTGTTATTACTTATTGACGTGTCCTTTTAACACCATTAGATGGGTGGTTCACTCCCCTTCTTAAGAAGGTGTCCATCATCCAGTTATTGTGAGTGAATTGCAAAAAATCACCACATTTCTTGGGCGCCCCAAAAATCTACCAGTTTCCTTGCTAATTTTCTCGATAAACACCGATGACCTATTTAGGGCAATTTAATCCGATTCCTGACAGCCTGGGCCCGCTGTCAGGTCCACATGACACCGTCGAGCGCGCTTGCAGTGGTCTCCCTAGTGGTTGTGGTTAGGGTTAAGAGGTAGGTGGGCTGCTGGCTTAGTGGGTCGGCTGGAAAACTGGGTGGCTGACGGATGGGCCCTCCGTCAAAACTAACAGTTAACAAAAATAGTTGACAATTTTATGCCATGTCAGCGTTTACAATGAGTCCGGGCTGTCAGAAGTTAGATTAAATCATCCTAAATTGGTGATCAGTGTTTATTGAGAAAATTAGCAAGGAAACTGGTAGATTTTTGGGGCGCCCAAGGAATGTGGTAGCAAATCCGGATATGAACTTGAAATGTGGTAGTTTTTTTTTGCAATTCACTCAGTTATTGTACATATACACACTTGGAGTACTAGGGACTAAATTTTTTTGTCTGCATTAGTGTAGTTTCATAATTCTCTAGTATCCCTACACTAAAGTGTTTTATACTCCCTCCGTCCGGAAATACTGGTCATCAAAATGGATAAAAGGGGATGTATCTAGATGTATTTAAGTTATAGATACATCTCTTTTTATTCATTTTGATGACAAGTATTTTCGGACGGAGGGAGTATTAGCTAAACATAACTTCTACCAGTGTCCAATATGATTTGTTGTTTTACTTGCTTTACTGTGAACTGCTTATGACATTTTGGTGACACATCTTGTTGTCATAGCTATAGAAAGTTATTCACGGTTCTCCTTTATTCTGAATCATTTAAATGTTTCCATCTTTTAGGATCGCTTCAATTTTTATCCTTCAGATGATTGAACATTTCTCACATACTACCTATGTTGTCAAATACTTGAAGTTCTAGGTTTGTCCTAAGTCAAGCATCTTTAATTTTGACCAAGTCTATAGAAAGTATACAATATCTAAAACATCATATCAATTTTATTAGATTCACCATAAAATATATTAGCATACTATATATAGTTGATGTCGTAGATGGTGATATATCTTTCTATGGAGTTGGTCAAACTTAAAGATGTTTGACTAAGATTGGGCAAGATATTACCACGTATTGTAGCTAGCCTAGAATTTTTTGCAAATATAATGAAGTTTTGGCTCAATATATCTTTAATAGAACTTGTTATAAATTCAATTTGAATATAATTAGATAAACTATAAAATATGACGTGATCACTCAGGTCTTCTAATATTTTCACTTTGTTATCAACTGAGAACTGTTATTTCTTCTAATGACATTATTCTTACTTCATCGTGTCTTTTTGGTTTAGCGGGATTCAGTTTTGAGTAAGGGTGAGAAAAACGGACTTGATGGTAGATCTATCGATGCGCTATCTATGGACAATTTGAAAATGTAAGCCTTCATTATGATGTGATGGGTTTTTTCATGTTGCCATATTTTACACGCAACTTAGAGCTTCGAATCATCTAGTTAGATCTGTTTTTATGATACCGGGTCTATGCACTTTATGTTTGGAGATCATGTCTTTATTGCACCTTTTGCTCATCCAGATGAATGTGCTTCATCATAGAACTTGTATCGTGAATTGTTCTGCCTGATTTGGTTATTACCCTCTTGTCTTGCGGTCCCATGACTAGATATGAAATTGCCATTTTAGAGAATGGAAAAATGAACCAATAGCAAACAAAACATCATTTAGGAAGTCAAGAGAGCAGAAAAGGAGAAGCTAAGGCTTTTTCGGCTAACACGATTCTAAAAGTTGAATAAAGAAAACACAGGATTGAGATGGAATGGCAAGGAAACACAAGAATATGTAATAGAACAATTAGAAGAGTGAGAACTTTCTTAAATCGTTACGTATGAGGCATATTTGTCATAGAAATACAAGAATGGAGTCCCTCTATAAAGAAATATAGGAGCGTTTAGATAACCAAAGCAGTGCTCTAAATGCTCTTATATTTGGTCAGGGAGGGAGTAACTTCTATCATTTCTAACCCTACAAACTAAATAAAGTGTAGGAAAAATTCAATGAGAACCCCTTTCTTTTCACTGTGTTGGTGAATACATGATGTTAATGTCATTTCTACCCATCCCCTATGAGAACCGCCAAAAATGCAGTCTCCCTAAATGTTATAAATGTTAGGCCCTATATAGAATTGAAGGGAGGTAGGTAAAGAAGGTACGGCTACCTGCCTCTCTCATCAGAGTAAAGACCATTCACTTTACTCCTCGGTTTGCAAGAAAACCATGAAAAAGGATTACTCTGAAAGTGTTTTCTTCCTGACAGAATCCTTGTAAACTTGGCAAATATTTTTTTTCAATTAACATGTGATATACTAAAAAGAAAGTTGGATGGCATATCTTTTTGGTTGATGGTGTTGCTCATGCAAAGCTAAAAGATGAATCATTCCTTACTGACCTTGCTATGTAATGTAATACAATGGCTATTTTTGTACATCATGGGAGGATATTTTAATATCCTTCGACATTGCGATGAATGAGAAAGTTAAAAACCTCATGTTTTCCTTTTTGTCATCTCTTTAATTCCATCATTCATACTTTGGGGCTAAGTGAAATCCACATTAATGTGTGTGGGGGGGTATGTTTACCTAGTCTAATAGCATTGTATCCCTATTTCAAAAAACTTCCCTCGTGCTTTCGTCTGTTTATAATTAACACATGACTCCTAAAGCTAAAGAATTTTAGTTTGATCTTTCTTGATGAAAAAATTGTGATTTTCTCCCTATTGTGCATACCATTTGGAATGCAATTACTTAACATACATTATTAACATAACACCTAAGTGTTTCAAAATATTATTAAAAGTTTAGGGAAGTAATTATGTTGGATAACTTAGAAAAAGTAACAGTGAGTTGAGGAGGAATTTGCAACCTTAGAGAATATGGAGGAAATTGCTCCTTTGCTCTAAACATTATGAGGAAGGGTGGCAATAATGTTGACATAAATAAGTTGCTTTTTGATGATGAGATTAACTGGTTACAACAAGCTCATGGTAGATTGCTTATTAAAAGGGATTGGGGCACTTCCTGCTTTCGCAAGGTTGCTATGTACAAAAAATGAAGAAATAGCGGTTTTATCATTGAAAGATAGGGGTAATGTTGCAGGGGCGGCACTCCAGTTGGACAATCATGCCACTACATATTACGAACTTTTTGGCCCTCGCATGTTAACATGTTTCATCTTTCCATTGATGTGTGGCTTGTTTTTTAATAGCTCAACAAGGATGACAACCTAATCCTAACCTATTTTTTCTTTATTGAGTTCATATGGAGCATTTTCAATGTTGATGCAATATGGAACTCTTGATGTACAAAGACTCGACTACGGTGTTATCACCTCCTAAAGTTTTAGTGATGAAATAACTCAGTAATTCAGACGCATGTGCCTTGTTGATCCATTTATAAATTGATAAATAAAACAATAACTTTGAGACCTGAACCCTTTGCTGAAAATTGATTACTATTCATCAAATGCTTTTATCAAAGCTAGAAACATTATGGGTGGTATGGTGTTGTTTCATAGAATTCACACTCGTGTGAAGAAGCATGTCAATATAGTGTTGAAACTGGACTTTGAAAAGGAATATGGTAATTTAATTAAGATTCTTACTTGAATGTTATGCTCTAAGGGGGGTTGACGAGAAGTGATGTGGTTGGGTGTTACAAATCCTTCACAATGGTATTGTCGACCTTAAAAACCTATTGGTCCATATTTCTAAAGTACTAAATGGGTTAGGCAAAGGGGTCTCTTTCCAAATTTCCTTTTAACCTTGCAGTTGACTACTTAACTAGAATGGTTGTTAAGGAACAATGGATTATTGGTAGGCTTGGCTCTTATATTGCAGTTTGACAATGTACATATGCTACTTTCTATGTACTAGCACATATGCCCATGCATTGCAATGGGAGAGTTATTTTACGAGAAGCAATGCAAGAGATAATTTATGTGTCCACCAAAAACGGTCTCCGAAAGGTGGGTGATAGAGCAAGGAGTTGCAGTCTTCTCATGGGTCAAGTTTAGCCCGTGAAATATTTTATAGTGGTGGGGTTAGTTGGTGTGCCGGCGAGCACCCAACTCGTGCCTTTTTTCCTCCGGGTCCACATCCATCTCGTGGTTTTGGTTGTATCATCATTTGATGGTTGCACGGTGACCTACGAGTCACGGTTGCTTCGACCACTCTCTCCTACAACGACATAACCAGATGTATTACTAATTGTAGAACATAAATCCTATTTCATTAGCACAATTAGGCATGAATGTCCCTTCTTTATTAGGGTTTATTCTCGTTCATTATTGTAGTGCTCACGTGCCCAAAAAAATTCTAATTAGAGTCAAACATCATATTCTCTTTTACTAGCACATATGTTTGTGCGTTGCAATGGGAGAGATTATTTTGCGAGAAGCAACGGGAAAGATAATTGATGTGTCTACCAAAAACGGTCTCCGCAACAGTGGGCAACTGAGCAAAGAGTTGCAGTCTTCTCATGGGTCATCTTTGGCCCGCGAAATCTTGATATCGGTGGGGTTGGTCGGTAGGGCTGGATTAACGAGCTGCTCGGCTCGTTTGGCTCGTTATCATTAAGCTCATTAACATTTATGCCTGTTAATATTAACGAGCGAAAACGTCTATTCAGCTCGGTTCGTTATGGGCTCGTTATGCTCGTGAGTGTTCATGAGTGCTCATTAAGGTAATAAACAACATAGAAGAAACACATGATCCCATGAAATATTCACAATGGAATAAATTAAACAAGAACGTAAAGGTTATAAACAACACAGAACAAACCCATGATCCTATGAAAAATTCACAATGGATTAAATTTAACAAGGATGTTTGGTTCCTGGCGGCTGGCTCCTGGTTGACTCTAGGGTCTGCTGGCGGCTAGAACCTAGGTCTAGGAGAAATGCCAAAGTGGGCTGGGGTGTTGAGCCCCTAGACTGGGCTAACTAGCAACACTTTTGTTAGTGGGCTGATTTAAACTAGGGGTCTCATGTCATACTTTTGAAAATTAGCGAGCTAAACAAGTTAGCTCGTGAAACTCATTTGCTCGCTCGTTAAGCTCGGTAATTTTAACGAGCAAAAAAAATTGTTCGGTTTGGTTCATTAACTAACGAGCACGAGCCGAAACGAGCTGAACTATCGAGCATTCATTATCTCGCGAGCTTCGAGCTTTTCATCCAGCCCTATTGGTCGGTGTGGCGATGAGTACCCAACTCATGCTTTTTTTCCTCCGGGTCCGCCTCCATCTCAGGGTTGTGGCTGCCTCCTTGTTTGGTGGTTGTGCGGCGACCTTCGGGACACGATTGTTTCATCCACTCTCCAACAAACGGCGTAACCATGGATTACTAATTGCAGGTAGGGCTGGGCATATAACCCGAAAAGCGATGTACCGAACCGAACTAACTAAAGCCAAATTCACTGAAACCAAAAACTTCGGTAGTACGTTCAGTTTATATTCCTTGAAAACGGAACCTAGTCCGGTGAATTCGGGTGTGCCCCTCGGCTACCCGAACGGACCGAAAACCGAGTAACGACGTAGGTCTGACCTGCACACTCATTGCTACTCTTTCTCTTTTTTAAGAATCGTTGCTACTCTTTCATGTGAAAATGGACTTGTCTATTTTCTAATAGTGCTCAGCGGCATCATGAAGTGGAGTGGCTGACCCTACGAGCTGCCATTTCTAACTTTACAGAGTAAAAAGTTTGGGTAAAAGAGAAGTACTTACCCCACTTGTGTCAGCCACCAGCCCACCACCGCTCATTTTACCAAGGAGGCTAGCCTTTCAAAATTGCCCGATACCCACCCGCAATGGCGGACCCAGGATTGGCTGACGCCCCAGGCGAGAAACTAAGGGCTAAAAAGGTATCTAAAAAATCCAGTTTCAAGGCAAATAAAATTTAATCTATGTTGCATAACTAATAAGAAACCAAACATAATATTCAATTGCAGCATTTGTTCCATGATGGGCCAACTAATAAAGTAAGACAAATCAAAGACAATATGTAGCATATATAATGATACAAAAGATTGGATACCAAGTCAAAGGATTGGGTGATCTGAGCCTCCCATGGCTACATCTTCCATATAGAAGAAGCTAAACCTTCAATCATAAACTTTGAAATGAAAATTAGTGCATAATATAGCAGGTAAAACTAGTTAATAACATATGAAAAATGTGAAAACTTTCATGCAGGACGAGGCAAAAGGCCTTTGCATATGCGATAACCTTGAAATCGCTCGATGTTCTTTGATTCTTCAATTTTAACAAATACATCTTGCTCAATGTAACATACCATAATGCATCCAATCATCACCAATTTTGTCCCGTGGTTTCATAGTTTGGACTTGAAAAAATGAATTCATTGTCTTGTTTCTTCCTATAATATGACATAGAAACAAAATTTACTAAATGTCTAGCAATGAAAATCATCATCAAACAGTGGCATCAAGCAACAACAATGACATCTAGCACATCTAGGTACGAAAATCGTCATCAAACAGTTTACAGTGACATCTTGAAACAAAAACAGTGGCATTAACATCAAGGACCAATCAATACCTTTGATTTTCTCTCTGCCTCTGCGGCGGCTCGGCTGGCTTCTGAGGACGAACGCCCACCTCGCCGGACGTCGAGCAGCCTGCCGCCTCGCCGGACAGGGCAGCAGCCGCCGCGGCGCAACCTGACGCGGCAGAAGGGATGAAAGGGGAGATGCCCCGGAGCAGACCGGCTAGATGGACACGACGGCAGGTGGACGGCGGCGCGGCGGCGGGCAGTCGCCTAGGGTTCGTCCAACTCGGGGGAAAGTGGCGGCCGGTTCGTCCGTGCTCGCTGCGCGTGTTCGCTGGCTCTCTGTTCCTGCCGTGCGGGCAGCGAAGCGGCAGGCCTGGGCGGATGGGCCAGTTGGCCTGGGCTGGCTACGCTTAGGAGTGGGCTGCGCCCTAGGCCGAAACTACTTTTTTCCAATATGGGCTGAGAAATATTCTCACGCCCCAGGCAATGGCCTGGGCTGCCTGGGGCCCAGATCCGCTCATGCCCACCTGACGCCCTCACGTATCGTCTGATTTGCTTCTCATGTTGGATCAAAGGGACAAGGCGCTGTGTCATGCATGTATCGGGCGAGAAATCATGGTTTGTATAGCACTTCTCTACCCGTACTAGTAGTAGCACTTTATTTTGATGTACAGTGGTTGTAGCTCTTCCTACTACCTAAAGGCTAGGAGAAGTGCTATACAAACGTCGATTTCTCGCCCGATACATGCACGACACAGCGACTTGTCCCTTTGATCCAACATGAGAAGCAAAGGGAGAAGTGCTACACAAACGACGATTTCTCGCACGATACGTGCACGACACAGCGCCTTGTCCCTTTGATCCAACATGAGAAGCAAATCAGACGATACGTGAGAGCGTCGGGTGAGTATCGGGCATAGAGCGTTGTGTGTGAAGCAATTTCGGTACGGGTATTGTACATTCAAAATAAGTGCAACGATTTAGACTGTTGTTAAATAGGTGTTGTTCGGTGGAACCAACGATCAAATTAAAATTTTGGTGCTGACAATCTTCAGTTAGGTTATTTTTCTATCGACCGATCGGTCAGTATTTCCACAGAACCGGAATTTTAAATAGGCCGAAGGACCGACCCAATCGGTTCGGGGAAACAAACACCCAGCCCTAATTGCAGGGCATAAATCTTGTTTCATTAGCATAATCAGGCCCAGTTCTTTCGGCCGATTTTCCTAGAATATTGAGAATCAAAACTCCATCCAGCTTCTCCCACAATCTTGAACCTATATATTTTTAAAATTCTGGGAGAATCGGCCAAAAGAAGTAGGCCTCGGGCATGAATGTTTCTTCTTTATCAGGTTTATTCTCTTTGATTATTTTAGTGCTCACCTGCTCAAAAATAATACCTAACTACAGCCAAACAACATATTCTCTTTTATTGGCACGTGCCCACAATTTCTTTTATTTATAGCAAACCAGCATAGAATAAACACACGCTGCTTATCAACGGATAACGCGAATATTTCATAAAATAAAAATAGCATCATATTCGAAACATTTTTAGATTTTTTGAATTTTTTTAACTTTCAAAAAACATATGAACTGCCAAATATTCTTGGAAATGTGAACAATTGTTTAAATCCTTAACAGTATCCAAAGTGCAAACATTTTTTAAAATTCTATATATTTTTTAAAAACACAAACAAAATTAGAAACGGGAACAATTTCTGAAATTGACAAACTTTTTTATTTAAAACATGACCTTTTATAAAAACATAGACATTTAAAAAAAAGGAACATCCTTTGGACATCCAGAACAATTTTCGAAAAATCATTTTTAGATGCATACATTCTTTCGATTTGTGAACATTTCAATAAAACAAAATTATTTTTGAATATGGAACATTTTATAAAGTGTAATTTTTTAAAAAAAAAATCTAGAACAACTTTGGGAAACACAAACATGTTTTTTGTGATTTTGACAAAATTTGGGAATGACGACACAAAATTAAAGTTTCAAACATTTTTCATAACAGGAAAAAAAATGAAGTTCTGAATACTTAAAAAAATGAAAAAATGAATATATATTTTTTATTGTTAGTTCACGCAAAAAATAAAAAAATAAACTTCAAAGGGAAAAGAAAAAAATAAACAGGAAATAGAAAGAGAAAGGAACAGAAAAAGAAAAATAGAAACATAAGACTGAAAAAATGAAACCGGGCGACCCTGTCTTGGGCGCCCTGTGAAAAACTTCAAATATTTACCGCACTGTTCAGCAAATAATGTTTTCGCACCATGTGGGCATTTTACTTCTTGGAAGTTGGAATATTTTATAAATGCCGCACTGTGCGATTAATTTTGGAATGAGAACCAGACATTAAAGTTTCGGAAAAAAATCATTACAGGAAAAAAAATGGAATTCTGAATATGTAAAGAATTATAAAATACAGATTAACTTGGAGGGGAAAAATAAAAAGAAACAGGAACGAGAAAGAGAAAGGAACAGAAAAGGCAAAATAGAAACAAAACACTTAAAACATACAAAACGGGCCGGCCAGTCTTGGGCGTGCTGTGCGAAGCTCACACTATTTGGCGCCATGTGCGGAAAATAAGGTTTTCCAGCTCGTGGGCAGGATACTAAGGGGCTGGCTTCGCTTGGCCAGAGCAGGCACGGCCCATGTACGAAATTCAGGACAAACATTTTTCTCTTCTAGCGGACAGACGCATAAAACTTTAGTACCACCTCGGATAGAAAAAAAAAAAAATTTTGACAGTGAACAGATCA
Organism: Secale cereale; assembly: GCA_902687465.1. Lineage (NCBI taxonomy): Eukaryota > Viridiplantae > Streptophyta > Magnoliopsida > Poales > Poaceae > Secale > Secale cereale. The sequence continues at coordinate 740,290,258 of LR738712.1, forward strand.
AAAAATCAGAGAAACACTCCTTCTTTAATAGTAGGTATAGATATAGATATAGATTATAGTCATGATCTTGAAACAACTCTCTACCTCAAGTGTATGCCCAACATATTTTTTTGGTAAGTGAGGCATTTTTTTAACATCTTCCAACAAAAGGTTTAATTATATTGTATCTTATTTGGAATCAATTTCTTGGTAAGTGAGGCATTTAAAGTTGGTGGAGATTTTTTTCATTTCTCATATTTATGTTGATAAGTTTGGTTGCAAGTTTCCAAGTTCCCTATGAAATATCTTGGTGTTGGGCTAAAAAATGCATATTGGAGTTTTCTTAATCTCAGTTTCTGGAAGAAAAAAATGATGCTTGGAAAGGGGGTTCTTCGCCCATGGGAGTAAGAGTTGTGCTACTAATATGTCTATGTTCATAATGAACAAAAAAATTATCAAGAAACTTGATAATCATAGGAGATGTCTTTGGCAAGGTTGTGGTTCTATAAACCCATAGCATGCGGTCAAATTGGCTAGAGTGTGCACATCTTAATGTAAAGGGCCCCCGGGTGTTACAGATTTGAGGAAGTGGAATTTCGGTCTCATGGTCAAGTGGGGTGGAGGTTAGAAAATGTAGTTGTATTGTGGCAAGCATTGTCCAAGCTAAATACTAGTATATTCAGGTTATTGTTTACGTAAACCTTGTTTTCCTAACCTCCACCCATGTTGCAAGGTCATTTTAAAAGTCAAAAAGTTTATATGGTGGCTAAAAGACACCTTGAATAATCAAATATCTTTGTGTGATAAGTTTCCTCGGGTAGTGGAATGATATATGTGTTGTTGTTAATAGGTTGCCTACGTCTAGTTATCCAGTGGTGTTTTGTGGGACCTTGGGAAGAAATTGAAACTCACTACTAAGTCTATGTATAAGTGGCTAGAGAGCAATCTAGTTGGGAGCACTTTAGCTGGATCTAGAATGCTAAGCTTACTGTTAAAAAAATCTCTGGCAGCTTTCACAAGATGTTGTGTTGTAAAGAAGTCGTAAGGAAGATAAGCTAGTTGGGCAAATCCTACATGATAAAATTGAATTTTTCACAACATTCGATTTTCCTCTATCATGTGGCCAGGATTATCTGGAGAACGATGTGGTATGTTTGGGCACTTCTCTTTGCACAAATAACATTTGGCAACTTTATTCTTGGTGTTACTCATATTTCCCTAGTGGCGAAGAGTTTTACACGGTCGGTTGGAAGATATATGTAAAACTAAGAATAAATCCACCTTCTAGAATAAGTTGATCAAGATCCCCTTTGAAGTTTTGTTTGTTGCTTTGTCCTCATTGCTTTCTTGGCTAACTCTCCACAAGCCCGTAAAAATGGATGCTTTCAAGTATTGAGCAGGGTGGGCGGGTGATCTGGGAACCACCCTGAGTTTTTTTTAATAGCCCATATATCATAGCAAAAATAAATAAAAATTCATCTTAGACTAAAATTAGTCTGAAAAGTTTAGTATTGGTCCACCCTGACTGAAAAATTGGATAAGCCATAGGATCACGAGCACGCACCCACACGTTCGGTTTGTGAACTCACTTTGTTCCTTTACCATTTCCTTTCATGTAAAAGAAGATGTTTCTGTTGAGAAGTTAATAGAAACGGTGGTAGCCCGGTTAAAAACTTTATGAATTCTAGTTTCTATGCTGGTTACCTCATTTAACCACTTTTCATCCAGATTGCCCCATTTAGCAAAAGTTTCACCAGTTTTTACCCCATTTAAAGTATTTTAGGTTGCAGATAACTGGTAATTATTTTATCTGACAAAACGAGTTGTAGTTATGTCTGGTACGATCCAACACCAGGAAGCAAATGGGGTGAAGAAGAATGAGGTGGAATCAATGAACAAGGAGTTGTGTGACCTAAAGAAGAAACTGATCAAAGCGAAGAGGCGCGTATGTACACTTGATGACCGTGAGAAGAAAAAAACATGTCCGACTAAGTCACTGGACCAGTTATAGGACACACTGAAACATTAAGAGAAAAAATGGGACCTGATAGATCAATAAATGAGGTAAAGACTAGCAAACATTTTGCTAAATGGGATAATCAAGAGGAAAAACTGTTAAATGGAGTAATTTGCATCAAGAATGCCAAAATAGGAGGTAAAACTGGAATTAACTCTTAATCAAAACATATTGTGTGCATCTTGCTACAATTTTTCATATGATCGACATACATGTTAGAATTAATTGTGACGTAACTAGAGTTCCTTTAGGGTTCATTTTGCACACAAATAATGAGCCATGGAGCAGTGAAAGACCAAGAATATGAGTACTGAGGATGCCAAACCTCAATACGTCCATACAAAATTTAGAAAACTTACAATAAAATGATATAATTTAGTCCAAATAGTCTGAAATGGCACTAAGTTGAGGGACATGGGGTTTCTTAGCCCGAGCTCATATGAGCTCGGGTCAACAGTAAAATAGGAGAAAAAAATGAAAAACAATTCTGAACATTTTGAATTATTTTAGTGACAAAGGTTTTCAACGCTTGCAAAATTTCATCGTGAAACGACATTTGTAGAGGCCATGACTAAAAAAATAAAATCGATGCTCCAAAAATTTCATTTCCAACAACATTTTGAAGTGATGATTTTTTTTATTTTTGCCATGGCTTCTAAAAATGTCATTTCACGATGAAATTTCGCAAGCATTGAAAACTTTTGTCAATGTTTGTCACCAAGAAATTTCAGATTTTTTAAATCTATTTTAAATTATTATTTTACTGTTCACCCAAGTTCATTTGAGCTCGGGTCAATAGTAAAATCAGAAAAACAATCCAAAAAATTCTGAAATGTTTTAGTGACAAACATTGGAAAAATACTTCAATGCTTGCAAAATTTCATCGTGAAATGGCATTTGTAGAAGCCGTGGCTAAAAAGGAAAAATCGATGCTCCAAAAATGTCATTTCCAACAGCATTTGGAGTGATGATTTGTTATTTTTGCCACGGCTTCTAAAATGTCATTTCACGATGAAATTTTGCAAGCATTGAAATCTTTTGTCAATATTTGTCACTAAAAAATTTCAGAATTTTTTTAATCTATTTTAAATGTTTTTTTTTTTGCTTTTACTGTTCACCCAAGCTCATTTGAGCTCGGGACTAGAAGAGTACTTTTGCTAAGTTGGTGCACTAATAATAATATAAACATACTACTCCCTCCGTCCCATAATATAAGAGCATTTTTGGCACTACACATTTTGCATTTTCGAAGGCCCATATGGCACCCCCGCTAGATCGGTCACTGCCACAGAGCAATTACACATGAAATCTTAGATTCTAGTAGTTCTTTTACTCTTTGTAATTTCGTCCATGAATTTAGGAGCTCGAATTTCGAGGCTCGCAATCTAGCGAAGCATGCTGTTAAGTTAGGGATGGGCCGCCATGTTTGGTTAGGACACCCCGGAGATCTTTTGTTCGTCCCTGTAAACATTGTGACGTAATAATAAAGCTTCGTATGATTGCCTCAAAAAAAAAAGTTGAGGCGCATTTGCTCACGATGGCGCACTTGAACTTGTCGCTCACAAGAGCCATAATTGTGGTATACTTTGGTCAGAAACGCAAGGCCCTACGACTATACCTAGACCGTATGCACTTGTGATATAAATATATAATCATTGCCAACGTGCCGGAACGGCTATTTTCAACCTCCTTTGAGAAGGACAAGATATGTTGTTGACCACGGCACTGATGCACAGCCGAGGCAAGAATTAGATGGAGGTGGGAAATGCGCGCGCGTCACAAGAAGTGGTCTATGATGGGGGTGCAAATTGGCTCAAATTCTCGGTTTTGCCAATAAAATACTAGGAAATGTTTGCGAAGAACAGATCTACAACCAGTCGCTTGGACGCTTTGGGGTTGGAACTTGGAAGTGGACAACCACTATTATTGATCAGACCAAAGCAGAGATTCCTTTGCTTTTCGCTCGAGATGCACTTTGCCGGTCGGCAGATCCGACATGCACAACAGCAACGAATGAATGAAAAGATTTACACTTCCTAAAATTATGGATCATACACTCCAGCCATGGCCAGATGACGCTGAGGTAAAGGAGAAATGCTCTAAAGAAGATTGTTCTGAATCTCTCCAGCTCATAACTTCACAAATTATGGAGAGGAGCCAACCTGAACGTTTTAGCTTCATGAAGTTAATTTTTTTTTTTTCGAAACGGAGGCAAAGATTGCCTCATCTATTAAATAAGCAGAAGAGAATTGCCCAGTTAATTACGGAAAACCGGGCCAAAACCGTAACAACAAGGGCCGAGCCCACTCCCGACACACACAGGGCAAAGCCCACCCTAATCGACAACAAGTCGACCTGCGGCCAGACAACGCAGCCCCGACTCTGACGGAGAGCTCAGAAGAACAAAACCAGGCAAAAGCTGGCGCCACGGAAGATCGCCGAACGGCTACTTGCAGCCAGTCATCGTATACCACAGGGCTCCGCCGCCGCAGCTTCGACTCCACAGCAACAAACAAACCGAGGCAAAACCGCAGACACGCCGGAGAAGAGCCGACTACCGCAACCATAGCCGCGTCGCCGACATCGCTCCCACCATCATCGTTGCCACAGAAACCTGGTCGCCACAGAGATCCTCTCGGGGCCGCCGCCCCGACATCCACTGCTCCATCGCGCCCAGCGCAATCCACCGGCACCGCCTTCCGGGGCCGCCGCCCCGACATGCCACCGCCCGCACACGAGCTGCAGCGCCGCACAACCCGGATGCCCGTAGCCCACGCTGCTCAGGGCAACCGCATGCAGACCACGAACGCCGCACCACATCCGGGGCCGCCGCCCCGACATAAAGTCAGACCGCCCCCTCTAGGGCGCGTCGACCGAGCCGACAAACCTGCCACCCAAGAGGCCAAGATTGCCACCCAGGCGAAGATCGAGACGCAACCCCGCCTCATGGAGACGCCTCGCGCATCGCATTCCGAGGCCGCCACCTCGGCGCACATCCGCCGTCCGGGGCCGCTGCCCCGGCATCCACTAACCCCGACGCAGGAGAAAACCCAGCCGCACCAGGCACAAGCTAGCTCTCCAAAGCAACGCCCCCAAGAGGGAAATGACGAAGACGCCGTCGTCGCCCGCTCCGGAAATCATCCGGAGCTTAGGTTTTCACCCGGAGAGCCCAAGCCCCTCGTAGAGGAAGAGGGGTTCCTCGACGACGCCTCCAAGAAGGGATACGACGCCCGAGAGCGCCGCCGTCGACGGCACCGACAAAGTCGGGTCTAGGCTTTCGCCCGGAACACTCCCATCCCCACAGAAGCTTGCAGATCTGGACCATCCGCGAGCGCGGAGATCATCGGAGCTGTGCCGCTACGCCTCGCGTCCTCCGTTGCCGACCACCGAGCTCAGCTGCTTCAGCACTCACCGCAGCACCTCAAGCTACGAGCAAATGCCAGCACACACGCTGGGAATCCCAACAACGACCACGGCCAAGACGCCATGGCACACGGTCCGGGGCCGCCGCCCCGGCTTCCTTCGCGCGCCCAACAGCTTGCCGCCCCTGGGCCAACGCCCCACGAGGCCAGAGCCGCCGCGCCGTCGCCACACCTGCGCCCGTGCGCCCCGACCCCGCCGTGCCTCCTGCACAGCCAACTCGCGGCAGAACCGCGCCGCCCTTCGCGCCCCCACGGACGCAGCCCCAAACCGCTGCGAACCACCACAGGCCCCCCGCCGGAGACGCGCGAGGCCCCCCGCCGGAGACGCGCGAGGCCGCCGCGCCGACAGCCGCCGGCCCCCACTGCACATCGCGCCGCCGCATCTGGATCGAGATCCGCCAGCCGCGACACCCACAGGATGAGCGCCGAGTGACGGAGGAGACCCCGCCGCCGCCACCACCACGCGGGCTTTGCCCGGCGGTGTCCACCGGCGGCGGCGAGGGGGAGGAGCTGGAGAGGGGGGGCGCTGGCTGCCGGGGTGAGTCGCCGCCCGAGTCGCCAGAGCTAGGCGACGCGGGGGCCGGTTTCGAAGTAACGTGTCAATTAGGCTTAGGACTTCACTCATGAAGTTAATTTCACGAAGCTAAGATGGGCCGGTAATGCAATTTTTGGAACACGGGTTTCCCAGCTCCACGTTTTCAAGAATCTGGAATCCCTCTTATGTACACACAAATTGCCACCGCTCAACAAACCGGTTCAAACCCACGTCTTCCTCGTTCAACAGATACACGCATGAACAGCTCGGCCATATCTCTCCCCCCCCTCCCCCCATGTTCTCCCTCTCCAAACCCTCACCGCCACCGTCCCACCCAGCCCGCCCCGTCGCCAGCTGATTCCTCCCCAAGGCTTACATATCCGCCCTTCCCATCGAGTTCCCCGCTGGTTCTCGTCCTCACCGCCAGCAGTATTTGCGTCAGCAAGGGGCAACGCAACCATGGGAAGGAGGTCACCCCACGCCATTAATGCCCGAGAACCCTCCCTAGTGCGAGGAGCATCTCGAAGACCAATCCCCATCACCCAAACCACAAGGTGAGCTCCTCCTTACTTCTTACCTATAGTGTACCGTGTGCTGTTCACACTGTTAATGGAAAATGCAAAAAAAAAAAAACAGTGATGACCACTTTTTTTGTCAGCCTGTGTGCAGTTCGGTCCAAAATGGGCTCAGCAGGCCTTTAGCTCCCCAGCTGGGCTGGCATAGGAAGTTTCACAACAGGCCGCTAACGAAAGAACAAGAATGAGCTCTCAGCCAACAGCAGCAACCACTTGTAGCTTTAAATTCTAGCAAAAACATGCGATGAAAACAGGATACTGCATTCACAAACAAGCAAAGCCTATGGAAGAATACACTGGCAAGCCTTCCGCGCCACAATCAAGAATACACTGGCAAGCCTTCCGCGCCACAATCATACGCTACATGTATGGAATGGTAACACACAATTACAGTGATTGGCTATAGAAAATTTTCATCTCCTACAAGGTTGTTATGGCTATTGTAATATCACATATACTACACATCTGTATAACGATTTATTGAAAAGCTCCCCATCAACAACCAACTCTGCACCCAATTGGGTACGGAAAATGTGCCGTACACGACCAAAGAATTGCCTATGTTGCTGCAAACAAGCCTGCCAAGATTGATCCCATTAGAGTATCATCCTTCCACTCCTTCATTTGTGGGATTTGGCCAAGAAGCAATAAATGGCTCATTGGTTACTAAGCATCAACCCATTCCGAAGTTGCATGATAAAACTGGGATCGCAATTGTTTACCCTCGGAAAAACGACAGGTTTAACCATTGAGCTGCGGTTCCCTTGGCGCCTACTCATCATGTTGGGTTAGCACTGCAAGAAGAAACAAAAGAGTAAATTTGGGAAAAATGTATATATAGGAACAAATAAGACATCTTGTGAAACAAATAAGACAAAAACATAAAACAGTCAGTTATATATGCATTAAACCTCCTAATAAATAGCAATGGTGTATATTGAGGTAACTGGATTTGCTTTAAAAAGTAAGCAACTCTAGAAGGGTTCGGCTATCCTAGAACTTGCGGGCAAAGCCAGTGAATCACCATAGACAAAATTTGGATTTTTACATTTGCCAAACAATTCTTTTAGGCTGGCGAAGTTCCTTCATTGTTCGTACCCCACTGTTCCTCACCCTCATTCCCATTTACAAGAACGGTTTCTTCAGGTTCATCAGTATCAACTTGGACAGCTTCATCCGCGTTCTCCTCCGTTTCCATTACCTAACGAGGAATTTTATTTTGTTATTTCAGAAATTAATAGAATGGTATTGCGATAATAATCATATAGGAGTAGAAGATGAAGCAATGGCATGGCATGGTGATCAAGACATATAACAAGTTTTCTAAAAGCACCAAAGAATACTGCAAATGAGGCATACTGCAAATACAATACCTCTTCATCAGGCTCTCCATTTTCATCGAGTGCATCCACTGGTTCCTCTTCTTCTATGACCTGCATACTTTTGAAAGCTTCCACAAGAGTAGTGTTTGACTTCTCAGCATGATTCAAGTACTCATCTGCAGAAGGATAGTGCCCCCTGCACATACAAGATATGTTATTGCAAAAGATTTGTCTACTTCAAAATTATGAGATGGGAAACGATTTTTTAAATAGGAAAAATTATGGGATGTCCAATGCAATGCAATAGAAGCTAACATTTGATATTATTACACTACAAGGAAAAAAAATATGCAGCAATTTTTACCTCTGGGAAGCAACAGTCTGTTCTACAGTAAGTGCAACCTGCCAGTCTTCAAATAAATTTGGATACTCAGCAGGATCTGCCAGAGAATCTGCAGCTTTTGGATTAACCTGCAAAGAAGGAACAAATGAACAGAAGCCGAGGCCGACAATACTTGAATACACTTTCGTACTTTAAAAAGACTTCTCAGCAAGAGAGCATAAGATCAAAAAATTACTTTGCTGAGGTCTTTTCTCCAAATTGCTACAATCTCTGAAACTTTGCTCGGAAGATAAGAACGTGCCATTAATGCAGCTTCAGGTATACGATTGCTGCGGAGTACATAAGATGTAGTTCAGATTTAAACTGAAGCGCATGCCAATTAATTCATCACGGAAGAAAAGACCAACCTGTCTACAAGCAACTGTATGCAATCTTCCAATTTACCAAGCATAAAGAGGCAGAGGAAAGCAACATTGTTTTTTCCATGCTCTTTTGCTAGAGAAGCAAGCTTTTCGACTCCTTCAGCATCTCCAAGAGATGAGTATAGTAGCAACAAGCCACTTAAGTCCTTCGCTTGCAGAAGACACTCTTCCGATGCCTCGAGCTGCAATGCGTAATTTGTGAAATACTGAGAACACTAAGCTAGCACAGTTAATACAAACGCAGATTTGTACAATCAGTCAATTATATATGTTGATTTAAATTAAGTGCCACCATAGGGCTGCAATACTGATCAATGGCCGATAACCATTTTCATGGAGAAATTTTTGCAAGGGAAAATCTTGGAAGGTTTTTTTTTTTCAAAATGAATGTTTGATTTGAATTTTTCTTCTGTATTTCAACCAGATTTGTACAATCAGTCAATTATAT
>LR738712.1:740299435-740311956 GCA_902687465.1 Secale cereale
TGTTTGATTTTAATTTTTCTTCTGTATTTCAACCAGATTTGTACAATCAGTCAATTATATATGTTGATTTAAATTAAGTGCCACCATGGGGCTGCAATACTGATCAATGGCCGATAACCATTTCCATGTGAAAAAAATGTGAGGGAAAATCTTGGAAAAAAAATTTAATGAATGTTTGATTTGAATTTTTCTTCTGTATTTCAACCAGATAAAATGATTCAATTCAGAACAAATTGTTAGAAAATAGAATTTCAGACTTACAATTCAACTGAAAACTTAACCACTTGTAAACAGTAATTCATTAATTCTAGAAGTCACATATCAACAACCTTTCATAAGATTTAATCATTTAAGAACCAACCTTCCCGGTGGACATGGCGAGCTCACCAAGCTGCTTCCACTTTGATTCGCTTTGTGCTTCTACAGCAATAGCCTGCACGCAAATGATGACCAGAAAGTTAGTGCTAACCAGCAGCATAGAATACCTTACATCACATATGCTCTCTATGATGTGAAATTGTGAAGGTAAAAAAACACATGAAATTGTGCGGTGTACCTTCGCGACTTCTAATTTTCCAAGCTGCACAGCCAAATCAAACTTATAATCAGCATCAGTGGCTATCTCAAGAGCCTCCTCCAACATTCCTCTGGACTCCAAGAAATGAGCAACACTGCCATATGAAAAGGGAGACCAGAGCTAAGTTAGAATATAACGGATTAAGCCATCATACACTTCTGATCCTACAAGCTGAGTATATTACAGTTGTGATATTGAGATAAACGGCATCACAGTTACAAGATATGACAGACATCATAAACATGGTACTAAGCACAAATTTCAAGAACTCATCTTGCTCTGTTACTGTTTTAAACAAAAATGCTTTCGTTTATTCAGAAAACGGAGTGAGCCCCCAAAAATATAAATAATTAACAGAACCTATCCCTGTGGGTCAAAGACAGCCACTAACCTATTATATTGTGTCTTTGGTATGGACGGTAAGATCTCATTTGCACTTTCCAAATCCCCACGCATCACAAGCGTCTTGTATTCAATCAAACTGAGAAGTAATGTATACCCAATGACACTGCAACGAGACAATGTATTGGTTAGAGAAAGCAACAACAGGTGATACATAAGAACTGAGGCTATGGACAAAAAAGCAAAAGAACTGAGGCGTATTCAAGCAAACGCACTTAAACTCCTTGTCAATAAGATAAACTCGACTTTGATTCGCAAGATATCCCATCAAATACATAGGGCGATCCAAGTGATACATTGTGGTGACCTGTAAAGACAGTGTATAACTATATAAGCAAATAAAGTTGTATCACACAAATATCCATATAGAGAACGCTAAGACCAAAAAAATATGTTTGTTCAGAGCAAACAGTCTTTACCTCACCACCAACGCAATAATTTAGGCGCCACGATGAGTTGTTATAAATAAAACAGTCTCCAACCCAAATCCCTGTTCGCACTCGCTCATTGACCTCATGAAGCAACTCAAAAGCATCTTCAGCGCCTTCCTCGTCAGCAGGCTTTCCACCTTCCAAGTAGGCAGCAACAACATCTCTCTACAGGGACAATAATCATAAGCAAAATTTCATGCTTGTTCTAGAAAAAGATGTTATGTAAGAACATATTCAAAACTCATGGACCAAGGGAAAGTTGTAACAACATTTTAGTAAATGCAATAACATACATTGTACTTCAGGATGTAGAATGATGTATCACTTGCGATTGCAACTAGGTCTCCACTGTCAGCCCAGTAGACGTTCTACAAGCAGTCAAAAACAGGTTACTGAAATGTGGACTCCACATATTCATAATTACAATAAAATATACTTAACTCACCTTGACAGTCACATCAATTCTGCGAATTAGTCTACAATCAGCCCAGTCATAAAAGCAAATAAAGTCACTGGAACACATTGCCAAAAGTACCCCACCAAAGATACGCTCTGCAGAGAATGTAGGACGGATAGTTTTCTTCTCCTGTAAATGAGACCATTTAAGTCAGGAGATGCATTGCTTTCATAATATGGATTAGAATGGTTTGCAAATTGTATACAAATGTGATAGATACAAGATGCCAGACCACATGTTAGTTCAACATACAGTTGTATGATTTCTAGATTAACGAATATGGTTAAGCACTTGAACATAAGTAAAGCATCCCCTTCAGCTGAAGAACTGCCATATGATGCAATACACCGCAACACTAAACTACACTAAACCGTAAACCTACAACGGTCTGTAATTCCTTTCTCCAAATATGACCATAAGTATTAGCATAAAACAAATTACATGATGTAAAACTCTAAACTGAATTAATATAAGAGTTTGACAGAAATATTCACTGATTAAAGCAGTATATAAACATCACAAACTAAAAACACGAACAGCCCCAAAGAGATCTTAGAATAAATGGGACAAGTCACATCGATCTTGCAAAAATTGCTGGTAAAAAGGCCAAAAATAATAGTATACCACCCACCTGGAATGATTTATTGAAAATCTTTATTCTTGATGTACTTTCTCTGATTGCGTACTCTCCTTCTGATGACCAAGCGAACTCTAACGCGGATCCAAATGATCTATTCCTCCAAGCCAGTGCAGTATAGATTATGTATTCACCATCTCCGCATACAACAACAAACCGACCATTGGGGTTATGCTTCAAGCTCTAAGCAAACAAAAAAATTAAGCCATAGTTAGATATAATAATCAAGATATGTGAAACAACAAATGTTAACTAAAAAAGATAACAAAACTTTAACTTAGTATCATATTAAGCAACAAAACTCAAGGTGCTGATCTGCTAAAGATTTATCCATGAGTATAGAAGATGCATAGATGGGAATATTCATGGAAAACCAAAGCTTGTAGTATTCTTCAGTGCACCAGTAACAACTCTATATGATTATTTTTATGTGTGCAAAGTTGATAGGTATGTATAAGAACATGAACATACTCAAGTTATAACCCCTATAACCTATTACAGTAAGCAATTCATATGTTCTTTTTGAAGCTTATCCATTTAATTGTCAACAGTCATATAGAAGATGCAGAAATGGACAGCTGCTGTTATGCATATCAAGACATGGATGAGTAGTTTATGCAGGAGTTCAGATACTTAGGTATGCTGTAACCAAGGTTGGAAAAAGCGGTAGGCGTAAGCGAGGCGGTCGGCCTTCGCCTAGTGCCTAGGCAGTGCCTAAGCGCCCTAGGCGTAGCCTAGGCGATAATATAGTTTTTACTCGTAGTATAATTGTGATTATTATACGGGTGTTGATATTATTTGGAGTATATAAATAAGTTAATTATCGATTAATGCCATTGGAATATAAGCCGTTTGGCATATCAGTGCAGTATTTGGCCTGATTTCTAGCTTGGGTAGACAATTCCTTGCTTGCCCTGCCTAGACCTCCATTTATGCCCTAGGCGAGGCGTTTGGCCATTGCCTAGCGCCTAGGCGTGTCTAAGCGCCTCCTAGGCACTGCCTTTTCCAACAGAGGCTGTAACAATACTAAGGAGAGCTAAATATGAAGAGCATTGTACCATCCAAAAGTACCTGTGGGTAAAGATCACAGCTGCCTAACTCCTTCACAGCTAGGGGCAATCTTTCCCCATCTGTAGCCTGGTATCAAACATAATAAGCGATCAGCCGAACTTCTCAATTTAATTAATTTGTTTACTGAACAGGCAAACTAACCTCAAAGTTTGCACCAACAGTCTTTATATTCACAGTCTGTATCTCGTTATGCTTTGCCCAGATGATTTTTCCACTGGCATCCATACTTGCTACTGGTACTTCGCGACCCATTTTAATCATAATAGTTCCCTCATCATAACCAATCACCATTCTAGACAATAAGCAAATGGTATTATTAGTTTCATGATTGGAAAACAGGGAATAGCACAACCAGGCCCATAAAGTGTGGGCAACAAGAAAGAAGATAAACTAGTTGCGTAAATAAGAATGTGAAAACTTAACATCTAGAAACATAGGCATATTGCAAGAAACATACTCCCTCCGTCCCAAAATAAGTGTCTCAAGCTTACTACAACTTTGTACTAAAGCTAGTACAAAGTTGAGACACTTATTTTGAGACGGAGGGAGTACAAGTGAACAGAACAAGAAGGCATAGAAATATATTGGTAAATAACCATCAGTTGACAATGCTAGGTTTTGTAAGTGTCAAATGGCATGCTTAACCAACAATTATGCACGTGAAGGAATATTAAAAGCAAACATAAATAACTTGTAACAAGAACTTCACATTAATTTATAAAGCACAACATCAGTACACATCCGCTAAATAGAAGAAAGATATCACAATGTAATACTCCTAATTCATAGCAAATTATTATTTTGATAGCTAGCGCCCATTGGATAGGTGATGACAACAATTAAAAAAAGCAGAAATCAGATGATCATTCATTACCTTCTTGATCCCTTCATGTATCCAATAGCCCAGACTCGCTCAAGGCCATAGTTTAGTGTGTTCTCAAGCCTACATAAAAAAGTGAATAAAAAACTAAAATTAAGAACTTCTCACCTTTGTGTAATTTGCAGGACTAAACAAAAGTAATGTGCTATCTCAGAGGTTGACATATTTTCCAGATTATTACAGAACATATCATATAAGCAAACTGATTAGTATATTTAATTATTTATTACCGTGACAATGACAGATATCTCTTTTCATACAAATAAGCAGATTGCATGGTTTTCGAGTCGCTCGACTAGTCGTCGACGACGAGTCGCAGTTGCAGGAGCGACTCAGGCTCTCGACTCGACTCCTGGCATGAGTCGAACGACTCGAGCGACTAGTCTCGACTAGTCACGACTAGTCGCTGTGTCTGAGTCGAACGACTCACTTATTTTGGGCCCCCATGCGTTTTCTTGCAGTATTTGCTTGGCCCATCGGCCCATCCCACCCCTGGAAACCTGTAGATCGATCCATTCCCCCTCACCCCCGACCTAACCCTCTCCCTGGCGGCTGCCTTCCCTCCTCCCCTGGTTGCTGCTGGTGGTGTGCTCCTCCCCTCCTCCTCTGGCTGCTGCTGCTGGTGTGCTCCTCCCCTCCTCCTCTGGTTGCTGTTGTTGTTGTGCTCCTCCACTCCTCCCCTGGTTGATGCTGTTGCTGTTGTGCTCCTCCACTTCTCCCCTGGTTGCTGCTGCTGTTCTGTGCTCCTCCCCTGCTACCTACTGCTTAACTCATGTCGACTCATCGCCATGTCGACTCGTCGACCGTGAGTCTAGACTAGTCACGACTAGTCTAGAGTCGCCCCCCACGAGCGACCCGTCGACTCATCGACTCGAAAACCTTGGCAGATTGATATAAATTTATCAACCTTACGATTATCTACAGAAACGGCTCATAGTAGGAGTGTACTTGGAGAACTATTGGGTCCGACTATAAACTCTAGAGGCTTGAGAGCACATGCCACGAACAAAACTTGATGCTCCATAACATTTGGGGCTGTAGAATGACAATGTTGAAGATGGCAAAACAGTTGACCCCATTAAGTTAGCACATCATGCAAACTGATAAGATTCCACGGGGTTGAACATAGAAGAGTACAAACAAACACTAAAAGTCTACTGGTGCCATGCTCATGGGCCTTAAAAGTTCATTGTGCCTGCATAGGGGAGTCAAGCCTGTTGTTTAGCAACATTCTGGTTGTTGAGAAACAGTCAAGAGATCTCTAAACCAAACTTTAAAGAGTTGCTTCAGTAACCGATTTTTCTCTTGGGTAAGAACTAAGAAGTAAAGTGGCCAACATGAGAACTAGGAAAGATAGATCCAGAGTTCGCACTAACACATTGTTGATACAGTAAAGAAAGCAACCTGTAAGTTGTTGAATGCCATATACGAACTGTCCCGTCTTCCGATCCAGTAATGATTATAGGAAGCTCAGGATGGAAACAAACAGCAGAAATGTTGTGTGTATGGCCTTCAAGTGTCTGAACACAGCTCTTGGTTTGGTAATCCCAGACCTGGTTTATCATAATTATCCATCTTAGGATTGAACCGACACCTAAAGGTTCAAAATACTACAGCGGGTAGAAAAGACAGACCTTTGCAGTGGAGTCATCAGAACCAGTAATCAAATAGGGTCTGTCACCACCAGTGAAGTAATCAACACAGTTCACACCCTTTTGATGTCCATCTAGCGTAAAATTTGGATCTGGAGAACCCAAACTCCATATCTGCCATTTCAGATTAAGAAGCATTAATGAACAAGACCACACCATGAGTCATGGCTCATACAAACATGTCTCCGCAGATGAGGGGGTGTGAAACAGACCTTTGTAGTGCGGTCGAGAGATGCACTTGCAAAAGTGTTAGTATCCTTTGGATTGAAAGTAACCTGCATGACATAATGGGAATGCCCCTCAAAGATTTGAGTGCACATCCACCCTTTGTCCCAGTCCCAAAGCTTTATCAACATGTCATCAGATGATGACAGCACATATGGAAGAGTTGGATGGACTGCTACACATCTGATGTAATCAGTATGAGCCTCAAAAACTTTAATTTTGTCCATGGTATTGTAGTTGTATACACGAATGAACATATCATCTGCTCCGGCAACAACCCATTGTTTCCTTGACACAAATTTTGCCGAGCGCACTGAAATTATGTTCAAATATACATCATACAGTTAAGTCAGTTCCAGATTCCACTTCCAGCACAAATTCTATTTACATGCGAAGATATGTATGTTGTATATACCTGGCAGCTCTGAAACTTCGAACGATTTCACCATGGTCTGCAAGATATACAAAACAAACATATTAAATAATCAAATTCTGTGGAGCCAGCTTTTAAACTTTTATACAGCAGTACTCCATAGATAAACTTGTCAAGAATTTGATTAGTAAATAATGTATTGAGCAACAAAAATGAGAGGAGGCAGGGAAAGCTTTTGACATACTAGACCGTATGTGCATAATTCATCTTGTTAAAACCTATTTAGCATAAATTCTAAGGCACCACACATGATTTCGAGAAGCTCAGTTTGGCTTATTGTATCCTAAAAAGATCAACAAAATCTAGATAACGAAATAGTAAAGGATGTACTTATGTCACCATTTTACATTTTCACATGAGGGTATATGTGTCAGCACAGAGGGTATCAGTACTTGGGTGGTCAAATTCTTGCTCCTTACAGCACTTTCTACTTGTCAAAAGCTTACAGCACTTGATCAGAATTACGGCATGGGAAATTCTCCACAACTGAGCAATAAGCAAGGAATCATGAACAACAGAAAATACATCAGATCAAGCTCTAGCGTCAGGGGTTGAAACAATTAAGCCTTAATCGTGTCCTGTTCATGTGGTAGTACTTCGTCTTTTGTTGCAGGAGTGTTAGCACTTGATCGATTGTAACGAATACGAACTGGAGTACCTAACAGTTACTTCAAGAGATTCAACATTATATAACAGGCACAAAATGAACATAAATCCAGCTGTATTAGCCCTTGCCTGAGTCTGGTAGTCCCAGATGCAGAGAGTGCCCGAGTACAAGCTCGCCAGGATCCTGCACCATTGCAAAAACCATAAAACCAAGTTATCAACCGTAGCACACCAAAGGACAAGCAGCACCGACACCGCAAATGCGACCGAAATGCACTGAGCGCCGGGAGAACGCGAGCACTCGCCATGGCTCCGTGGGGTGCAGATCCACCGACTTGACCCTCTCGGACCGCTGCGCGAACTTCCTCTGATCACACCAACAACAAAAACGAACACGAAATCAGCTCTCCGCCACGCCCAACTAACCCAACAACAACAGCAACACCAGCAACCAAAACAGGGCAGCGGGACCGAGATCCAGCACGGGGCCGGGCGGGGGGCGCACCTTGATCTCCAACCTGAGCGGCTGCGGAAACAACAAGCAGAGGGCAACAGCACTGGTCAGATCCCGGCGCGCGCAGCACGAAAATCGCGGCAAAACGAACTGGAGACAGATTCGGGTGGAGCGGGGGCGAGAGCTCAGATCCGCGTACCATGGCGGCGACGGCGCGGCGTACGGCGGGGCGATCGGGCGGCGGGCACGGGCTTATCCCCGGAGATCCGCGTCGGCGGGGACGGTGGCTCCTCGCGGCGCTGCGCGGCGAGGCGGCGAGGGAGCGGGCCGGATCGCGCGAGCTCGGTGGGGGAGCGAAGCGGGGTGGGAGGAGAGAAAGAGATGGAGAGGGGGAGGAAGGAGGGGGTTTTGTGCGTATTTTTTTATTTTGGAACGTTTCAAATAAGTACCTGGTGGTTTAATACTTTAGCGGAAAGCAATCGCACACGATTGTCAAAAAAACAAAAGAGAAAATTACAGGTTTCGTCCGTGAAAACTCACAAATTTGATCTCAAGCCGAAATTATTTTACAAACTAAACTGCTTTTGAAAGTATTTTACTCAGTTGATCTTTAATGTGCAGCGCCTTACAGCAAGGCGTTGCCTCTACTGAACAACGACTAACACCTAGGCGCCACACATGTGCAGCACCTAGCTGTAAGGAGTTGCATTACACTGTGCAACGCCTAGCTCTAATGAGTTGCACAGTAGAGTGCAATGCCTTGTTATGGGCGCTGCACAAAAGAGTAACTGGTATGAAATATTTTCAAAAATAGTTTAGTTTGTGAAATATTTTCGCTTTGAGATCAAATTTGTCATGATTTAGTCTCACAACTCCGCAAACTCGAGAAACACTGGAATATGGTCTCTATACATGCGAATATGTAACATTTTGCGGTCCCTCTACGTGACACTCTACGGTCCCCGCTCTCCTGCCGCCACGCGGACCTGCAATTTTGTGTATAGCTCCCTCGTCTCTTGCAGAAACAACTCGAGCACCCCGGTCCACGCGCCCCTACCACCCCGTCTTCATGCCCCACTTGTCATCCACCTGCATGGAGTAGTCAAATCGGCAAACTTATTCAGTAAGCCAGCCGCCTCCCACGCCACCGCTCCTCCCACTCCGTCTCTTCCTCATCTCCCTCAAATATGTCACCCTTCCCACCCTCACCTAAATCCCTAACCCTTCTCCTCACCCTCGACAATCGATCTGTAGCCACCCCCTTCCAATCCCCAATCCATAATGAAGATCAATCCTTCATTGGTGCAACTCCTCGTTCAGGTGGTTGCCGACGACGCGGAGAAGCTCTCTCGATTGCGCGAGATATGCTCCTAGTTCCGTTACCTTGCGATAAGGTGGTCGGCATCGCCGATTGTCTCACTGATGATGAGAAGGACTGCACGCACCCAAACCATTCTCTTCCAGTGGAGTACCTCTATTGGGCAATGATGGAGGCGGAGAGTGACAATCCGGTGCAGAGGTACCGATGGAGAGCATACATATCAAGCCGTGTCGATGGCGCGACTCATGGCGCGACTCATGGCGCTAGGCAGGACGCGGGTCATGCGGCTATCGAGGGGCGCGGTCCAGGCCATCCAGGGTGCGGGCTGCTAGGCCACGGCAAGGGTGGTGAAGGCAATGTGGCTATGGACGCGCTTCATGTTGCCTCGTCAGCCAACCTGTGTAGGAGGAGGATGCTGATGGCTTCTCGCCCCTCGTTGGTTACCCCAAGTGAAAGGTGTGAGATGTAGCGTAGCGGTAGTTTTCCCTTGGCAAAGATACCAAGGATCGAATCCCGTGAGACTCCGAGGATCGACAAGAAGGTGTCAACTGCTAACGGCGTCAGATACTTAGCGATTGACAGGACCTGCACACAGATACAAATAACTTTGCTCCCAACGAGTACAGAGAGGTTGTCAATCCCTCCGGCCTTGTCGTTTACAAAGGATCAAACGCAAGAGATAATAGTGATAGGTATGACTGCAACTAGTAAATAAGAACAGGAAGTAAATAGATGGTGTGATCAGTGATGGTAATATGGACCGGGGTCCCATGATGTTCACTAGTGATGTCTCTCTCCCAAAAGACGATAAAACAGCTAAGCGAGGTAAACGAATTACAGCTGGGCAATTGACAGGATTATGTGCGCAAACCAATGCTAACTATGCTGCAAAGAAAGGTAGAGGCTCAAAAGCATGGGCGGTACGCCAAGGCAAGTAGACCGAAATCCATCTGCATCTACTACTAATCATCCACCTTGAGATATCTATCCAGAACATCTCGCTGGTATTAAGTTGCGAGTCCCACCCATAGTGTAAACTCAAAGCAACAGACAACTGCATTAAAAGAACTTTGCGTAAAGTAAACAATCCTTGCACCCGCAAGTACAAGCACTGTTGTTTTCCCCCTTGTGGCAACAGCACATCCCCTAGACTCATGTTTCTGTCACTCAAGCTAGTCATCGAGGGGCATGAACCCACAATCAAGCATAACGTTCCCTCTTGGAGTTACTACCTACTACTTGGCCAAAGCAATAAACAGCAACGGAGAACATGCAAGAATTACTCAAGAACATAAATATAAAAGAGGTGAATCAAATATATTACTCACACACAATCTGAACATAATCTCATAATCCATCGGATCCCAGCAAACTCAGCATAGCAACAGCATAAGGATTACATATGTGCCTCGATCATGTAGGGCAGCTCACGAGGTCTAATCGATGAAGAACAAAGAGGGGAGGCGAACATCACATAGCTACTGGTCATGGACCCATGGTCCAAGGGGGACTACTCACAACTCATCCGAGAGGCGTCCATGGTGGTGGAGAGGCTCCCGGTGGTGGTTCTCCCCTCCGGTAGGGTACCGGGAAGAGTTCTCCTGGTGCTCCCGATCTTGGAAGCGCGGCGGCGGCGGAACAGAGATGAGATCGCGAAAAAGGGTTCCGTCCTCGAGGGTTTCGGGACGCGGTGTAAATATATGCCAAAGGGGGGCATCAGAGGAGGTAAGGGGGGCCCAGGCGGCCTGGCGCGGCGGCCAGGAGGGGGGCCGTGCCCTCTGGGCGCCTGGAGCCCCTGTGGCCCCCCTCTGGCCCTACTTCTGCCGCATGGAAGCTTCTGGAGCGCTGATTTTTTATATATTTTTCCCGGAATTTTTCTGGCAATTTAAGTAATGGGAAAACCTGAAATACAAAAACAGCAGAAAACATAAACTGGCACTGGGGTGCACTGAGTTAATAGGTTAGTCCAAATATGATCAAAAGTGTATGGAAGTGCATAAATATCATAGCAATATCACACAAAAGAGGCATGGAGCAAGCAGAAATTATAGATACGTTTTGGACGTATCAACATCCCCAAGCTTAATTCCTGCTCGTCCTCGAGTAGGTAAATGATAACAAGCATAATTTCTATGGTGACATGCTATTAACCATATAAGAACTTTTCACAGTCACATGACAAATGCTTACTGAGATAATGAATCTTTAGTAATTAAGTTGCCTCATGAGAACATCACAAAGAACTGAAAGTTTTATAATATGATACTGAAACACTCAATAGATTTGTAGTGAACATGGTGTGTAAACATGACAAAGTGATACCTCGCTTGCCCCCTTTAGTGAAGCAATACATAAATGCAGGAGCACCTCCGAAGTTTTAAGTGACGACTAGATACAATGATTTCAGAATAAACGATATCATAATCATGCAAAAGACAATGGTACTTTGGGACAATGCACATTACACTCAGAATGACAATCATGCTCTCAATAGTTGGTGCCTTGAAGAAAGAAGGTGGAGACTCTCGAACCGTGGCTTTTGATGGCAAGGTTGAAAACCCGTGGTCGGAAACAAAGACTAAACATGTACCAGAGCTCTTGGTTTTTAAAAACAGAGGTAAAAATTATTTTTGGGATATGCATATTTCGTCAACGAATGCTAGTAGATAACTCAATTACTTCTCGAGCTGGACAAGTTTCGAGAAACGGCTCCCGCACGGGGACGATCACATCCCCTTAATCTCCTTTGTTTATCACTGCCAAAAGTTTTCTGATTTCTCAAGAACAAAGCGTGAAGGAGGGTTTGTTTGTTGTATTTTTTATGAGCCGGGCGCACTCTTTGCTAGTTCCTTCTCGTATTAGGAGTTTGCAGATTAGACATGCAATCTCGGGGTGAAACTTGTCCAACTTAAAAAGATCATGAATTAACTACTACTTCCTCATGAGCTAAAACAGAGGCACAAAAGGGAAATGCTTTTGAATAATTTTGAGATGGTACATGAAAGTTTTCATTAGGAATGGCAAGTAAATACCATGTATAGGAAGGTATGGTGGACTCATATGGCATAACTGGTTTAAAGGATTTTGGATGCACAAGCAGTCAGTCCGCTTAGTGATACGTCCAAAACGTATCTATAATTTCTGTTTGCTCCATGCCTCTTTTGGGTGATATTGCTATGTTATTTATACACTTCCATACACCTTTGATCATATTTGGACTAACCTATTAACTCAGTGCACCCCAGTGCCAGTTTCTGTTTTCGGCTGTTTTTGTATTTCAGGTTTTCACATTACGAGAACTGCCAGGAAAAATCCAGAAAAATTATATAAAAAATCAGCGTTCCAGAAACTACCATGCGCCCGAAGGACAGCCGG
>LR738712.1:740312021-740326201 GCA_902687465.1 Secale cereale
CCTGGGCCGCGCCGGGGGGGGGGGCGCCTGGCCCCCCCGAGGCTCCTCCGATGCCCCCTTTGGCATATATTTAAATCGTCTCGAGAAACCCTCGAAACAGGAACTCTTTTTCGCGATATCATCTCTGTTCCGCCGCCGCCGCCGCTTCCAAGATCGGGAGCACCAGGAGAACTCTTCCCGGCACCCTGCCGGAGGGGAGGATCACCACCGGGAGCCTATCCACCACCATGGACGCCTCCCGGATGAGTTGTGAGTAGTCTCCCTTGGACCATGAGTCCATGACCAGTAGCTATGTGATGTTCTCCTCCCGTTCTTGTGCTTCACTAATTAGTCCTCGTGAGCTGCCCTACATGATCGAGGCACATATGTAATCCTTATGTTGTTGCTATGATGAGTTTGCTGGGATCCGATGGATTATGAGATTATGTTCAGATTGTGCTTGAGTAATATATTTGATCTACCTCTTTTATATTTATGTTCATAAGTAATTCTTGCATGTTCTCCGTTGTTATTTATTGCTTTGGCCAAATAGTAGGTAGTGACTCCAAGAGGGAACGTTATGCTTGATTGTGGGTTCATGCCCCTCGATGACTAGCTTGAGTGACAGAAACATGAGTCTAGGGGATGTGCTGTTGCCACAAGGGGAAAACAACGGTGCTTGTGCCCGCGGGTGCAAGGATTGTTTACTTTACGCAAAGTTCTTTTAGTGTTGTTGTTGTTGCTTTGAGTTTACACTATGGGTGGGACTCACAACTTAATACCAGCGAGATGTTCTGGATAGATATCTCAAGGCGGATGATTAGTAGTAGATATTGATGGATTTCGGTCTGCTTACTTTGGCGTACCGCCCATGCTTTGAACCTCAACCTTTCTTGCAATGTAGTCAGCATTGGTTTGCGTTCGTGGTCCTGTCAATTGCCCAGCTGTAATTCGTTTACCTCACATAGCTGTTTTATCGTCTTTTGGGAGAGAGACATCACTCATGAACATCATGAGACTCCGGTCCATATTACCATCATTGATCACACCCGCTATTTACTTTTCGCTATTATTTACTATTGCAATTATATCTATCACTACAATCACTTGCGTTTAATCCTTTGTGAACTACAAGGCCGGAGGGATTGACAACCTCTCTGTACTCGTTGGGAGCAAAGTTATTTGTATCTGTGTGCAGGTCCACGTTGATTGCTAATATCTGGCGCCGTAGCAGTTGACACCTTCTTGTTGAACCTAGGAGTCTCTGGGGATTCGATCCTTGGTATCTTTGCCAAGGGAAAAACTTCCGCAACACTACATCTCACACCTTCCATTTGGGGTAACCAACGAGGGGCGAGAAGCCTAGCAAGAGTTTTTCTGGCGCCGTTGCCGGGGACTCCACTCTTCAAAATAGGGGAGTTGCATGCTATCTTTTACCTTTGCTTTTTAGTCTTGTTAGTTTACCTTTCAGTTTTTTCTTTAGTACCTTTTTATCGAAAATCACAAAAATAGTTATCTTGCTTGCTTACTATTATGGATTCCACCAAAAACACTAGATGGGAGGAGTACACCCCTTCTTCCATTACACAAATCACCACTGTCGGGATCTACAAAAGTAATAAACCTTGTGATTATGTTAGTCTTGACGGAGGGTTATGCCCATGGCATGGTCTTTCAGGAAAAGAGTATGTGCCTCAGTTTAAAATTGCTCCTAAGCTTCCCCAAACTTGGGAAGACGTTCAAACTCTTATAATAGAGAGCGATTCAAACAAAGAGGATGACACTACAATTCTGCCCAATAATGATAAAATTAATTTTGATAATTGTAGTATCTCAGAAGTTGTCACCTTTCTACAAAGAATGGCTAAAGATCCGCACACTAGCACGCTTAACCTTGCCTTCACAGAGCATATCACTAATGCTCTCATCAAAGCTAGGGAGGAGAAACGTAGAGTAGAAACCTCCATACCTAGAAAGCTAGAAGATGGTTGGGATCCTATGATTAAAATTAAGATAAACAACTTCTAATGCTATGCTTTATGTGATATTGTAGCTAGTACTTCCATTATGCCCAAAAGACTATATGATATGCTTAAATTGAAACCTTTTACTTACTATTTGCAGCAATATCTATCACTATTATCACTTGCGTTTGATCCTTTGTAAACGACAAGGCCGGAGGGATTGACAACCTCTCTGTACTCGTTGGGAGCAAAGTTATTTGTATCTGTGTGCAGGTCCATGTTGATTGCTAATATCCGGCGCCGTTAGCAGTTGACACCTTCTTGTTGAAACTGGGAGTCTCAGGGGAAATCGATCCTTGGTATCTTTGCCAAGGGAAAACTTCCGCTACACTGCATCTCAAACCTTCCATTTGGGGTAACCAACGAGGGGCGAGAAGCCATCAACATGCAACCACGGGGTGAAACTTGTCCAACTTAAAAAGATCATGAATTAACTACTACTTCCTCATGAGCTTTCAAAACAAAACCCTAGAGTGAAGATAATATGACTTCTTCCAGTTATTATTAAATGATAAAGGGCTTTGAAAGGATTTTTAATTTCAGTCTCGAGATATTTTTCAATTCAGAAACTTTAAGCAACTCAATGATTTTCCCGAGAGAAGATAAAATGACTTCTTCAAATTATAGGAAATATGAGTTGGTAGTTTTTCTGAAACTTTCCGCAAACTCAATTTCAAATATTGAGTTATTTGGGTTTTATTCAAATTATTTTTCTCCAAAAACAAATTACATGGAAAATAGGGTAACATGATTCCCTACAGCAGAAAATTGGAGAAAAATAAATTTGAAGTCTTTTTGGTATTTTAAGAATGATTTTTATTGGATTTTATTGCAATAGTAGGACCTTTTGATTTATTAGAATTAGTGGGAATTTTATTTGACAGTAAGAAAATGTTCATGTTGTAGGATTTATTTTTCTGCAAATTTAGATATATTATATGCCTATAGTTTAATTTATTTTATTTTGTTCTATTAGTTTTCCTGTCTGTTAAAAAAAATCTTCCCCGACTGGGTCGGCCCAGCAAAGCGCCAGGCCCCGGCCCAGCCCAGCACTGCGCCGCCTTCGTCCCCGGCGGACTCCTCCTCCCGCACGCCTCGACGTCCGAGCTGTGGACGCCACGCCTCGCCGCCGCCTCTTTCCTTTTGCCCCTTCCCCACGACAGCCCCCCCCCTCCTCCTATAAAAGGGCGCCGCCCGAGCCCGCTGCCCCGCATCGCCAAGTTGCCGACGCTGCTCGCCAAGCCGCCGTCGCCGCCGCATCGCTCGCCGCCGCTGCCTGCTGCTGCTGCTGCTGCTGCCTCGCCGCAGCCGCGCCTTCCCTCGCCCCTCGCGCCGAGCCCTGCCGCCCCTCGCCTGCCCTCGCCACTCGCCGAACCCTGCCGCCCCTCGCCGGAGATCATCGACCGGAGCTCCGAGCCCGACCCGCCGGTCCGCGCCCGATCAGCCGCCCCGGTTCCCACCGCCGAACCGGCGGTTCTTCACAGAAAACCGCCGAGGTAAAACCGCCCCGGTTTTTCTTTTAGATTAGGTTTTTCTTCGGTTTTCCTTTTAGTTAGATCTATTCAGTGAACACTCACTAGTTAGGACTAGAAAACGAACGTTTGTTCGATAGCCTTTTCTTTTTTCTGTTTAGTTTTCGGCCAGGGATTTAGATGTAAATATTTCTTTTACAGATTAGTCCCTACACTTCAAACGGCCTTAACTTTTTGCCAGTTAGTCCAAATCCAACGAAACCAACGCCCACGTCTTTGTTACGATCCCCTCTTTCCAGTAATACAACTTAAACATGTTTTTGAAAATTTTAAAATTTGAATTCAACTAGTTTTAGATTTGAACTTCGTTTGATCATAACTTGAGTTTCGTAACTCCGTTTTAGTTGATTCTTTTTGCAAATCGAAGCTCTTGACCTAAACTTTCTGATAAGGCCAAATTCACATAATTTTGGTACTGTTAGAAATTGTTTTATGTTTCAAGAATCATTCGTTTGTTTTCGAAGTTTTCCGGAGTGTTTATTCGTTCTGTTCGATCTTCCTGAGTGATTGCTTATGTGTGGTTACTATTGCTTGCTTACGATAGATTGACCGGAGTGTGACGAGTAGATATATCAAGAGTTTTGAGTGCGAATCATCTTCATCAACATTGCAGGCAAGTAACACTTTGATCATACTTTTCAATTACCCAGTTTTCATTGCATTAGTCAAACCCTCACACATTGCATGAGTAGGATCTTTTAACTTGTGGGTCCGAGAAGTAGATTGAGGTAGTACCTATTACCTGCATTTCATTCAAACCTTTGGGAGTTACTTCTACGTTTGCTGTTAGGCCATGATATGCTCGTAGACGTGGATTGGGTGAGTGTAGCCATGACAGATGTGAGTTTGTTAATTAAAGGTTCAACTTAAGGTGGCAACTTTAACACACATCTGGGTGGATTGAGGCACCTGGGTATTCCAGCGATTGCCTGTTTTTCTTTTGGACCGCCATCCAGGCTCAAAGGGATCATGAGATTATTCATACTAGAAACTTACGTGTGCAGCCACATGCCAATATGGGCTCTAGCATAATTGAGTAAGTTGTGGGAAACCTTTCCATGATGGCCTAGCAGATGTAGAGGGATTGTAGGTGTACCGGCCTATCTATCTGGTTAAGGGGACCTCTTCGGAAAGACTGTGTCTCGGTCATCCGTTTCTCAAACACCATGCAGTGCGAGAAACCAAACGGAGGCGATCGAGTCTTGTGGGGAAAAGTGCACAAACCTCTGCAGAGTGTACAAACTGATCATGATTAGCCGTGTCCCCGGTTATGGACGTCTTGAGTATCTAGTACCTGGATATCATGTGAATCTCATCATGTTACTTTAATTAATATTGTTGGGTTTAATGATGATTTTTAATTGGGGTTGAGAGGATGTCTATCTCTTCTCAACGATGTTTCAACTACCATGATAATTAATTAAAATATATTCCTTTGTATTGGGAAAAAATGGCTTTGCGCAAAAACTTTAACCTTACAGCCTCCACCAGCCAAATATGCATGTAGTTGTAGGCTATGTTCATCATTATCATTACAGTGTGAAATTGCCAGTACATTTAATGTACTGACCCTTTATGGCTGCAACGTCTAATGTTGCAGGATTATCTTACGACGAGTAAGTGATACGTTAGGGTTACGATTTCTACACTCAACTTTGCCGTTGGTGTTGATGGGAATCCACAACCTTTGTTGCTTCCGCTATGATCGATTGAGGTAATAGTATTTACGTTACTTAATACATGTGATTTACCTCTATTATAAATCCTCGAGTACTGTGTGTGTCAGCATACCGATCCAGGGATGACACAGAACACAGAGACTTCGGTCCATTCGGATCATGGTCGCTACAATTCATGCAAAAATATGACATTTTTCTTTGACATGCATTGTTTTTACAAATGGGTGGAAAAAGTGATGATGCAAGTTCATGTAGTGAGTTGGAGTAAGTGACGATGCAAGTTGATCTAGTGAGTGTTAGTGAGTGATGATGCAAGTTGATCTAGTAAGTAGTAGTAAGAGATGATGGAATTTGATGTTGTAGTTTGAACTATGATGCAACTTTGAACTATGAAGTAAGTTATATGTTATGCACTTGATTAAATGGGATCATCTGGGATTGGGATAAGAAAAAGCCAAATTTGTGGTAGTTGCTAAAATAATGAAATTGCCATGATACCTACAAATGAAAATAGCATGGTATAAAACAAAGAATATTTGTATATGTTTGCTTAGTTGGTCATCCGGTATGTTGCAAAAAATCATGTTGGATAAAACAAAGGAATTTTTTCATGAAATGCAACGTGAGACAATTTGCCATGCTAACATATTTTATTACTTGTTGTACCCTCTAGTTAGCCAAAAGAATATACTAAACTTTTTTATGCATTGTATTTTACTCCCCCGGTCCCAAAATGTAAGACGTTTTGCAAGCTAGTCTTACATGTTTGGACGGAGAGAGTAACATCTAAAGGGGTAATGATTGGTCCACAAATTTAAAACAATCTGTAGTCAAGTTTAACATCACAAGTAAGTTTCATTCAAGTTTTAGGGTTTGTACAGAGCGAAACAAATAAGGAAACATAAACCCTAACAAACTACTACTCGCTGCCCCCGCTCGCGCACAGGTCAATGACGTCGCTGTCGCCGTCTTCCGTGTTGTCATCCTTGTCGCATAAGTAGTTGAAGAACTCTTCCGCATTTGCGGTCGAGTTCACCAACGCCTCCACCGAGTCCCTCAGTGCATTGATGTACCACGGTTCATCTGCTGGGTCTGCAAGGTCCACGAACTCCGACGGTAGAACTTAGGTGTACGCAATGGTAGAGTCATGAATCACGCGGACGAACCCCAGCGAGTCCCCAGGGTCGTCGCCTCCTTCAGCGCCGCCAGTTCCGGTGGGAGTTGGGCCTGAGCGGGGGTGACTGCAAGCACGGTTGGGGGCGACGGTGGCACGCGCACGGCGGTGGTTATGACCAGCACCCGCCGACTGGCTGGTCGGGGAAGCGGGTGGTGCGAGTGAGCGCCAGGGGATGTAGAGGGTGCTTGACCGCGACGGTACGTGCAGACGACGGCGTAGAAATGGCACCCTGCCCAGAATCGACGACATTCTGCCATGTTCGAATGGTCGCCTGGGTGGGCGCAATTCGTCAATGGTGGCGTCGGAGTCAAGCGTCGTGTAGCCGTCGGCGGTGACATGACACCCGGTCGCTAAGCACGATGACGACAACACCATTATGCCATACCGATAGAGCTCCACGGCCTCCGGATGGCTAAAGCTGGAGGGCCATGAGCCTGCGGGCGCATCGCTACCCCCGCGGTTGCTTCCGACATTGTGGTTGGGCATCGACGATGAGAGAGAGAACAACAAAGGCAGAGGAGTGTGATAGGGAGAGATTAGTCATGGCCACGGGCAGCCCGGCCCGGCCCGACGCGAAAAAGCCTGACCCGGCCTAGCCCGACGTTGCTCCCGGGCCGGGCTCGGGCCTGTTTTTTGAGCCCGAAGACTAGGTCGGGCCGGGTCCAGGGCCGCTATTTTTGACGTTTCCTGAAGAGGCCCGGCCCGAGGCCCGAGGCCGGGTGGTCTTTTTGCAGTGGCGGGCCGGGCTCGGGCCTGAAAAGTAGGCCTGGTGGCCGGGCCGGGCTTGGTCAGGCCCGGCCCGGCCCGGTGGATGGCCAGGTATAGGAGAGATGCACGTCGGGGAGGCCGACCTAGTTGGCTTTTATAGCCCCTCCGTGGGAAGGGAGCCGGTGGGCGGCTTGACGCCGCCATTAATGGCAATTGCGACCTTTCCTGTCGCCGCATCGGGGCCGGCGCGAGGCGGTTTGCAGTTTCTGAGCTGTCGTCCACACGATAAGTCGGGAACTCTCGGAAACCACGCGTGCATGCAGGTTTAAATGGGTTCTCTCTGGCTTCCATGACGGTGCACCGCGGGAGGCCGACAACTGGGCCCGACAACGACAGGGCAGGACGCCGGGTGGTGGGGCGCGTGGACCAAGGGAGCGCGGGTTGTTTCCGCAAACGGCGAGGATGCTGTACGCAAAAGAGCAGTGACATATGACGACAGCAGATCCGGGGACTGTAGAGTGTTACGTAGAGGGGCCGTAAAATGTTACGTGTTCACATGTATAGAAATCATAATATAGTGTTTCTCGAGTTGCACGGTAGTGCGCGATAGAGTTTTTTTTTTTCTTTATCGAAAACACACATGCAGTACCAACTTCTCGGCCCGGTTGCCATGAAAATATGGTTGGGCCCAGTTCCGCTGGCCCAGAACGATGGCAGAGGCTTCTGTTTTTTTCCCCTTGTGACCTCGAAGCCCTTCTTCGTCTTGGCTAGTCAAATCGGAACTCGCAGGGGGCTCCCATGGTGGACGGCGAGCTCGGAGGAACCAGCGCGTGTTGTCAGTAGCTGGAATCCCAGGTACTCGCGCCTATCAATCTCCTGATTACCTCGATAGAATCCGTTGTTTCTGCGCGGAATCCGTCGGTCGAGCCTTTCGCGGTTCCGGGGCAGGTTTCGCATCCCCGCCATGCCGGAATCGAGCTCGGATCCGGGCAATGGAAAGGGCAAGAGGAGCCTCCCTTCCTGGATGGGCTCCGGCTCCGGCGACGGCGGCGGCGGGGGAAGTCCGGGCAAGAAGAAGCACGCGGAGGCGGCCCGCGAGAGGGCGGCTCCAACAGGGCCGGATTTCTCCAAACTCTTGGTACTTGTCTGGAGCCCACTCTCTGTATACAATGGGATGCGTATTGATCTGTGCTGAGTTTTTAATGTGGCCATGATTCTGTTTGTTGGGTTGGGCAGGACGGGGTGATCTTTGTGCTGTCAGGGTTCGTGAACCCTGAGAGGGGCAGGCTGCGCTCCCAGGCGCTGGATATGGGGGCGGTGTACAGGCCCGACTGGTCGTCGGATTGCACGCTTCTTGTTTGCGCGTTTGCCAACACCCCCAAGTTTCGGCAAGTCCAGTCGGAGAACGGAACCATTGTCGCCAAGGTTGTTTTTCTTCCTGCTTGTTGTGGTCATAAAGGGAGAAATACGTATTTGTTTGCATATATACTTAAGCCTAATCCGCATACCGAAATTTAGTTTCTAATGGTTGACATCCCTTAATTTCTGCATGATGTGATTGATTTTACAAATTGAAGTAGGTACAGCGTAGTCCCTTAGCATTTGTTACTCGATTTCGGGTTATGAATCCTTCTAGCTGATGGCATGTGATTATGACCTCGTATTGGTTCTCTTGTAAGCATTGAACTGATAGATATCATACGCCCATTTTTCTGCAGTATATCTGCTTTGATCAAAATGCCATTGAGAATGCAAAGAAAGGAAAGAGTCACCCACAGAATACGTGCATTCCAGTGATCAATGCTTAGTAGTTCTGTCGTTATGTATTATGTGTTTATACGTGCAACTATGTGCGATGAGCTAGCTGCCTCAATAGATCCATGGAGACATTGGGCTCCTTGATTTTCAGCAAGTCATACTTATTGCCTTGTCCATGTTGTTAGTTGGGCCATTAAATTTGTGGCAACATTAGCTTCATATCAGACAAGCATAGTACTCTGTTCATATGTACACTTATTAAAAGGTTAGCTTGACATGGCCATATAGGCAAACAAATCTTTGCTGGTCTTACTTGTCATACATCTTCAGGTTAGATAAGTTGGATTAGTTGTTGCAGGGAGCGACATGATAGTTTCTTATCCTCTTTACGTGTTTTAGGAATGGATCTCAGAATCTCACAGCCAAAGAAAACTTGTTGACATTGAGCCTTACCTTATGCATGCTGGAAATCCATGGCGCAAAAATAAAGGGCCAACTGAATCCAGTCAAGGTGGTAAATTCTTTCATCCAACATAAAGTTTTATAAACATAGGCTCCTTTTAATTTCAGCTTATTTATTTAATTTAGGTGCTCTTAAGAACATTTTTTTCTCTTACCAATGTAGTAGCATATTTGGGTTCTGCCCTGTAACTTCTTTGTGATTTAGACAATATGCAAATTAACTTGAAAACGTTCCTGTGGACCATGTCAGTGTGATACCAGCTTATCACTTATCAGATAGCTCAAGAAGATGCTCCTTAAGACTTAATTTTTGTAGTTCTCCTGGTTATGGGCTTAGGGCTGCCCTCCCCATGGAAAGAAGGAGCAACTACACTTTGTCCTACAGTCCCACCAATTGGGAGTAATTTAGTGATGCTTTGTTAGTAATACATGCCAACATAGTTGTAGACTTGGTAATGGTAATGGGCGGACTAGGATTGAGTTTTGGTAAGCTTAATAAAGTACCATTTTATGCCCATTAACTAATTTGTGAAATTTGAATGATATTTGTAGCTCGGCTGTACTTTACTACTTTTTCATTGTGTACTTTTGAATTTGAAGTAGTAAGTTAAATTTACAGTTCTATTTGTTTTTTTTTTTGGTATCATCCTGTAGTAGATCAGAAGAAGCCACATAAAGAGCATGGAAAGCAATTTGAGAAGACTCATGCTAAGACACCACCCTCTGCTGCCACTAAGGTATGTTTAAAATAAATTAGTGAACAGTACAGAACCATGCTTTGACAGAAGCCTGCTTAATTTGAAATAAAACCAATTTCTTCTCAGTAGTAACTATTAGCTGGCTAATAGAGACTGAACAATTGGTAGGTTTATCTAACCTGAACTTGGAGATTTCCACAAGGAAACAAGAAACAAAGCAAAAGCAATGAGGTCTGGCAATAGATAAGAGTGTGTAAGCACGTGTTTTAATTGGATTTCCCGGCACAGATTAGTTAAAAAGAATGTGCTTTTCAGCAACCCTCCAATCTTCCATATCTGGTGGAAGATTATTACTCCACATGCACAAGGCAGGACATCAGAATAAACTGACCATAGTTGATTGTAACTTCCAACCTGCATGTGCTATGATGATGCATTTTTTATAAAATATAATGTACTGTGAGATGCATGTTGATGTTTCTTGAAAACAAATGACTTCCCAGCAGTATTAAATAGTTAATTACATCTAAATTATAACACAGTCTATGTTTAGATTTTTCGTGAATGGAACAACACGTAGGCAGAAAGCATCTCAATATGCTTTCTTTCTACAGGACCTCATAATGGTCTCTTTTCTACAGGTAGGACATTCAGGCGCTATAAATAAACAATTTTCGCCTTCAAAAATTAAACAATGGGCAATTGATGATTTTGCGAAGACAATATCGTGGTTGGAGAGCCAAGAAGAGAAGGTGATGGTGATGAAATTACATTTCAACTTTCAAGCCTCCTTATGGTCTTAGTCTTTTTGTCCGCCTCAGGTTTGGTATGTAATAAAAGTACTTTTACCATCAATGTATGGCTATCATAAAGATGATCTGCACACCAAGTAATTGTCCAATGGTACATGTTTTTTTGGATTTCCAAGGGGCAGAAACAACCGAGCCCAATGAAATCAGACTTTTCCTAATGTAAATGAGATCAGCATTTTCTTAGGCTAATATAACAAAATGCAATGTATATTATCTGTCATGATGAAACAAATAACTAAAACTGGAGATTTCTCATCATGTCTAGCAAATCACAGTGCAGCTGATAGTTTTCTTCAGTATTCGGTTGACTTGTCCTGGATTTGTTAACACATGGGAATAGTGCTTGATGTTACCTGACTTCTCTGGCTTCTTGTCTGACAGCCAGAGCCAAACGAATTGAAAGCAATAGCTGCTGAAGGGGTTATCACTTGTCTGCAGGATGCCATCGAATCCCTTGAGCAAGGCAATGTAAGCAACGCAACGCAACACCCCTCTTTATTTAGATAACATCTGCAAGTCTTTTGAGTTTCTTGCCAATTATTTTCAATTATCTACAATAGATTAGCACAGGCAGACGAGGTGCAAGTCTTAAGTAACCTAAAATATTGAAATGCTACTCGCCTAGATGCCAATTGTGGATGTCTGTATCAAATTGCCATTGACTTATTCTGATTATGTTTGCAATGGTGAACACCAAATGTACCAAACATGTTTTCTAAATCCTGTTGTGTATCTTACTTGAAATGGGGTATATCTTACTAAACATGTTTTTCTAAATCCTGTGTCTTCGAACTTCTCTTGTAGGATATCAGTGGGGTGGCAGATCAGTGGAGCTTTGTTCCCCACGTTGTGGACGAGCTAGTCCGGCTGGACGGAGAGGGGTCGTCGCTGTCTAAAGAACAGCTCGCCCAACTAGCAACCAAATGCAAGAAAATCTACCAGGCCGAGTTCGCCCAGATGGACAGTGGTGGCAAGAAGGGCAACGAGCGTCCTGGGAAGACCGGAGCGGACGATGCTCAGTACGACAGTGATGCTACGATCGAGATGACGGAGGAAGAGATCGATCTGGCTTGCAGACAGTTCTCAGGGATTAGTAGCTAGGTCAGGAAAAGTTCTTTAACAGAGGAGAGAAAGGGCAGACAGTTCTCAGGGATTAGTATCACTGAGCGTGGTATCGCCGACAGTGATCGGAACACACTTATTATCACTGAGTTTTAGTGGAGTTTGTGCTCTGTTCTTTTGACCAGGCCTCTTTTTTTTGTTCTATTTGCTGTTTCCATAGAGTTTTTTTGGTTTGGCGATTTTGATCGACTTTCTCTTTTTCTAAACACAGTACGGACGCAAGCGCTCATACATACGCGCATACACTCAACCCTATGAATGCACACACGCACACCCTATCAGCACCTCCGAGAGACTGAGCCGTCATATCATCTTGACATTTTATGAAGTCACCGTAGGCGCCTCGTAGTCGACGGGAGCGTCTCCTCCCACTGGAAGCATGTTGTCGAAAATCCTGAAATAAATCCAGGATAAATACGAGCACCAGGACTTGAACCCTGGTGGGCTGGGGATATCATTGTCCAACTAACCATCTCAACCATAGGTTGATTCGCTTGATTGACTTTCTTGGGGTATCGTACCATGCGTCGTTTTTTTTGGGTAGCATGGTGTCATCAGGTTCATTACCATCTGACCATTTCCACGTAAAACTTATTACTAATTCTTTTGTGTTCAACCTTGTACAGTAATCAACTATTATAATTTCTCGCCTGCTTTTGTTGAACAAGACGAGTGTCTACAGGTTCCGAGCGTAATGGAGGGGTCCAAGTTATGTTGTGGCTTTTTGAGACGGCGACTTGAGCAAAATGGAGCTATCGACCACATGGCACGTAATCGCATTGTGCCACGCCTTAGGACGGATTTTGGGTAATGCACAACAGTCACAATACGTTTATCTCCATGCAGGACAAACATTTGCTTCTTTTCCGGTGTCTCCTATCAATATGTGTTCTCAACTTAACTTTGATCTTCTGGCAATCCAATCCTCTCTCAAGTTTGTGCCGAATACATCCTCTTTATTATACTCCATCCATTCCTAAATATAAGTCTTTTTAGAGATTTTATAATATGGACTACACAGAGCAAAATAAGTGACTATGTCTATATACATCTGTATGTAGTTCATACTGGAATCTCTAAAAAGACTTATATTTAAAAACGAAGGGAGTAGTAAACTACTCGAAGCAAATAATTGTGATGCAGAACTGTGTGGATGAAGGGGAGGTGATAGAGTTTGCTTGTTGTTAACTCAAGTGACTATGGAGTAGTATATATGGAGGAAGGGAAAGGATTGTCTCTACATGTCTGAATGTTGGTGGGTCATTTAATAGCCTTGTTTTCACCTTACTAAGTTCTAACAACACATTTATCCCTCATTAGCAGGGTGGAGGCACGGCGCCATTGCCGTGCCCGAGTTTAAACCCGTCGTTTACCAAGTTCTAGCTTAATCTATTGTTGCTTGTGTTTGTTATTGAGGTTATCCTTGAGAATAATACAGTATATAATTTGGATCGCTTAGTTGATTATAGGCCCAAAATACTCTTGATCACTCAATATACCACCAGAAATCTGGTTTAGTATTGGCTCATCTCAACCATCGAACCATAGAAATAAACGGCTCAAATTTTGTTCATGTACCATAATAACAATGGTCTAAGTAGTAAAATATTGAGATGCAACAATATGTGATACAGATATGACTCATTGATTGATCACGGTTTCTTAAGTGCAACTCCTCAGAAATAGATAATTAATAACACATTGATATAGACGAGTTTGAACATATCTTTTCCATAACATGGCACGTACTCATTACTGCAGGACTAACTGGCAGTGGCGAGCGCACCAAACTTATCCAGCGGGCGTGGCAGTGAAGGGCGCCCGCCACTGATCTCCTGCCACTGCCAACATGTTACCAATTACGTCTATCTCGATGCAGGACACACATTTGCTTCTTTCCCGGGGTCTCCTATTCATATGTGTTCTCAACTTCATTTTGATTTTCTGGCAGTCCAATCCTCTCTTAAATTTGTGCCGAATGCAACCTATTTATTATACTCCCTCGTTCCCAAAATACGTGTCTGGACTTTGTGCTAAAGTTGAGACACTTATTTTGGGACAGAGGGAGTAGTAAACTACTCAAATCAAAGCACTGTTATGTATATAACTGTGTGGATGAAGTGGATGTGATAGAGTTTGCATATTGCCAAGTCAAGTGAAGACGGGATAGTATATATAAAGGACTCTCGCAAAAAAAAAGTATATATAGAAGAAGGGAAGGTATATATA
>LR738712.1:740335165-740357056 GCA_902687465.1 Secale cereale
GGGGGGGGTCCAGGTGTCCCTTTTGATGAACTAGACAATGCCCCGCGCGTTGCTGCCGGATGCTAGTGTGATGAATAGCTTAAAAGTGAGGGGCAAAATAAGAAGAAAAAAGAGTACGGAAATAAAGAAAAGAGAAAATTGTAGACGATGAAATTCATTAAATATAACTATGAAATCATCTTACCACATACCCTCAGTTTCGTGATCAAATTTGTTCGTGCATGATCTTAATTAGTATTTTGTTGGATGATCTGGAATAGTTTGTTCATCCCAATGTTAAGGAGAGAATGCAACATGATGTCCTATTGATACAAAAATAGTAGCAAATAATTTATCTAAATATATTCAAAAATCGGAAAAAAGAGAAAGAAAATAACATGATCATTAGAAAATATACTCAAATATAGTACTGTGATACAAATTTGAATGAATAACCTTGCCAGGTCTTATTACAGCACAATATGGAAGTACATGCGTCTAAAAAATATATGGAAGTACAGTGGACATTATTTACTCAAGCATGGTCATATAGCTGTAAAGTTTTACCTGGAAACTTAAGAAAGACCAAAGTTCTGTAATCATATAGAAATAGAGCAATGTTAGCCATATTCGTGAGTCAAGCACAATATGTATTCTAGCAGCAAGCATTAAAGAAGTAGTGGATTTTATTTAGCTTCAATTGGTAAACAGTGTCACTATATTTGTAGCACCAATAGTTTCACCAATGTTGTTTGCTTTTTTTTCGAAGGCACCAATGATGTTTGCTAACTCCCAGAAATGCATCCTACAACACCTGCAAGTAACAGAAGAGTATACAATAAACTTTAAAATCAAGGCAAAAGATAACAGTAGATACTTTTCAACATGAGTCCCATTAGAATTCGAATCAAAAATATTATTTAATTCTAATGGGTGTTTTTTTCTTTCATGGTACGTAGAACAGTCATAGGAACCCAATGCCAAGGAACGATTCAGCTGGAAGGGAAACTGGGAGCATCTCATCAAATTCATTTCATCTTGATTATTCTCCTTACCTCCCTTGGGAACACACGTCTAGAAATCTACAAGAGTGGAAGGGTGATAATGGGGGTAGACGGACAGAACGGGAGCATGGGAGAAATTAAGAGGAATCATCTTTCCAGTATGGATAGAAGACTAAGTATACTTAACATTACCTTCGTCGACCTCTGGTTGTGGTGATCCTCCTCTGCGGTGGCATGTTACTGGCGAGTGCTGAGGCGGGTTACCATGTCGTCCAAGCCATTGACGGCAGCCATGAAAGAGGCAGAGGGGTCATGGACTCAGGACCACGAATCCTCGATGTAATGTTTTCTTGGCCATGGTCTTACGGATCTGGAGTATGCCTCACTGATGCTTATAGTGAAAGCTGAACGTAGATGACGCGCAGGATCTGGACAGGCCCCGACGTTGCGGAACCTATGGTCACTACGGTACCTGATTCGGGACTCACTGGGATGTTTCGGGAATGCACGAGCTTGACGGCGAGGTGCACCGCTGACAGGTAACGCGCGGCGAATCTGGCGGGGTCTGTCTCGACCACGAAGCCGAAGCCGCCGCAGCTCACGTTGATGCCCTCCTCGTGGCACTGCTCCTTGGGCTAGTCGAGCAGGGGCGATGTGGGCGAGGTAGTCAGCTCGGAAGCGGTACTGGTTCCTGGGCGGCAGATGAATTATGACCTCCACCGAAGGGCCCTGCAAGCGTCGTTGCAGATTGGTGATAGTCATCTCTGGGAGAGGGGGCGCCGGGTGCATGTACACGTAGATGAAGGCCGGGCGGGTGGTCCGACGCTCCAGCTCCGGAGGAGTCACCGGGACCGCCGTCACCGGATTTTTTTCCGATAAAGGACATTCATTGAATAGATATATCGAGGTGATACAATCGTATCAAAAAGAAAGCCCAGCCTCTGCATAGCTAGATGCACACAGCCAAAAAAGTCCAGAGTACCCTAAAAGCAAAAAATAATTCTATGCAAAGCCAATGAAAAAAAAACATGTCCAGCCTAAGGAGTGGCAGATCCTATCCGTAGGTCACACCGCCATTCATGGGGGTAGAAAACCTCCCTGGCCGTACGCTCCAGCCGTGTAGACGCCATCATAAAAAGGCCCCTGTCCTCCGGCCTCTGCAGGATAGACCAAGTACGGAGCCATCGTGTACACACATGAATAACCTGCATAGGAGACGAGACACATTGAGTAAGGCTAGGCGGCCGAGTCATTGTCCCACTCTGAAGCCGGGGGATGCACAGGACGTGTTGGGAATTAAAGGAGGAAGTGGAAGGGGAAAGGAAAATTTTTGTTTGACCTGCGAGGGCGCTGAATTAGGGAGAGGATGCTTGTGAGATCAGATTGTAGTGGGTCCCTTAGCTAGTAAATGAAGGGTTATGTGGTAGAGATGTTGTACTGATTGGTCCCGTATGTAAGTCTTTAATAAAACGCTGATGTGGCAGATGTGCTTAGGTGGATAGGCTGCATGTCAAGAGAAATATGATAGTGGGGATCAACTATTTAGGTATTATAGATTAGTTAGTAGTTAGAGGCACCTGATGGTGTTGGGTAAGTGTTTTTATAAACCTAGACTCCCTGAGAAGCTCTCAGAAAGGACCGGGAGGAAATTCGACAAGAAATTTTGAGGTTGCATGGAAGGTGGGGCAAGATTGCCGAACTCACATATTTATGAGTTACTTGTTCTTCTTGACCATCCAATATTTTTCTTCACAAAAACAATTTTTTTTAAAGATCCAGACATGCTGGCTTTTCATTGGCTTAGCAGGGGAGAGTTATAGAATTTTTTATCAAGTGATCAAAAAGGGAAAAAGAATAGAGCCGGAGGTGAGGGTGGAGAGAGCAGAGACTCTCTTTCGCTCCACAGTTCGGCAAAAAGAGCTAGTCTATTCCTCGCGATGTTTCCCCGAAAGGGGGCGCTATGGCATGTGCTCCGGCGAGTCGCCATTGTTCGACGTCTCTCCGGCAGGCCTCTATGACACTGAGTACACTTGGCGTCTTGCCCCGGAATGTGCATCTGTTTCTCTCAAGCCATATTTGCCATGAGATCAAGGCTATCATAGTCTTGACTCCTCTTCTTTCCGTTGGTGCCGCAGATTGAACGATTGCGGCTATGGCGTCGGTTGTTGTTTTGCTCGCACTCCAGGAGGCTGGGGAGAGCGCCTTGCAAGCGTCCCAGGTGGCTGCTTTTTTCCAAACCTCCCGCGACATGCTGCACTCCCAAATGAGGTGGAAGGAGGACTCGAGGTTGCGGCAGCATAGCTGACAAAAATATGGGTTTTCCCAGCCCATGCGCTGCAGGCGATCATTGCACCAGAGCCTGTTGCGTTGAAGCAGCCAGAGAAAGAACTTGATCTTTCCGGTGCCCAGGTCTTCCATACCAAGCTCTTCAAGGCTGAGGTTGGTTGCGAAGGGAATTGGGAGTGGTACGCTGACCTTGCCATGTAGTGACCACCGTCTCTCCACGAGATCTCGTCCTCGATCCCCTCCTGCAGCGTCAAGTTGGCTTCTCTGATGCGTCGCTGCAGCCGCACGACCGGGGGGATGATTTCCCAGTTGTTGCCCCGCCTGAGGTCCATGATCCATCTGTCATCTCGTAGCGCCTCCGCCACCGTGCGGTTTTTCCTGGTTGAGCGCCCGAACAGCTGGGGGTACACTAGCCGTAGCGGTTGCTCGCCGAGCCAGGAACTGTGCCAGAAGAGGGCTCTGCTGCCGTCGCCTACTCTAACCGTCGTTGCCGAGGCGAAAATTGCTCTGTCCTTGTCGTCGCAAGGCAACTCCAGGCGCGTCCATGGCCTAGACGGGTCCTTCCACGCCAGCCACAGCCAGCGGAGGCGTAGGGCTCTTGCGTATCTCTCCATGTTGGGGATGCCGAGGCCGCCGTGACCGATCGGGGACGCGACGAGCCGCCAGTTCACTTTGCATCTACCTCCTATCACCTCTTCGTCTTGCGCCCACAGGAATCGATGCCTTGCTTTGTCTACGTCTATGTAGAATTTCTTTGGGATTCGTAGGGTAGCCATGGCGAAAGCTGGCAGTGCAGAGAGGACGCTTCTGACCAGCACACGGAGTCCTGGACATTTTGAGTGAGCGAGAGCGAGAGCGACCCCTCCCCCCGCTCGCGCCGCGCGCCACTCCGGCCGCAGCGGCCACCCACCTCCGTCCCTGCCTGTCGGGCCGGGGCGCCACCATAACTGCCGGCCATGCGCCCACCATCCCCAGCTGGATCCCATCGCTCGGCCAGCTCCCCGCGCTGCGCCAGATCCAAGCGTGACGCCCCAGCAACCGCAGTGGATCTGCCAAGATCCAGCGGTCCTACGCAGGCGTCGGTCGCTCCGCCACCCCTCCCCGCGGCGTCAACGGCTCGCCCCGGCTCCCCGACGCGTTTCTTGCTTCCTGGTGAGAGCTCCAAGACGGGGGCCGCTCGAGGGACAGCGGTCCATGCGGAGCACCCATGCTCCAGGGGTTGTCGGCTAAAATCCATCGTGGTTGTGCCTTCCCCTGCACCGTCCATTTCCTCTTCGGGCGAGGAGGGCGGATGGACGGAGGTCAAATCAAAGCAGCAGCGCCGCACGCTCAGTAAATCTTCGGGCCATTCCAAGCATCGCCAGCCAGGTCGAAGGGGTAGGCGCTCCGCCATTAAGGAGAGCGCGGGCCGGGCTGCCTTCTTAAGCCAGTTCGCCGGCCGCCGCTTCAGCTGCCTTAGTACCAAACACCGCCGCATAGACTGCCGAGATCCGCTCCGCTGCATCATCTGCAAGCTGCAAGGCCACTTCGGCAGAGACTGCCCGCAAAACCCAAAGAGGGGACGCGGGGCGGTCGGCGCCACCCGCGGTCCGGTGAAGGAGCGACTACGTTTCCCGACGCCGCCACCATTGGCCGTGCACTCCGCCGGCATGGATCGCCAGGCACTCCTCACCGACCCCTTTCGCCACCCCAGATCGAGCCACAAGGTGGTGGTTGCAACCCCGGCCATGGAGCACCAAGAGTTCCTGCTCCAGAAGCACGTCGTGCTCCTTACGGCCGCGTCGCCGCGACATGCCGCCAACCCCATGTCGGTAGGCCGCGCCATCGAGGAGCAGCTCCACACGCCGCCTCATCTACTGCGCATCACCAGCCACGACCCTGAAGATTTCCTGGTCCATTTCAAGCTTCCGGCGCACAAGGAGAGCGCCGTCCGCCGCGGCACCATCAAGGTCGACGGCGTCGAGTTTGCGGTCAAGGGGTGGCACGAGGACGAGCACGAGATGCCGGACGACTGCAATCTCCACGTCCACGTCGTCATCGAGCGCATGCCCATGCAACTCTGGTCGCTGGAGGGAGCAGCAGAAGCCCTCGGCGACCTCTGCATCGTCGACCGCCTGGACAGCCGCACCCACGAGCGTGGGCACACCAAGTCCTTCGCCTGCTGGCTGTGGACGACCGACACCGCGCTCATCCCCACCAAGCGCGAGCTCTGGCGCGCGGCCCGTGGCGTGGGCCGGGTCGAGGCAATGCTCGGGTTTTCACCACCGAGCCGCCAGGTGGCGCCCCCGCCCGACATCCGTCGCCGCGAGCTGCTGGTGCATGTCGATAGGATTTAAGACTGGACCCCCCGCACGCCGCCGTCCTCCCGTTCGCACCAGAGCGGCCTCCCCTCATCGGAGTCGGGCGACGATGCACCTTTCCTGGCGGTGTACCCGGTGACTTGGACCTGGCACGTCGAGGATGGGCAGGGGCGCCGCCAGCCACCTACGGTGGGCTCCTCGGGCTGCCACGGGCTACAGCGTGGGGCCGGTCGTAGAGACCGCGACGACCACGACAGAGAGCGTGGCGAACGACGCTTGTGGCGGACTCGCTGCTGGGCCGCGGACACTCCAGCCGGGCCCCGGTGCCGGCAAAGGAGCGCTCCCAGCAGCCGCACCAGCGTAGTCGCACCCCCACCAGCAGGCACCGCAGCAAGGGTTGCATGGGGCGGGAAATCGCCATCCGCGCCACCCCCCCTCTGCCGCTTCGCCGTGCTCCCTCGCCACCGCCTCCCCCACCCACGCAGCAGAGCCAGGACGTCGACCCCGTCACCGCGTTCTTCACCAACGGAGACACCCAACTCCCTCACCACGCGTCGACCTCAGGCAGGCTGAGCTCGAGGAGGCCGTCGCGGACGCCCTCGCCGTCCCACTAGTGTTCGGCATCGACCACGCACGCGACGGCGGTGAAAAGGCGCCGGCCGCCGATGGGCCCGCTGCATGCATTCTGTCTGATGCAGTTCATGCGTACAGGTTCGCGGCTCCCCTGCCTGAAACCACCACTGAGCTAGGGGCGGTGACGCACCAGGTGCAGCAGATGCAGATTGGGCAAGACGGCGCCACTGCCCGACTCCTCTTCTGCGACGCCCCTGAGTCCATCATCCCCATTGCGCCACCAGCCTGCCGTCCTTCAGCGCCGCCCAAAACACGCGCTCCCTCAGCCCACGTCAGGCACAACGCCCGTCAGGCGGCCAGACCCTCCTCCACCCCGATCGTGCAACGGGCCACCCTGCGCCTGGTCAAGGAGCTTGGCGTGCTCGGCCCAAAGGCACGGATGACGGTAAAAGCGGCAGAGGCAATGCTGCGACGTTTCGACAAGCCTCTCATGGAGGATGACATCGACTGCATCGCCAAGCTCACGCGCCTCGACGTCCAGGCACTGCGCACCATGGCCAGCCTGGCCGGCCCAAACGGTGCAGCCAAAGAGTAGTCTATGATAGTCGCCAGTTTAGCTTGCCTCCGGCGGCAACTGACCTTCAGTCAGTCTGAGTTAGGTTTAAATTTCATGATTAGTGTTGGGCAAAGAAGATTAGCTAGTTGTCAGTGTAATTTGGGGCCTATTGGTGGACACTGGCTCTCCCCGGCCGTGAGGTGGTGTAGCTGTATCTGTTTCATCTCAGTAGTTAAATTAGTTTCATCGCTGGAGCATATCTGTTTGCTATATGAGTAACACAACCATCCCAATAATGAATTAGAACGTCCGTGGTTTGAACTCACCGGCAAAGAGGGCCACCATCTGCGAGGTTGCCGACGCCCACAGCCTCGCTCTGCTGTGCTTGCAATAGACGAAGATCGACACCTGGTCGCCAGTGATGGTTAGGGAGGTAGGAGGCCGCAGACTAGACAACTGTGGCGTGCTGCCGGCGATAGGCACCCGAGGGGGCATTGCGATCTTCTGGGACTCCACCAGGCTCTCGATCGTCACACATTCCGTTGGGAAGTTCTCCATCACGGCCAGAGCGATCCTCCCCCACGGTGGCCTCTTCTTCTGGATCACCACTGTATACGACCCAACCGACGACACTAGAAAAGATGAGTTCATCGAGGAGCTGAGTAGAAGCAGGCCACCCCATGGCGATCCGTGGCTGATTAACGGTGATTTTAATGTCATCTACGAGGCAAGAGATAAGAGCAATCACAACATCAACGGAAGGGTGATGAGCAGATTCAGAGATGCAATAGACCGGGCCTGTTTACGCAAGATAAAGTGCAAAAACAGGCGTTTCACATGGAGCAATGAGAGGGAAAACCCTACTTTAGTTGCCATCGACAAAGTATTCTGCAACCAAGAATGGGAGGCAATCTTCCCCTCCTACACACTCATGGCTGCATCCACTTCCTGCTCCGATCACTGCCCCTTATTGCTCACGGATGTCGCGGCGCCACCACGCAAAGCAGTGTTCAAATTTGAATCTTTCTGGCCCAAGTTCCCACACTTCCAGTAGACGGTCCAGAGGGCATGGCAAAGAACCGTAAACCATAGCCGCCCTTTCACTAGGATGAAGATCAAGCTAAAGCGAACAGCAGCGGATCTGAAGATCTGGGCCAAGAGCATCTTCAGCAACACAAAACTGCAATTCCACATCGCGTCTGAGGTGGTGCTGAGATTAGACATGGCGCAGGAGAGGCGCCAGCTCACATAGAGAGAGTTCTGGCTGAGGAAAACCCTGAAGCTGAAGATTGTGGGGCTCGCGGCCCTCGAGCGAGCAAGGAAGAGGCAGGCTGCACGGACCACCTGGCTCAAAGCAGGAGATGCAAAGACAACTTTTTTCCAGGCAAAGATCAACTCCCGTAGGAGAAAGAACTACATCCACTGTTTAGAATCAGAGGGTAAACAAGCCACGGAGCACAAAGAGAAGGCTGAGATGATCTACGATCACTTCACCACCCTGCTGGGAAACAAGGAGAGAAGGACGAAGACGATCGACTGGGAAAAGATCCAGCTACCTCGTCTGCAGACCGGTAAGGACCACATTAAGCTAATGCTCCAAATTCCATCTAGTTAGTCGTTAGTATTGTAGTTCTAATTTTGTTCTTGTTACTATTTGTAATCTCTAGTGTTACCCCAAAGACGCAAAGTTGTTGAACAAGGAGAACTTTGACTTTGGGTGGATGAAGATACTGTGGGAGGAATATCCACAGGTGGCGCAAGTTCAAAAAGTAATAGATCGGGACACAGTGTTTCCTCAACACCGGGAGCCCTTTTTCGCGATCTCATCTATGTTCCACCGCCGCCGTGCTTCCAAGATCGGGAGCACCAGGAGAACTCTTCCTGGCACCCTGCCGGAGGGGAGGATCACCACCGGGAGCTTCTCCACCACCATGGACGCCTCCCGGATGAGTTGTGAGTAGTCTCCCTTGGACCATGGGTCCATGACCAGTAGCTAT
This sequence comes from Secale cereale, assembly GCA_902687465.1. Taxonomy (NCBI): domain Eukaryota; kingdom Viridiplantae; phylum Streptophyta; class Magnoliopsida; order Poales; family Poaceae; genus Secale; species Secale cereale. Next base: position 740,343,861 of record LR738712.1, read on the forward strand.
GTGATGTTCTCCCCCCGTTCTTGTGCTTCACTAATTAGTCCTCGTGAGCTGCCCTACATGATCGAGGCACATATGTAATCCTTATGCTGTTGCTATGATGAGTTTGCTGGGATCCGATGGATTATGAGATTATGTTCAGATTGTGTTTGAGTAATATATTTGATCTACCTCTTTTATATTGATGTTCGTAAGTAATTCTTGCATGTTCTCCGTTGTTATTTATTGCTTTGGCCAAGTAGTAGGTAGTGACTCCAAGAGGGAACGTTATGCTTGATTGTGGGTTCATGCCCCTCGATGACTAGCTTGAGTGACAGAAACATGAGTCTAGGGGATGTGTTGTTGCCACAAGGGGGAAAACAAAGGTGCTTGTGCCCGCGGGTGCAAGGATTGTTTACTTTACGCAAAGTTCTTTTAATGCAGTTGTCTGTTGCTTTGAGTTTACACTATGGGTGGGACTCGCAACTTAATACCAGCGAGATGTTCTGGATAGATATCTCAAGGTGGATGATTAGTAGTAGATGCAGATGGATTTCGGTCTACTTGCCTTGGCGTACCGCCCATGCTTTGAACCTCTACCTTTCTTGCAACATAGTTAGCATTGGTTTGCGCACATAATTCTGTCAATTGCCCAGCTGTAATTCGTTTACCTCACATAGCTGTTTTATCGTCTTTTGGGAGAGAGACATCACTAGTGAACATCATGGGACCCCGGTCCATATTACCATCACTGATCACATCCGCTATTTACTTTCCGCTTTTACTTACTATTGCAGCAAAACCTATCACTATTATCACTTGCGTTTGATCCTTTGTAAACGACAAGGCCGGAGGGATTGACAACCTCTCTGTACTCGTTGGGAGGAAAGTTATTTGTATCTGTGTGCAGGTCCACGTTGATTGCTAATATCTGGCGCCGTTAGCAGTTGACACCTTCTTGTTGAAACTGGGAGTCTCAGGGAAATCGATCCTTGGTGTCTTTGCCAAGGGAAAACTTCCGCTACACTGCATCTCAAACCTTCCACTTGGGGTAACCAACGAGTGGCGAGAAGCCATCAAGCAAAGTTTTCTGGCGCCGTTGCCGGGGACTCCACTCTTCAGGATAGGGGAGTTGCACGCTATCTTTTACCTTTGCTTTTAGTCTTGTTAGTTTACCTTTCAGTTTTGCTTTAGTGTCTTTTATCGAAAATCACAAAAATAGTTATCTCATTCTTCAGTTGTCATTATGTCGGGTCCTTTTGTCTTTGACGAGGAAGAAGTTCTCACCTTTAAACAAAGAGTTGGGGAAAGTTTGAAAGATGCTTGGTATAGAATTAATGATTCTCAAAAAAGAGCCACCAAGAAGCAACCTACTACTATCCTGCTTAGAAATTTTTATGTTGAAATTACTTCTTGGAATAGGTTTATTCTAGATACTGCTATCAATGGGAATTTCCTAGAGGCCCCAGTTTGGGAGTCTCTTAGTATTATTGAAAATCTTGTTGGGAATCCCCCTGTTGTTAGCATTCAAGAGGACATCACCCTAGCTCACATTATGAAAAAACTTGAAAAGATAGAGCTAGAGATGCCAAACATTAATAAGATAAATGAGTTGGATCGTAAGATCCAAGGGAATTTGAATAGGCTTGATAGCTCCATGCATAAAATTTTCAAAACTTTGAAGACCATCAAATCCCATGACTTGGACTCTTCTAGGATAGACAAGATTGAGGAAATCTTTGATACTCTAGGAACTACTTTCTCCTCGATCAAAACCAAAAAGGTAGAAACTCCGGCAAAGAGGGAGCCTAAGTTCGTTCACGTTCCAAAGGCTCCCTGTTCTAAAAGTAATCCATCTATTGCCAAAGGGGTTGAAACTGTAAAGACTTTGGAAGAGACACCTCTCTTTGAATCTTCCCTTGACTTTTATCCTTTTGGTCTTCTCCCTAGAAATATCTCTATGAGGCCTTTATTTGAAAGTCCTCTTAAGACTAGTTGTATTATTGAAGAGCTTTTTGATGATCTTGATGATGGTTCAATTGATACAACTTGATCTCTATGCATTATGCCTAGCTTAAAGGCATAAAAGAAAGCGCTTTTGGGAGGCAGACCACATGAATAAACTTTTATTTTGCTTTTGTTGTGTCTTGATGTTGTTACTATAGTAGCATCATCATTGTATCTTTACTTTTCAATTTTGTGCCAAGTGTAGCCTCTGATTGCAAGAAAGTTCAAAAGTTATGACGTGATGTCCAGGAAACAGATTCTGTCCTTGGATAGAAAAATTCGTATAAAATCACCAGATCATCTTTTGGTCTGAATTTTTTCGACAGCGTGCTCTATACAATTGTCTTTCGTGCGTCTGTTTTGAGTTTTTTGATTAGAGTTGCAGAAGTGCCCCGAACAAATCATTTACTACCCGCTGTTCTGTTTTTCACAGATTCTGTCCTGTTTTGCCTTTCCTTCATTTTCCAAACCTAGAGCTTGCTTTTTCTTTGCAAAAACCTTTTGGCAATCTTGAGAAACAGTAGACCTTCAAGAATATCCTTATTTCCAGCAAGGAAAAATTATTTTATTATGGGTACTAACCTCGCTAATCAGATTATGATGAGTTATGTATGAAGGGAGTTTTCAAGTGTGCGAGGGAAGATGATAAAAAGATTCTGGAGTGTCAAACGCTCAAGCTTGGGGATGCCCCCATGCACCCCCAAGAAATATTCAAGGAGATTCAAGCGTCTAAGCTTGGGGATGCCCCCGTGCATCCCCTTCTCCATCAACATTATCAGTTCGTCTTTCGTTCCACTATATTTTTATCACTTCATGTGTTATGTGCTATGCTTGGAGCGTCTTGCTTTTAGTTTTCCTTTTTAGTTTTCTTTAGCTTTTCACAACGAGTCGGAACTCAGCTTCTTTATGTGGGAGAGAAACACGCTCCACTTCTACCTAAAACATAACATAGAATTTTCATGTCTATCTTTGCTGTGTGTGTTCTTTGTCTTTTAATAGCTACTATCATGTTCAGCTCTTAGTATTCATGCTTATCTTTTTAAAGAGCTTTTGTTTAGTTGGTTGCTTGAACTCTCTTTAGTTATCATGCTTATCTTATTAAGAGAGTTTGCTTCCGTTGCATTGGTTGATATGTCTATGATAAAGATGCTACGTGCATAATGGTGCTTAGTAGTTCATGTTTTCTTATGGTTAGTCTCAAATAGCTGGGGGGTTCCCAATGTGTTATTGGAGTACCAACATGATTTGTTTGCCTATGATGTGGTATGGTTTAGTAATATCTTCCTTCAAGAATTTATTTTGATTAACTTGGCGTATGCTCACGCATATTTAAGACTATAAAGAAAGTCTGTCAAGCCTTGATGATCTTTTGTTTCTGAGTAGCGATATAACTTACATGCCTGATTCAATGTTGCTTTGTCGCCCTGCATGATTATGACCGTCATTGCTCTCTTAGTTGGTCGCTCCCAGTCTTTTGCTAACCTCCACCTGTACTAAGCGGACTGACTGCTTGTGCATCCAAAATCCTTTAAACCAGTTATGCCATATGAGTCCACCATACCTTCCTACATGGTATTTACCTGCCATTCCTAACGGAGACTTGCATGTACCATCTCGAAATTATTCAAAAAAAATGCATTCCTATTTTGTGCCTCTGTTTTAAGTTCATGAGGAAGTAGTAGTTAATTCATGATCTTTTTAAGTTGGACAAGCTTCACCCCGGGATTGCATGTATAATGTGCAAACCCATAATACGAGAAGGAACTGGCATTGAGTGCGCCTGGCTCAAAAATAATATAACAAACAAACCCTCCTTCACGCTTTGTTCATGAGAAATCAGAAAACTTTGGCAGTGATAAACAAAGGAGATTAAGAGGATGTGATCGTCTTCATTCGGGAGCCGTTCCTCGAAACTTGTCCATCTCAAGAAGTGATTGAGTTGTCTGCTAGCATTCGTTGACGGAACATGCATAATCTAAAATAATAATAATTATTACTTCTGTTTTTTAAAACCAAGAGCTCTGGTACATGTTTTGTCTTTGTTTCCGACTACGGGTTTTCAACCTTGCCAACAAAATCCACGGTTCAAGAGTCTCCACCTTCTTTTAAAGCACCAACTACTGAGAGCATGATTGTCATTCTGAGTGTAATGTGCATTGTCCCAAAGTAGCATTGTCTTTTGCATGATTGTGATATTGTTTATTCTGAAATCATTGTATCCAGTCATCACTTAAACCTTGGAGGTGCCCCTACATTTATGTTTTGCTTCACTAAAGGGGGCAAGCGAGATATCAGTTTATCATATTTGCACACCATGCTTATTGCAAATCTATTTGATGTTTCAGTATCATGTTGTAAAACTTTCAGTTCTTTGTGATTTTCTCATGAGGCAACTTAATTACTACAGATTCATTGTCTCAGTAAGCTTTTGTCATGTGACTATGAAAGAGTCCTATATGGTAAATAGCATGTCACCACAGAAATTATTCTTGTTATCATTTACCTACTCGAGGACGAGCATGAATTAAGCTTGGGGATGTTGATACGTCCAAAACGTATCTATAATTTCTGCTTGCTCCATGCCTCTTTTGGGTGATATTGCTATGATATTTATACACTTCCATACACTTTTGATCATATTTGGACTAACCTATTAACTCAGTGCACCCCAGTGCCAGTTTCTGTTTTCTGCTGTTTTTGTATTTCAGGTTTTCCCATTACAAGAACTGCCAGAAAAATTCCGGAAAAATTATATAAAAAATCAGCGTTCCAGAAGCTTCCCGACACCCGAAGTACAGCCGGAGGGGGGCCACCAGGGCTCTAGGCGCCCTGGTGGCGCGGCCCCCCTCCTGGCTGCGCCAGGGGGGGGGGCGCCTGGGCCCCCTAGGCCTCCGCTGATGCCCCCCTTTGGCATATATTTATATCGTGTCCCGAAACCCTCGAGACGGGAACCCTTTTTCGCGATCTCATCTATGTTCCACCGCCGCCGTGCTTCCAAGATCGGGAGCACCAGGAGAACTCTTCCTGGCACCCTGCCGGAGGGGAGGATCACCACCGGGAGCTTCTCCACCACCATGGACGCCTCCCGGATGAGTTGTGAGTAGTCTCCCTTGGACCATGGGTCCATGACCAGTAGCTATGTGATGTTCTCCCCCCGTTCTTGTGCTTCACTAATTAGTCCTCGTGAGCTGCCCTACATGATCGAGGCACATATGTAATCCTTATGCTGTTGCTATGATGAGTTTGCTGGGATCCGATGGATTATGAGATTATGTTCAGATTGTGTTTGAGTAATATATTTGATCTACCTCTTTTATATTGATGTTCGTAAGTAATTCTTGCATGTTCTCCGTTGTTATTTATTGCTTTGGCCAAGTAGTAGGTAGTGACTCCAAGAGGGAACGTTATGCTTGATTGTGGGTTCATGCCCCTCGATGACTAGCTTGAGTGACAGAAACATGAGTCTAGGGGATGTGTTGTTGCCACAAGGGGGAAAACAAAGGTGCTTGTGCCCGCGGGTGCAAGGATTGTTTACTTTACGCAAAGTTCTTTTAATGCAGTTGTCTGTTGCTTTGAGTTTACACTATGGGTGGGACTCGCAACTTAATACCAGCGAGATGTTCTGGATAGATATCTCAAGGTGGATGATTAGTAGTAGATGCAGATGGATTTCGGTCTACTTGCCTTGGCGTACCGCCCATGCTTTGAACCTCTACCTTTCTTGCAACATAGTTAGCATTGGTTTGCGCACATAATTCTGTCAATTGCCCAGCTGTAATTCGTTTACCTCACATAGCTGTTTTATCGTCTTTTGGGAGAGAGACATCACTAGTGAACATCATGGGACCCCGGTCCATATTACCATCACTGATCACATCCGCTATTTACTTTCCGCTTTTACTTACTATTGCAGCAAAACCTATCACTATTATCACTTGCGTTTGATCCTTTGTAAAGGACAAGGCCGGAGGGATTGACAACCTCTCTGTACTCGTTGGGAGCAAAGTTATTTGTATCTGTGTGCAGGTCCACGTTGATTGCTAATATCTGGCGCCGTTAGCAGTTGACACCTTCTTGTTGAAACTGGGAGTCTCAGGGAAATCGATCCTTGGTATCTTTGCCAAGGGAAAACTTCCGCTACACTGCATCTCAAACCTTCCACTTGGGGTAACCAACGAGGGGCGAGAAGCCATCATGCATCAGCATGGGTGACTGCATGCCAAGCAAACGAGCTCATAACAATTCCAATGGTGGTGCAAAAGAGTAGTAGTGTAGCGACCATACCTCAAAGAGTCTGATCTCTATGCATCAGTGTCATCCTTGGATCAGTAATGCTGACACGCATAGTACTTGAAGGATTTATAACAGAGTGGCAATCACACACTTATTACATCGATAGTTCCAACGATTAACTTATAACAATAAAAATGGCTTAAGGCCATCTAATGATGATAACAACGGAAGGCTTGGAAGAATTGTGAGTCCATCAACTCCAACGGCATCACTGAGTATAGAACCACGACCCAATAGGCACCTTACTCGTCGTCTGAAAAGTCTACAACATGAACGTTGCAGCCCGAAAACGGGTCAGCACATGGAATATGCTGGCAAAGTAACACATAGAGAGTAACAAAAGTAAAACTATACTATATGCAATATGGCTGGTGGAAAGCTCTATGGTTACAGTTTTTGCGTAAAGCCAATTTTTCCCTACTGCAAAGGAATAGATTTTAATTAAGTATCAAGGTAGTTGAAACATCATTGAGAAGATAGACATCCTCTCAATCCCAATTAATCATCATCATTAAAACCCAGCAGTATTAATTAAAGTAACATGATGAGATTCACATGATAATCCAAGTACTAGATACTCAAGACGTCCGTAACCGGGGACACGGCTAATCATGATCAGTTTGTACACTCTGCACAGGTTTGTGCACTTTTCCCCACAAGACTCGATCTCCTCCGTTGGGATTCTCGCACTACATGTTGTTTGAGAAACGGATGACCGAGACACAGTCTTTCAGAAGCACTAGCACCTTACGAACGGGTGGACCGTACCAACCTACATCCCCTACATCTGCTAGTCCACCACTGTAAGAGTTCGCACGACTTAGTCAACTATGCTAGAGCCCATAATAGCTTGTGGCTGCACACGGAAGTTTCTAGTATGAATAATCTCATGATCCCTTTGAGCCTGGGTGGCGGTCCATAAAGAAAACATGCAATCGCTGGAATACCCAGGTGGCTCAATCCACCCAGATGTGTATTTAAGTTGCCACCTTAAGTTGAACCATTAATTAACAATCTCACACCTGTCATGGATACACTCACCCAATCCACGTCTACGAGCATAGCATAACCTATCAGCAAACGTAAAAGTAACTCCCAAAGGTTTGAAAATAAAGCAGGTAATAGGTACTACCTCAATCTACTTCCCAGTCCCACAAGTTAAAGCTCCTACTCATGCAATGTGTGAGGGTTTGACTAATGCAATGAAAACTGGGTAATTGGAAAGTATGATCAAAGTGTTACTTGCCTTGCTGATGATCCGCAAAACCTAGAGATTCAAAGTAGCAAGCGGCGCACTCTGGGTACTCTATCGCAAACAAACAAACACACAATAAGTACTTAACTAATGCACGGTTAAACTCAAATAAGAGATCTAACCAGAAAGTTTAACTTAAGAACTCCGGTTTGCAAAAGAAACAAACCAAACGAAACAACGAAAGTCAAACGGCGAAAGTGAAACAACTACCGTACCTATCTGGACCTAAGTCCAAATTTAACAGAGGCAAACGCTTGAGTGGCTAGGTTGAACGCAAAGAGAATTTTGAGACGAAACTCCAGGCGCTTGAATCGCCTGATTCCGATAAACGAGCGAAAAGATAAACTAGAACGAAGATCGAATCAGAAATCGCGATCAGAAAATAACTGCGAAAAAGAAAACTAAAAACAGCTTAACGAACGGACGTTCGTCAGCTGAGACTAAATGACAAACTCGTTCGTTAAAACGAACGAACGGGTGAACGCTCACTAAAAACTAAACCGGGAAAAGAAAAAAAAACCGATCTATCTAAAAAAAATGAACTAGGGTTCTAAAAAAACCGGGCGGTTTCTACCGAGAACCGGCGGCGGCGGCTACCTCGTCGTTCGGCCAGCGGCGGTGGCAGGCGGCGGGGCTGCGGCGGCGGGGCGGCGGTGGTGTGCTGCTGCGGCAAGCGGCGGCGGCGGTGGGAAGCTGCGACGGCGGTGGCTTGCGGCGGCGGCGGTGGCTTGCGACGGCGGCGGTGGCTTGCTCGCGGCGGCGGGGTGCGACAAGGGGCAGGGGGCGGCGGCATATATATAGAGGGGGGGGGGGCTAGCTGCTTGGGGAAGGGGGCAAGAAACGGCGGCGGCGGCGGAGTCCGACTCTGGCACGTCGGCGCGCGGGCGGGGAAGGCGGCGCGACGGCTTGGGCCTGGCTCGGCTGGGCTTCGGCCCAGTCGGGTTCGGGTCCCCTACTCTTTTTTTTCTAATTAACGCCGACGCAACTAAAAAGAAATCCTAGGAAATAAAATAAAAATCTAAAATTGCCAAAACAATTTTTCACTGTCTAAATAGAATATTTAGAACAAGGTGAACATTTTTTTGGCACCAAAATGCATTTTTTTGAAAACATGCAATTTTTCCTAATTCAAATAAAACTCCAAAGAAAACTTATTTGATTTTTTATTAAATCCTCAGTATTTCTTTATTTTTGGGAGAGTCATTTTACTCCCTATCTCATATTTTCATAATAGAAATACTTGAAGATAAAATAAATAAAATCAAAGATCCTATTTTCAAAATTTGAGAAACCTCAAATATGAAAATAACGAAATCCCCAACTCTCTCCGAGGGTCCTTGACTTGCTTAGGATTTACTTGGATCCACCAAAAACAAGAAAAATATGATATGCATGATGATCTAATGTATAACATTCCAAATTGGAAATTTGGGATGTTACAAAGATACCCCCCTTAAGATGAATCTCGCCCTCGAGATTCGGGTTGGCTAGAAAATAGGTGAGGGTGGTCCTTCCGCAGGTCTTCCTCTCGTTCCCAGGTAGCTTCATCCTCGGTGTGGTGACTCCACTGAACTTTGCAAAATTTGATAACCTTGCTGCGGGTGACTCGGCTAGCATACTCAAGTATCTTGACTGGTCTCTCTTCATAGGTCAAGTCACTGTCCAGCTGAATAGCTTCCAATGGCACAGTATCCCTCAGCGGTATATCAGCCATCTCGGCGTGGCATTTCTTCAACTGGGAAACGTGGAATACATCGTGAAGTCCTGACAATCCTTCGGGCAGTTCCAACTTGTAGGCTACTTCTCCCATACGTTCCATAATCTTGTATGGTCCTACAAAACGTGGCGCTAGCTTTCCTTTAACTCCAAAGCGCTTAACTCCTCGAAGTGGAGATACTCGCGAAGTGGAGATACTCGAAGATAAACTCGGTCTCCGACTTCGTAAACGATCTCTTTGCATTTTGAATCCGCGTAGCTCTTCTGCCTGGACTGGGCTATCTTGAGCCTATCACGAATCAACTTTACCTTTTGTTCCGATTCCTTGATCAAATCTGGCCCAAACAACTGGCGGTCTCCAACTTCGTCCCAAGACAACGGAGTTCTACACCTCCTTCCATATAACGCTTCGAAAGGGGCCATCTTCAAACTGGATTGATAACTGTTGTTGTAAGAGAACTCCGCATAAGGCAAATTGTTGTCCCAACTAGATCCATATTCTAGTGCACAAGCTCTCAGCATATCCTCCAAAATCTGATTGACTCTCTCAGTCTGTCCATCTGTCTGTGGGTGAAAAGCTATGCTAAACTCTAGCCTGGTACCCAAAGTTCCGTGTAACTGATTCCGGAACTTTGAGGTAAACTGGGTTCCTCTGTCTGATACGATGCTCCTCGGAACTCCATGCAGGCATACGATTCTGGTCATGTATATCTTTGCCAACTTCGCACTGGTATAAGTAGTCTTTACTGGGATGAAATGAGCTACCTTCGTCAAGCGATCGACTACAACCCAAATCGAGTCATAGCCTGAACGAGTTCTGGGTAACCCCGTAATAAAATCCATGCCTAGCTTATCCCACTTCCATTCGGGTATTGGCAATGGTTGTAACAATCCTGCCGGCTTCTGATGTTCTGCCTTCACTCTCTGACATACATCACAAATGGGTACATACTCTGCAATGTCCTTCTTCATACCGGTCCACCAGAATATGTCCTTCAAGTCCAAGTACATCTTAGTATTTCCTGGGTGAATCGAGTATGGTGAATCATGGGCCTCCTGCTGAATCAACTTCCTGATCCCTGGGTCGTTAGGCACATATACGCGGTCCTCAAACCAAAGGGTGTCGTGCTGATCCTCGAAATCCTTTAACCTTTCCTTTGCTCATCCTCTCCTTTATAGAGGCAACCTCCTCGTCAATTTTCTGAGCTTCTCTGATTTTATCCATTAGAGTAGACTGTATCTCTAGTGTTGCTACATAGCCTCTCGGAACTATCTCCAAACATAGTTCTCGTAAGTCCTCGGCTAACTCCTTTGGTAAATCCTCTGTCATTAGGGTATTGACATGGCTCTTACGGCTTAGCGCATCGGCTACCACGTTAGCCTTTCCGGGATGATAATGCAATCTCATGTCATAGTCCTTAATGAGTTCCAGCCATCTCCTTTGTCTGAGATTCAACTCCTTCTGAGTGAATATATACTTCAAACTCTTGTGATCCGTATATACTTCACAATGGTTTCCGATGAGGAAATGTCTCCAAGTCTTCGATGCATGAACTACGACTGCTAACTCCAAATCATGAGTGGCATAGTTCAACTCATGAGGTTTCAGTTGCCGTGAAGCATACGAAACAACTCTTCCTTCCTGCATAAGAACTGCTCCAAGTCCTCGACGTGAAGCGTCGCAGTATACCTCATAGTCCTTATGTTAATCTGGCAGAATCAACACAGGTGATGAGACCAAACATTTCTTTAAATCCTGAAAACTGGCCTCACATTCTTCGGTCCATTTGAACTTGGTATCCTTCTTTAACAACTCCGTCATTGGTTTTGGAATCCTCGAGAAATTCTCAATAAATCTCCGGTAGTATCCTGCAAGTCCAAGAAAACTCCGGATCTCTCCAACTGTTGTCGGTACTTCCCAATTTGTTATAGTGTCCACCTTGGCGGGATCTACTGCTATTTCTTCTCCGGATATAACGTGTCCGAGGAATCCAACTTCCTTCAACCAAAACTCGCATTTGCTAAACTTGGCATACAACTAATGTTCTCGGAGCTTCTCCAATACCAAACGCAAATGCTCTGCATGTTCCTCTTCATCCTTTGAGAAGATCAATATATCATCTATGAACACCACGACGAACTTATCCAAAAACTCCATAAACACCTTGTTCATCAGGTTCATAAAGTATGCTGGTGCGTTAGTCAGACCAAAAGACATAACGGTATACTCGTACAACCCATACCTGGTGGTAAAGGCCGTCTTAGGTATATCCTGCTCTCGAATATTCAATTGATGGTACCCTGATCGTAGATCGATCTTGGAAAATACCTTAGCTCCTTGCAATCTATCGAACAGATCATTGATCATCGGCAGTGGGTACTTGTTCTTGATTGTTACTTCATTCAATCCTCGATTATCAACAACCATTCTTAACGATCCGTCCTTCTTTTCCACTAGAAGTACTGGTGAACCCCAAGGCGAAGAACTTGGTCGAATGTAACCTTCATCCAGTAACTCCTTAATCTATTTCTTAATATCCTCCAAATCCTTTGCGGGCATCCTGTATGGTCTCTTAGAAATTGGCCCTGTGCCGGGCAAAAGCTAAATCAAAAACTCAATATCTCTATCTGGTGGCATGCCTGGCAGTTCCTCTGGAAATACGTCAGGGAAATCTTTCACCACTGGTACTTCCTCCTGAACAACTCCTGATAAAGAATTTACTCTGTACCTTTTCGGCACATGCCGGGATACATACTTGATCCTTCTTCCTTCTGGCATAGTAAGCAAAATGGACTTACTGGCGCATTCGATATTTCCTCCGTACTTGGATAACCAATCCATGCCAAATATCACATCCAATCCTTGAGATTCCAATACTATTAGGTCTGAAGGGAATGTGTAGTTACCAATCCTTAATGGCAACTGATCACACCATAACTTAGCCATGTACTCTGCTCCGGGTGAGGTTACTAACATGGGTGACCTAAGGGCTTGGGTTGGCAGCTTATACTTATCCACAAATCCCCTTGAAATGTATGAATGCGTTGCACCAGTATAAAAAAGAATGAGTGCAGTAAAGGAGTTAACTAAAAACTTACCTATTACTGCATCTGGCTGAGCTTCAACCTCCTCCACGCTAACGTGGTTCACTTGCCCCCTATTGAAAGGGTTCGGCTTCTTTCCAAAGCTTGCATTGCCATTTCCATTCTGGGCTTTTGGACATTCATTGGCGTAATGTCTCGTCTTCTGGCACTTAAAGCAAGTGACTTGACTTAGGTCTCACTTGGCTGGTGTTGTTGGGTTGGTGCGGTTCTGTCCGTTGCTTCCTCCATTCCCATTTCCATTCTTGGAGCCATTATGATTGTGCGAGCTACCTCCTCCATGGGTATGTTGAAAATGTCCTACCATTTTAGGGGTAAAACGTGGCTTCTGTTGAGCTCCAGAATTGTACTTTCCTTGTTCATACTTCCTCTTGCGACTTTCAATCTGTTGGTGTTTCCCTTCAATCATTAGAGCTCGATCAACCAGTTCCAGGTAGTTGTTAAAAGTTGCCACCATCAACTGTATGCTCATCTCATCATTCAGCCTTTCCATAAATCTCTCCTGCTTAGCGGCATCTATGGCCACATGATACGTCCAAAACGTATCTATAATTTCTGCTTGCTCCATGCCACTTTTGGGTGATATTGCTATGATATTCATACACTTCCATACACTTTTGATCATATTTGGACTAACTTACTAATCCAGTGCACTCCAGTGCCAGTTTCTGTTTTTGGCTGTTTTTGTATTTCAGGTTTTCACGTTTCGAGAACTGCCCAGAAAAATCCAGAAAAATTATATAAAAAATCAGCGTTCCGGAAACAACACTGCGTCCGAAGGGCAGCCTGGGGGGGGGGCACCAGGGCTCTAGGCACCTTGGAAGCGCGCCCCCCTAGGCCGCGCCGG
>LR738712.1:740380437-740394225 GCA_902687465.1 Secale cereale
AAGCTATGGGCCCTAATGGGCTTTAGTGGAAAGAGAGAGGGCCGACCAAGGCTGGGCCACGCACCCCTCCCCCTTGGTACGAATTGGACAAGGAAAGGAGGATGGGGGGGGGGCGGCGCTCCTTTCCTTCTCCCTCTCCCTCTCCTTCCTTCCCCCTCTCTCCCTCTTGGTGATTCCTACTAGGAATAGGATTGCAATCCAATTCCAAGTAGGATTGCTCCTCTAGGCGCGCCATAGGAGGGCCGGCCGGCCTTCCCCCTTGCTCCTTTATATACAGGGGCAGGGGGGCACCCTTGGACAAGTTGATCTGTTGATCTCTCCCAACCGTGTGCGGTGCCCCCCTCCACAGAAGCACACCTCGATCATATCATTGCAGCGCTTAGGCGAAGCCCTGCGACGGTAACTTCATCATCTCCGTCACCACGCCGTCGTGCTGACGAAACTCTCCCGCGATGTTCTACTGGATCAAGAGCTCGTGGAATGTCATCAAGCTGAACGTGTGCTGAACGCGGAGGCTCTGACGTTCGGTGCTTGATCGGTTGGATCGCGAAGAAGTTCGACTACATCAACCGCGTCACTACACGCTTTCACTCCCGGTCTACGAGGGTACGTAGACACACTCTCCCCTCTCGTTGCTATGCATCTGGTAGATAGATCTTGCTGATCGTAGGAAAATTTTAAAATACTACGTTCCGCAACAGAACCGTCAAGCGCCGCCGCGCTCCGCTTGGCCACCGTGGACGACAGCGACGATGTTGCGGACGGCCTTCTTGGCAGCACTCGATCCTCACCATGACATCCTGGACCTCTCCGATGTGGCCTGATAGGGCGCTCTCTCACATGGTGCAGTGGCCGCCCGTTCTGCCTCTGCCGAGGACCATGGAGAGGAGGGAGGGACGGGGGCTAAGCAGCGGAGAGGAGCGACGAGTTGGATCGACGCGGTGGACAAGGAGCCGCGTCACAAGATTAATCTCGCCCACGGCCTGCTGTTGCGCCGCCTTGCCCTGCTGCTGCTCCTCCCCGTTGCCGCCGCCGTCGTGCTCCTCGTCCTCCCTGCGCTGCTGCTCATCGCGGTTCGAGGAGGTGGGTGGCGGCGGCGGCGATGTGGGTGGAAGGGAGGGATGCGACTGCGGGAGGGAGGGAGGCGGCTGCGGGAGGGAGGGAGAGAGGAGGAGACGGCTAGGTCTCCACCACAGGAGCGCCCCCTTTATACCCCCACGACGTGAAATGACAGGAATGCCCTGGTGGGGGCATGGTATTTACATTCTGTTGCCATTGGAATTTTATCCGACGGCCCCGGACGATCGGGTAAATATCAGACGGCCCACGGCGATCTGGCCTGAGATTAGATGACCTATATCGCGAGGAGATTTCTATCCGACGATTCAGAATAAAAAACGCATGGGGAGGCTTCGTTTTACTCCGGTCTCTAAGAGCATCTCCAGCCGTTGCGCCCCCAAGACACGCCGAAAATCGCCGCTAGGGGGCGAGCCGGCGTTTTTTCGGCATGGGGGCGAGCACGTTCCCAGCCGCCGCCTCCAGGCCACCCCCACAGTTCGGCCAAAATTCAGCAAACACGGCCAAATTTGAACAAACACGGCATATTTCTACTAAATTTAGGCATTTTTACACGAAAAGGGGGGCACCGCACACGGCTAAAACAATTCAACTTGTGTGTCCTTGGGTGCCCCCTGCCCCCATATATAAAGGAGCAAGGGGGGGAGGCCGGCCGGCCCTCTATGGTGCGGCTAGGAAGGCAATCCTACTAGGAATAGGATTGCCTATTCCTAGTAGGAGTCCACCAAGAAGGAGAGGGGGAAGGAAGGAGAGGGAGAGGGAGAGGGAAAGAGGGGCCGCGCCCCCCTCCCCTAGTCCTATTCGGACTGCCCCTAGGGAAGGGGCGCACCACCTCCTGGCTGCTGCCCTCTCTCTCCCCTATGGCCCACCAGGGCCCATCATTCCCCCGGGGGGTTCCGGTAACCCCCCCGGCACTCCGGTAAATTCCGAAACTTTCTAGAACACTTCCGGTGTTCGAATATAGTCGTCCAATATATCAATCTTTACGTCTTGGACATTCCGAGACTCCTCGTCATGTCCGTGATCTCATCCGGGACTTCGAACTACCTTCGGTACATCAAAACTTATAAACTCATAATACCGATCGTCATCAAACGTTAAGCGTGCGGACCCTACGGGTTCGAGAACTATGTAGACATGACCGAGACTCATCTCCAGTCAATAACAAATAGCGGAACCTGGATGTTCGTATTGGCTCCTACATATTCTACGAAGATCTTTATCGGTCAAACCGCACAACAACATACGTTGTTCCTTTTGTCATCGGTATGTTACTTGCCCGAGATTCGATCGTCGGTATCTCTATACCTAGTTCAATCTCGTTACCGGCAAGTCTCTTTACTCGTTCCATAATACATCATCTCGTGACTAACTCATTAGTCTTTTGCTTGCAAGGCTTATTATGATGTGTGTTACCGAGAGGGCCCAAAGATACCTCTCCGACACTCGGAGTGACAAATCCTAGTCTTGATCTATGCCAACACCACGAATACTTTCGGAGGCACCTGTAGAGCATCTTTATGATCACCCAGTTACATTGTGACGTTTGATAGCACACAAGGTGTTCCTACGGTATTCGGGAGTTGCATAATCTCATAGTCATAGGAACATGTATAAGTCATGAAGAAAGCAATAGCAGTAAAACTAAACGATCATAGTGCTATGCTAACGGATGGGTCTAGTCCATCACATCATTCTCCTAATGATGTGATCCCGTTGATCAAATGACAACTCATGTCTATGGCTAGGAAACATAGCCATCTTTGATCAATGAGCTAGTCTAGTAGAGGCATACTAGGGACATACCATTTTGTCTATGTATTCACACATGTATCAAGTTTCCGGTTAATACAATTCTAGCATGAATAAAAGACATTTATCATGATATAAGGAAATACAAATAACATCTTTATTATTGCCTCTAGGGCATATTTCCTTCAGTCTCCCACTTGAACTAGAGTCAATAATCTAGATTACAAAGTGATGACCTCACACCCATGGAGTCCTGGTGCTGATCATGTTTTGCCCGTGGAAGAGGCTTAGTCAACGGGTCTGCAACATTCAGATCCGTATGTATCTTGAAAATCTCTATGTCTCCATCCTTGACTAGATCGCGGATGGAATTGAAGCGTCTTTTGATGTGCTTTGTTCTCTTGTGAAACCTGGATTCCTTCGCCAAGGCTATTGCTCCAGTGTTGTCACAAAAGATTTTCATTGGACCCGATGCACTAGGTATTACACCTTGATCGGATATGAACTCCTTCATCCAGACTCCTTCATTTGCTGCTTCCGAAGCAGCTATGTATTCCGCTTCACGCGTAGATCCCACCACGACGCTCTGCTTGGAACTTTACCAACTGACAGGTCCACCGTTCAATAAAAATACATATCCGGTTTGTGACTTAGAGTCATCCGGATCAGTGTCAAAACTAGAATCGACGTAACCGTTTACGACGAGCTCTTTATCACCTCCATATACGAGAAACATATCCTTTGTCCTTTTCAGGTATTTCAGGATGTTCTTGACCGCTGTCCAGTGATCCACTCCTGGATTACTTTGGTACCTCCCTGCTAGACTTATAGCAAGGCACACATCTGGTCTGGTACACAGCATTGCATACATGATAGATCCTATGGCCGAGGCATAGGGAATGACTTTAATTTTCTCTCTATCTTCTGCAGTGGTCGGGCATTGAGTCTTACTCAACTTCATACCTTGTAACACAGGCAAGAACCCTTTCTTTGACTGATCCATTTTGTACTTCTTCAAAACTTTATCAAGGTATGTGCTTTGTGAAAGTCCAATTAAGCGTCTTGATCTATCTCTATAGATCTTGATGCCTAATATACAAGCAGCATCACCGAGGTCTTTCATTGAAAAACTCTTATTCAAGTATTCTTTTATGCTATCCAGAAATTCTATATCATTTCCAATCAACAATATGTCATCCACATATAATATTAGAAATGCTACAGAGCTCCCACTCACTTTCTTGTAAATACAGGCTTCTCCAAAAGTCTGTATAAAACCATATGCTTTCATTACCTCATCAAAGCGTATATTCCAACTCCGAGATGCTTGCACCAGTCCATAGATGGATCGCTGGAGCTTGCATACTTTGTTAGCACCTTTTGGATCGACAAAACCTTCTGGTTGCATCATATACAACTCTTCTTTGAGATATCAATTTAGGAATGCAGTTTTGACATCCATTTGCCAGATTTCATAATCATAAAATGCGGCAATTGCTAACATGATTCGGACAGACTTAAGCATCGCTACAGGTGAGAAAGTCTCATCGTAGTCAACTCCTTGAACTTGTCGAAACCCTTTCGCAACAAGTCGAGCTTTGTAAACAGTAACATTACCGTCTGCGTCGGTCTTCCTCTTAAAGATCCATTTATTTTCGATGGCTTGCCGATCATCGGGCAAGTCAACCAAAGTCCACACTTTGTTTTCATACATGGATCCTATCTTAGATTTCATGGCCTCAAGCCATTTTGCGGAATCTGGGCTCATCATCGCTTCCTCATAGTTCGTAGGTTCATCATGGTCTAGTAACATGACTTCCAGAACTGGGTTGCCGTACCACTCTGGTGCGGAACATACTCTGGTTGATCTACGACGTTCAGCAGAAACTTGATCTGAAGTTTAATGATCATCATCATTAGCTTCCTCACTGATTGGTGTAGGAATCACTGGAACAATTTTCTGTGATGTACTACTTTCCAATTCAGGAGAAGGTACAATTACCTCAGCAAGTTCTACTTTCCTCCCACTCACTTCTTTCGAGAGAAACTCCTTCTCTAGAAAGGATCCATTCTTAGCAACAAATATCTTGCCTTCGGATCTGTGATAGAAGGTGTACCCAACAGTCTCTTTTGGGTATCCTATGAAGACACATTTCTCCGATTTGGGTTCGAGCTTATCAGGTTGAAGCTTTTTCACATAAGCATCGCAGCCCCAAACTTTAAGAAACGACAACTTTGGTTTCTTGCCAAACCATAGTTCATAAGGTGTCGTCTCAACGGATTTAGATGGTGCCCTATTTAACGTGAATGTAGCTGTCTCTAAAGCATAACACCAAAACGATAGTGGTAAATCGGTAAGAGACATCATAGATCGCACCATATCCAATAAAGTACGGTTACGACGTTCGGACACACCATTACGCTGTGGTGTTCCGGGTGGCGTGAGTTGTGAAACTATTCCACGTTGTTTCAAATGAAGACCAAACTCGTAACTCAAATATTCTCCTCCATGATCAGATCGTAGAAACTTTATTTTCTTGTTACGATGATTCTCTACTTCACTCTGAAATTCTTTGAACTTTTCAAATGTTTGAGACTTGTGCTTCATTAAGTAGATATACCCATATCTGCTTAAATCATCAGTGAAGGTCAGAAAATAACGATACCCGCCGCGAGCTTCAACACTCATTGGTCCACATACATCAGTATGTATGATTTCCAACAAATCTGTTGCTCGCTCCATAGTTCTGGAGAACGGAGTTTTAGTCATCTTGCCCATGAGGCATGGTTCGTAAGCACCAAGTGATTCATAATCAAGTGATTCCAAAAGTCCATCACTATGGAGTTTCTTCATGCGCTTTAAACCAATATGACCTAAACGGCAGTGCCACAAATAAGTTGCACTATCATTATTAACCTTGCATCTTTTGGCTTCAATATTATGAATTTGTGTATCACTACAATCAAGATCCAATAAGAATAGACCACTCTTCAAGGGTGCATGACCATAAAAGATATTATTCATAAAAATAGAACAACCATTATTCTCTGATTTAAATGAATAACCGTCTCGCAACAAACAAGATCCAGATATAATGTTCATGCTCAACGCTGGCACCAAATAACAATTATTTAGGTCTAAAACTAATCCCGAAGGTAGATGTAGAGGTAGCGTGCCGAAGGCGATCACATCGACTTTGGAACCATTTCCCACGTGCATCATCACCTCGTCCTTAGCCAATCTTTGTTTAATCCGTATCCCTGTTTCGAGTTACAAATATTAGCAACCGAACCGGTATCAAATACCCAGGTACTACTACGAGCATTAGTAAGGTACACATCAATAACATGTATATCACATATACCTTTGTTCACCTTGCCATCCTTCTTATCTGCCAAATACTTGGGGCAGTTCCGCTTCCAGTGTCCAGTCCCTTTGCAGTAGAAGCACTCAGTTTCAGGCTTGGCTCCAGACTTGGGTTTCTTCGCGGGAGTAGCAACTGTCTTGCTATTCTTCTTGAAGTTTCCCTTCTTTCCCTTGCCCTTTTTCTTGAAACTAGTGGTCTTGTTAACCATCAACACTTGATGCTCCTTTTTGATTTCTACCTCCGCAGCCTTGAGCATAGCGAAGAGCTCGGGAATTGTCTTTTGCATCCCTTGCATATTATAGTTCATCACGAAGCCTTTATAGCTTGGTGGCAGTGATTGAAGAACTCTATCAATAACACTATCCTCGTCAACTTTGCAACCAAGTTGAGTCATATGATTGTAGTACCCAGACATTCTGAGCAAGTGTTCACTGATAGAACTATTCTCCTCCAACTTGCAGCTGTAGAACTTATTGGAAATCTCATATTTCTCAATCCGGGCATTTGCTTGAAATATTAACTTCAACTCCTGGAACATCTCATATGGTCCATGACGTTTAAAACGTCGTTGAAGTCCCGGTTCTAAGCCGTAAAGCATGGCACACTGAACTATCGTGTAGTCATCAGACCGCGACTGCCAGATGTTCAAAGCGTCTACATTAGCGGGAGGGGGCTTGTCACCTAGTGGTGCTTCAAGGACATAATTCTTCTGTGCAGCAATGAGGATAATCCTCAAGTTACGGACCCAGTCCATGTAATTGCTACCATCATCTTTCAACTTAGCTTTCTCTAGGAATGCATTAAAATTCAAAGGAACGGTAGCACGGGCCATTGATCTACAACAACATAGATATGCAAAAACTATCAGGACTAAGTTCATGATAAATGAAAGTTCAATTTAATCATATTATTTAAAGAACTCCCACTTAGATAGACATCCCTCCGGTCATCTAAATGATCACGTGATCCAAATCAACTAAACCATGTCCGATCATCACGTGACATGGAGTAGTTTCAATGGTGAACATCTTATGTTGATCATATCTACTATATGATTCATGCTCGACCTTTCGGTCTCCAGCGTTCCGAGGCCATATCTGCATATGCTAGGCTCGTCAAGTTTAACCCGAGTATTCTGCGTGTGCAAAACTGGCTTACGCCCGTTGTATTTGAACTTAGAGCTTATCACACCCGATCATCACGTGGTCTCTCGGCACGACGAACTTTCGCAACGGTGCATACTCAGGGAGAACACTTATACCTTGAAATTTAGTAAGGGATCATCTTATAATGCTACCGTCGTTCTAAGCAAAATAAGAAGCATAATAAGATAAACATCACATGCAATCAAAATATGTGACATGATATGGCCATCATCATCTTGTGCTTTTGATCTCCATCTCCAAAGCACCGTCATGATGACCTTCGTCACCGGCGCGGCACCTTGATCTCCATCGTAGCATCATTGTCGTCTCGCCAACTATTGCTTCTACGACTATCGCTACCGCTTAGTGATAAAGTAAAGCAATTACATGGCGATTGCATTTCATACAATAAAGCAACAACCATATGGCTCCTGCCAGTTGCCGATAACATTACAATACATGATCATCTCATACAAAACCGTATATCTCATCATGTCTTGACCATATCACATCACAACATGCCCTGCAAAAACAAGTTAGACGTCCTCTACTTTGTTGTTGCAAGTTTTACGTGGCTGCTACGGGCTTAGCAAGAACCGTTCTTACCTACGCATACAAAACCACAACGATGTTTCGTCAAGTATGTGCTGTTTTAACCTTCACAAGGACCGGGCGTAGCCATACTTGATTCAGCTAAAGTGAGAGAGACAGACATCCGCCAGTCACCTTTAAGCAACGAGTGTTCATAACGGTGAAACCAGTCTCGCGTAAGCGTACGCGTAATGTCGGTCCGGGCTGCTTCATCTCACAATACCGCCGAAGCAAAGTATGACATGCTGGTAAGCAGTAGGACTAGTATCGCCCACAACTCATTGTGTTCTATTCGTGCATATCATCTACGCATAGACCTGGCTCATGATGCCACTGTTGGGGAACGTAGTAATTTAAAATTTTCCTATGATCACGCAAGATCTATCTACTAGATGCATATCAACGAGAGGGGAGAGTGTGTCTACGTACCCTCGTAGACCGGGAGCGGAAGCGTCAAGTGACGCGGTTGATGTAGTCGAACTTCTTCGCGATCCAACCGATCAAGCACCGAACGTACGGCACCTCCGCGTTCAGCACACGTTCAGCTTTATGACGTCCCACGAGCTCTTGATCCAGTTGAGCTTCACGGGAGAGTTTCGTCAGCACGACGGCGTGGTGACGGATATGATGTATCTACCGGCGCAGGGCTTCGCCTAAGCACTACAACGGTATGACCGAGGTGTGTTTCTGTGGAGGGGGGCACCGCACACAGCTAAAACAATTCAACTTGTGTGTCCTTGGGTGCCCCCTACCCCCGTATATAAAGGAGCAAGGGGGGCGGGGGGGGAGGCCGGCCGGCCCTCTATGGTGCGGCTAGGAAGGCAATCCTACTAGGAATAGGATTGCAATCCTATTCCTAGTAGGAGTCCACCAAGAAGGAGAGGGGGAAGGAAGGAGAGGGAGAGGGAGAGGGAAAGAGGGGCCGCGCCCCCCTCCCCTAGTCCTATTCAGACTGCCCCTAGGGAGGGGGCCCGCCACCTCCTGGCTGCTGCCCTCTCTCTCCCCTATGGCCCACCAGGGCCCATCATTCCCCCGGGGGGTTCCGGTAACCCCCCCGGCACTTCGGTAAATTCCGAAACTTTTCAGAACACTTCCGGTGTCCGAATATAGTCGTCCAATATATCAATCTTTACGTCTCGGACATTCTGAGACTCCTCATCATGTCCGTGATCTCATCCGGAACTTAGAACTACCTTCGGTACATCAAAACTCATAAACTCATAATACCGATCGTCATCAAACGTTAAGCGTGCGGACCCTACGGGTTCGAGAACTATGTAGACATGACCGAGACTCATCTCCGGTCAATAACCAATAGGGAAACCTGGATATTCATATTGGCTCCTACATATTCTACGAAGATCTTTATCGGTCAAACCGCGCAACAACATACGTTGTTCCTTTTGTCATCGGTATGTTACTTGCCCGAGATTCGATCGTCGGTATCTCTATACCTAGTTCAATCTTGTTACCGGCAAGTCTCTTTACTCGTTCTATAATACATCATCTCGTGACTAACTCATTAGTCTTTTGCTTGCAAGGCTTATTATGATGTGTGTTACCGAGAGGGCCCAGAGATACCTCTCCGACACTCGGAGTGACAAATCCTAGTCTTGATCTATGCCAACACCACGAATACTTTCGGAGGCACCTGTAGAGCATCTTTATGATCATCCAGTTACGTTGTGACGTTTGATAGCACACAAGGTGTTCCTACGGTATTCGGGAGTTGCATAATCTCTTAGTCATAGGAACATGTATAAGTCATGAAGAAAGCAATAGTAGTAAAACTAAACGATCATAGTGCTAAGCTAACGGATGGGTCTAGTCCATCACATCATTCTCCTAATGATGTGATCCCGTTGATCAAATGACAACTCATGTCTATGGCTAGGAAACATAGCCATCTTTGATCAATGAGCTAGTCTAGTAGAGGCATATACTAGGGACATACTATTTTGTCTATGTATTCACACATGTATCAAGTTTCCGGTTAATACAATTCTAGCATGAATAAAAGACATTTTTCATGATATAAGGAAATACAAATAACATCTTTATTATTGCCTCTAGGGCATATTTCCTTCAGTCTCCCACTTGAACTAGAGTCAATAATCTAGATTACAAAGTGATGATCCTCACACCCATGGAGTCCTGGTGCTGATCATGTTTTGCCCGTGGAAGAGGCTTAGTCAACGGGTCTGCAACATTCAGATCCGTATGTATCTTGCAAATCTCTATGTCTCCATCCTTGATTAGATCGCGGATGGAATTGAAGCGATGGATGGATGGAATGGAATCACTTAGGCGTAGAACGAATGGAAGCTTAAGAAAGGGGAGAAAATAAATGTCTGTTTAAATACCTTGCCGTTTCTCAAAGATTTACCGTTACTACTCTCTCCGTCCGAAAATACTTGTCATCAAAATGGACAAAAAATGATGTATCTAGAACTAAAATACATCTAGATACATACTCTTTTATTCAATTTGATGATAAGTATTTCCGGACGGAGAGAGTAGCATTTTTGCCGGGTGGCCGGTGTCATACTGGCAATCAATCACTCAGTGCCACTCGAGTGCCCGATCACCAGCATTGGCAAGATTGGCAAGTAATCTTTTAATACAAATTAATAGCAAAAATCTTCAGCTTCACACACAAGATGATCTCCTCCTCTCCAGCTCTCCAATACATGGAATCTACCCGTACTTCCAGCCCTGGTGCACAAGGTAATTAATTGCGCATAGTTACGCACTTCATATCATATCATATTATTCGTCTCACCATTAACTTAGGCAAATTCCCCTATTTATACTTCTCTACCCTGCACAGCAGTAGCAGCGGCAACAAATCCTCGGGAGTTGAGTTCCAGTAGGCCACATAATGCCTGTGATGACGACGATAACTCGCGCTCTCCTGCTCGTCGGCATCGCCCTGACGGCGCAGCTGTGCGCTTGCACGGCGTACGGCGGCGATGGGTTCAGCGTGGAGTTCATCCACCGTGACTCCGTCGGGTCGCCGTTCCACGACCCCTCGCTCACCGCGCACGGCCGCGTGGTCAAGGCGCTCGCGCGCTCCTACGCCAGCCCCGGCGCACCGTCGGCCCACGGGGGCGTGGTTTCCGAGCTCATCTCCACGCCGTTCGAGTACCTGATGTCCGTGAACGTGGGCACGCCGCCCACCCGCATGCTCGCCATCGCCGACACCGGCAGCGACCTCGTCTGGCTCAACTGCAGCAAGAAGGGGGCCCACGGTCCTGGCCCGGCGTTCGCCGGCGACGCGCCCTCGCCCCCGCCCCCGCCGGGCGTCGTGTTCGACCCCTCCAAGTCCAAGACGTACAACACCGTGGGCTGCGACTCCGGCGCGTGCGGCGAGCTCCATCAAACCGCCTGCGTGGACTCCAAGTGCGCCTACTTCTAGGGCTATGGCGGGGGCTCCACCACGGGCGGCCTCCTCTCCACCGAGACCTTCACCTTCGCCGACGACGCCCCTGCAGGCACCGAGCGGACGACGACGCGCGTGCCCAACGTGAACTTCGGCTGCGGCACGACCTTTGCCGGCAAGTTCATCGGGGATGGCCTCGTCGGCCTCGGCAACACCAACCTCTCCCTCGTGGCGCAGCTCGGCGCGCACGCCTCGCTTGGCCGGAGGTTCTCCTACTGCCTCGTGCCCTACTCCGTCAACGGCTCCTCCCTGCTCAACTTCGGCGCCCGCGCCACGGTGACGGAGCCGGGCGCGGCGACGACGCCGCTGATCCCGTCCGCGTCCAGAGTGAAGTCGTTCTACACGATCGAGCTCCTGTCCGTCAAGGTGGGCAACGCAACCTACGCGGCGCCGCAGCAGTCCTACGCCATCGTCGACTCCGGCACAACGCTAACGTTCCTCATCAAGGCGCTGCTGGACCCACTGGTGAAGGAACTGGCCGGGCGGATCAAGCTCCCAAAGGCCCCGCCGCCGGCGGACCTCCAGCTGCCGCTGTGCTACAACGTGACCGGGCTAAAGGAGGGGCAGATCGCGGCGACGATCCCTGACGTGAAGCTGGGGCTGGGCGGCGGTTCGGCGGTGACGCTCAAGGCGTTGAACACGTTCGCGGTGGTGCAGAAGGACACCTTGTGCCTGGCGATTGCGCCGTCGCCTCGCTCGTCGTTGATCGGGAACATCGCGCAGCAGAACATGCACGTCGGGTACGACCTCGACAAGGGCACCCTCACCTTCGCGGCAGCCGACTGCGCGAGATCCTACTCCGCCCATGCACCCGCCCCGGCCACCTCCGGCTTGTAGCCATAAATCTGATCACCGTGGTACGCATGCATCAAAGCATTGTTCGCCCGTGCTCCGCACGTATTGACATGCGCACTCACTTTGAAAATATCAAAAGAAAAATGTGAAATGTTTGATGCTAATTTTCAGTTAATAAAAGCTCTTTTATCGGGAAAAAAATATTGTTTGCGGGCTAGTCCAAACTCTTCGGTGGACAATAATGTGACAGTGGATATCCAATCTTTTAGGATCACCTTCAGGATATAGAGGACTCTGAGTCATTCCTCCTCCCCTGGTCACAACTCTAATATCACGATCATTCATTTTATTATTCATATTGTTAAGCAAATAATTTTGTGACTTAGCAACTTGTTCTAACCGAGTATGAACCATTGATAAATGTTTACTTAAACTTCTAACATCATTAACAATCTCAAACATCAAACCACTCAAACGATCAATCATGATAGCATTCCGTTTCAATTGTTTGTTAACAGACACGTTCTTCTTGGTTAACAATGTAATTATCAAATTCATTCAGACATTGACTACTAGATATATTATGGGGGAATATCAACCTCATCAAATCTATAAAACTAATTTACCTTAAGTATCTGTGTCGGGGTATCGATTCCATGTATTTTTTATAATAGGTGGTAAATTCGTAGCATCTTCAAATTTAATAATCTTTTCTTTCATAAACTTCTTTGCCTCTTGCATATCTTCTAGACCGAGAAATATAATACCTCTTTTTTTTGGAGTTGGTTTGGGTGCTAGTTCATGAAGTGTCCAATCATTGGCATTCTTTAACATATTATTCAATAGTTCTTCGGCCTGTCCAACGGTTTGTTCCCAAAAACACAGCCGGCACAACTATCTATGTAGTTTCTAGAAGCATCAATTAGTATATTATAAAAGATATCAAATATTTTATTTCTCGTAAGAGGATAATCAGGCAAAGCATTAAGTGACTGGAGAAGTCTCCCCCAAGCTTGAGAGAGATTCTCTTCTTCACATTGCATAAAGTTAAATATTTTCTGTAAGGCAGCTTTGTTTCTTATGAGCATGAATGTATATATATTTTTCAGAGAAATAATATATCATATCCTAGGTACTATGCACACAACCAAGAGCAAGAGTATTAAACTATTTCATAGTATCACCCTTTAATGAGAAAGGAAACAACTTAAGAATATAGTAGTAACGACTATTTTCGTCATGAGCAAATAGGGTGGCTATATCATTCAATTTAGTAAGGTGTGCCACAATGGTTTCAATTTCATAACTATGAAAAGGATTAGATTCAACCAAAGTAATTAACTCAGGGTCAACAAAGAATTCATAATCCTTATCCATAACAAAGATAGAAGAAGCAGCAAACTTATGGACACAGAGTAATTGAGCGCGAGCTCATATGAGGCCGTTATCTAGGCCGCCCGGAAGGGCTTTTCGATTTGTGCCAATATTATATATGGGCACATGAGAAACTGAAGAAATCGTGTCCTGCAGCGAAATACCGGATGTGACCATGCGTGGGTGGTGGGCCATTGCATGCCGGCACAGTGGACGGATCTAGCGAAGGGGGGGGGGGGGGGGG
>LR738712.1:740394317-740474984 GCA_902687465.1 Secale cereale
GGGGGCGGCCATTGCCCGCAGCCAAGGTGAGCCGTGGAATAGAGAAGAATGCTTCCGTCTGATCTGTGGCTCTGGAAGTTCACTTTCCGTGAGATGATTCCAGACGCGAATTAAATATAGGGCCGACAGTCATTTGCGGGTTGAGTACTGGTGGATAGAGGCAGCGAGCGCCGGCGGAGAGGCAGCATGGAGTTTTTGATGCAGCCGATCGGCAGGGTACGTGGATTTCTATATTCTCGCATAATATTCACCAAGATTGCCATATTCGTCCCACTGGTTTACCTGATCCAATTTTTGGTTTACCCGCCCAAGTTTCAGATCCAGTGTGGTAGAGGAGGTGGGGGAAATCTTAGTGCCGCCTTCGGTCACCACGGTTGTCACTGGAATCGGCGATTTGGAGGTGCTCCCTGTGGCAGAGTAGGCGTCTATGGAGGTGTCCCAGTAGGCGGTGCGCCAGGCGGTGCACCAAGCTGCGCTGGACAGCGGCGACGCACAAATCTTGACGATGAACAAAACCAGAGCTCTCAACGGGGAAGATGAATCCCCGAGCAGCGGGGTGGAACAAAAGGTATACTAGCTTGCATTCCATCATATTTTAGTGTTGTGCAGAAAAAGAATGTACATTTTTAAATAATAAATCCTGAAGTAAGAGGGATAGTCGATTGTTGTGTAATGCCCCAGATGTAACACTTTCCAAATATGGCAATATATGAAACTTTGACTTCATCAATTCCATTCTGGGCTCTTCTTTCATTTCGGGTTTCTTCGTTTTGTCGTGTGCGTGTGTGCTTTTCATCCATGTTATGTTGTCATGTGCATTGTATTGCATTTGTGTTGTCACTTGCACCCGGTTTCACTCGTCTCTTCCCGTTGTCCGTTTCGAGTTCCGACGCTCACACACGTGCCCATGGCATCCCCGAGTCCTTCTTTCGCGTGTGGCCGTGGAACGTTCTCGGAATGACGTGAGACTTGTCGTGCAATGTTGTTTTGGTACGTGTAGGCCGCCTGTCAAGTTGTGTCGCGTTTGGAGTTCGTTTGGTACTCCAACGGTTAACCTATTGGGCTAAAAGAACTTCTTCTTTAAGGTCCAAGACCCCCTCCACAACAGCCCACAAACCCAGCACAACCCCTCCCATCATCTCGGTCGTCGAATCGTGATCGTGTGGCCAAAAACCGCTCCCCATTTGGAGTCTCCTAGCTCCTTGTGCCTATAAAAATGTCCACACCCCTCCATTTTCGGGCGAAACCCTAGCAAAACTCCTCCCCGCCGCGCCGGACACGTCCGTACTCTGCCGGACGCATCCAGCCGACGGCCGCACCAACTACAGCACGCCACGTGTCGCCTCTCTCACAGCGCCAGCCGCCAGCCCGCCGGGCCCAGGCGGGGCCCGCCCGGCCCGCGCGCCGCTCCGCCGCCCCGCGCTTTTGTCCCTCCTCCCGCCGGCCTCACCGTCGCCCGGCGCTGCCGCGCGCCTCGCCGGCCCGAGATCCCGCCGCCGCCGGTCCTTCACCTCGCCGCCGCCGCCGGATCTCCCGAGCCCGCCGCCTCCTCCGCCCGTCGGCCCCCGCTCCAGCTCCGCCCTCCCCGCCGGAGACCGCGCCCCTCCCCGGCTAGAGGAGCCGCCGCCGCGCCCGGTCAACCTCGCCATGCCGGCCGCCTCGAACCCTCCAGATCTGATTGCCGATCCAGCCGCCGCGAAGCCCTAACGGGTCGGTCGGGTCATACCCGACCCGATCCGCTTGTCCGACCCGATCCGCCGGGAGGTTGTTGTTTTTTTACTAAGTCCCAGAGTTTTGCATTTTTTGTTGCATCTTTGCATTGCTGTATCTTTTATTGTGCTTGTCCAAATCGTGCATATAATATATCAAAATGATCGTGGTGATGTGCTCTACGTTTTGTTCCATTATGGCATGCTTGTTTGAATTCATCTAGAGGTCCTAATCTCTGTTGCAAGAGTGCTACTAGTTATAAACTCCTGCAACTTGTTATTTTCATGTCATGTTTGAGATGTGATAACTTGGTGCATGTTTATCCAAATGAAGCAAATGATATGTCAAAATGTTTGTTGTGAGATGCTCTACATGATGGTTGCTGTAGCATTCATGTTAGGGTTCATTTTGCCATGTTAATCTTGGTTTCAAAAGTGCATGTGGATGTTAAGTTATGAAACATGTTAAGAGATGCTGATTTGAAGTGCTCGTTGCTATTGGTGTGTTTGTCCCCATGTCACATGTCAATATGTTTTAGAATCTCCATCATATGGACTTTGCTGTGGTGCAAACCACTTTTCATGATATGCCTTGAGGTAACTTAAACATGCTTGCAAACATGGCATGCCAACATAATTGTTTTATACTTAGTGAAATTTCTGCTAAGTCTGGAATCTGTCATAACCTCATGCTATGTTTGCTTGATGCCCTAGTCAAATCCATGCTAGTTTTGGAGTGGCCAATGATCATTCCTTGTTTTCCATATTGTTTTCTATCCATTTATGCCCTCACTTGATCATATGCTTGCTGTAGCTTATTTATTTCTTGCTCTCAAGTTGCTATAAATTATAACTGTCAGGTTTTTAACAGCATGATCAATTTGGCATAGCTAGTTGCTATTGAGCCATGCCTCCTATGGAGTTGCTCCAATGGAGTTGTTTGCTGTAGGATGTGTCTACTTCATGTCCACGCTTATTTTCATCATGTTTGGGTGATGTAGAGTATATATTTCTTGCTCCAAAGTTGCTATGTGGCTGTTAATTTCAGCTTTGCATTGTATCTTGTTTCGTGTGTATGTGTTGAACTGTTGCTCCGTTTTGAGCGCGCCCTATATGAAACTTGTGTGATTTTGCATGTAGAATCATAATATCATGTTGTTAACATGTTTGGAGTATGTTTGCTTGATATTTGAGTGCATCTTGCACCGTTGCCATGCTTGTCTTGTTTTGCTCATATCTTCTAGACCGTAGCTCCGAATTAAACAAACTTTATATGAAACTTGACTAGAATTTCGTGTAGATCGTCATGGTTCATGTTAACTTAATGTTTAACAACATTAACTTAAGGTTTGTTCAGATCTGGACCAATTTCAATATATGCATATGAGGACTTACCGGTTTTGATATATGTTGATTCCGACCTCATTTAAACTTGTTGTTTTGTGTTGTTCTTGTGTGCTTCATCCCTTGACATGTATTGCAGCATAAGTGCATCATACTTGCATCATGTTGATTGTGCATTGCACCTTGTTTGATATCGTGCCACGTTGTGTTCTTGTGTTGAGTAGAGCCGGAAGCCGAGACCGAGAACGAGGTTACTACCGAGGTTGAGTATGAGGAGCCGTCTTACGATCCCATCGACGACTCGACAGGCAAGATGACCTAACCAAGATATCAATACTATCTTTGCCTATTGCTAGATGTCTCGCTCTTTAGCTCATTGCCTCCATGCCCATGTTTGGTTGTCAGCCTCCTATTGTAACCATGAATCTGTCTAACCACCCAACCTAGCAAACCATTGTTTGGCTACGTAAGCTTCGCTCAGCCCCTCTTATAGCATTGCTAGTTGCAGGAGAATATTTGAAGATTCTTGCTTCATGTCGAAGTTATTGTTGGGATATCACACTATATAAACTCTTAAACTAAATCATCTATATATTGGTAATGCGTGGAAGGCTAAGCCTCTTGCTTGGTCATTTCTTCCACTCATGCCACCCTAGGAACCGTATAAACCGGTGTTATGTTCATTGATTTTGCGTTCCTCACACGGTTGGAGTTATGGGACCCCCTCGATAAACCGCTTAGCGCTAAGGCTTTTCCAGCAAGTCCCAACATTGGTACTACATTTGCCTAAACAACTAAAACTTGCATAGGGAGTTATAAACCCTCTTCTTAATCAACAACCCGGGCCAGTGCTCCACATGAGTGTTGGTCCAAACTGGGGAGTCTGCGGGGCCACCTCGAGGGAACTCAAGGGCTGGTAAAAACCTGTAGAATCGCCCATCCGGTCGTGGCCTGAGACGAGATACGCGTGGCTACTATCAGGGTGTCGGCACGCCGGGAGGATTTGCTGGATTAGTTTTACCTTAGTCGGAGTATCTTGAGCACGGGATTCCGAGAATACTTGGGTCTTACCACCTTGGAGTTGCGACTCCGCGGATCGTGAGCTTGTAATGGGCTAAGTTGGGACACCCCAGCAGGGTTTTGGTCTTTCGAAAGCTGTGCCCGCGGTTATGTGACAGATGGGAATTTGTTAATATCCGGTTGTAGAAAACTTGACACCATGTTCAGAATACACTACCAGCGTGAGTAACCGTGACGGTCATTTTCCGAAGGGGTTCAGGAAGTGAACACGGTGGGGTTATGTTTGACGTGCTTAGATAGGATCACTTCGTGATCACTTTGACGCTCGGGCACCTCTCTTCTCGCTCTAAACACGTAAGCTAGTGCTAGTGCAATTGTAACCTTTATTTTTTCTTCAGCCTTGTTCCACACCCAAGGCTTAGATAGTTTTGCTACCCGGGAACGGGATTGCTGAGTCCTCCGTGGCTCACAGATTCTACACCGCACCAGATGCAGGTACTATGGTGGACTACACAGGTGACGGCACTGAGCTGTACTAGGAGTTCGATGAAGAACGTAGTCGATACTATGTGCACTATCCCGATGGTCAGTAGTGGCTTCTACTAGGGGCGATTCGGACCTTGTGGCTATATTTATTTGGTATCTTTCATTTGGATCTTCGTCCATAGTCGGACTGTGATGTTATTTGGATGATGATTTGCTTATGTAATGTATTGTGTGACGTGGCGAGTGTAAGCCAACTATCCTTTTGCAATTTCATCCCTATTTTTACATGAGTCGTGCAAAGATACCATACTTGAGATCATTCTAGTATGGGTTTATACCTTTAAGTCGTGCCTCGACACGTAGGAGGTATAATCCCATACTGGGCATTACATGTTGTCTGCGTGCACAAGATTCATGGTTTATGTTTCTGGAATTGTACGTAGATTTTGCTCTCTAGAAATTTAGGAAGATGATGATTGTGCATTTGTTTGCTTGCTTGTTGGCCTGTAAAGTCAGACATAATTGGTGAATATTATGATGGTCTTTGAAATTTGATTGATCCCCAGAGTTAGATAATTCAGAGTAACAAGAGATTGTGTTTGCATGCTGGTAACTTTGTTGAGCTAGGGGATTCATGTTGTATGTGCCTATGATTGCAGGCTTAGGACAGGTGCTCTGTACACAAAGAGTGAATTCAGAGCAGAATTCCATTGAGTTGTAAGCCACATGTTTATGGAGGATGAATTTGAGAAGGGGTGGGAGATGTTGTGATGATACCACATAACTAGGGTAGGGTCACATGCCTGACCTAGGTACCCTACCCAAGGTCACTGCCCTAGAAGCTCAAAGACATTCCAAAGATGACATAAGCTGCCGACTGAAATGGCCCAAGAGAGCAATTCACTTGACGGTGTACCTCACTCGGATAACTCAACTCCACTCAGAAGGATGAAGCCACTCGACCGTACAAGAAAGCACTCGACTCCTGAATGTCAAAGGTCTCATAAGGCCAGCAACGGTCGGGCATTCACTTTCGCAGTAATGATAGCCTTTATTATCCTTTAGTACAGGTGTTATCGGTAATGTCATGCCTTTATGTACATTGAACCCTCTGTAACGTGGGGCGGCTAGGGTCCTAGCGCACTCTATATAAGTCCCAGAGTTTTGCATTTTTTGTTGCATCTTTGCATGGCTGTATCTTTTATTGTGCTTGTCCAAATTGTGCATATAATATATCAAAATGATCGTGGTGATGTGCTCTACATTTTGTTCTATTGTGGCACGCTTGTTTGAGTTCATCTAGAGGTCCTAATCTCTGTTGCAAGAGAGCTACTTGTTATAAACTGCTGCAACTTGTTATTTTCATGCCATGTTTGAGATGTGATAACTTGGTGCATGTTTATCCAAATGAAGCAAATGATAGGTCAAAATGTTCGTTGTGAGATGCTCTACATGATGGTTGCTGTAGCATTCATGTTAGGGTTCATTTTGCCATGTTAATATTGGTTACAAAAGTGCATGTGGCTGTTAAGTTATGAAACATGTTAAGAGATGCTGATTTGAAGTGCTCGTTGCTATTGATGTGTTTGTCCCCATGTCACATGTCAATATGTTTTAGAATCTCCATCATATGGACTTTGCTGTGGTGCAAACCATTTTTCATGATATGCCTTGAGGTGACTTAAACATGCTTGCAAACATGCCATGCCAACATAACTGTTTTATACTTAGTGAAATTTCTGCTAAGTCTGGAATCTGTCATAACCTCATGCTATGTTTGCTTGATGCCCTAGTCAAATCCATGCTAGTTTTGGAGTGGCCAATGATCATTCCTTGTTGTCCATGTTGTTGTATATCCATTCATGCCCTCACTTGCTCATATGGCTTGCTGTAGCTTATTTATTTCTTGCCCTCAAGTTGCTATAAATTATAACTGTCAGCTTTTTAACAGCATGATCAATTTGCCGTAGCTTGTTTCTATTGAGCCATGCCTCCTATGGAGTTGCTACAATGGAGTTGTTTGCTGTAGGATGTGTCTACTTCATGTCCATGCTTATTTTCATCATGTTTGGGTGTTGTAGAGTATATATTTCTTGCTCCAAAGTTGCTATGTGGCTGTTAATTTCAGCTTTGCATTGTATCTTGTTTCGTGTGTATGTGTTGAACCGTTGCTCCGTTTTGAGCGTGCCCTATATGAAACTTGTGTGATTTTGCATGTAGAATCATAATATAATGTTGTTAACATGTTTCGAGTATGTTTGCTTGATGTTTGAGTGCATCTTGCACCGTTGCCATGCTTGTCTTGTTTTGCTCATATCTTCTAGACCGTAGCTCCGAATTAAACAAACTTTATATGAAACTTGACTAGAATTTCGTGTAGATATTCATGGTGCATGTTAACTTGCTGTTTAACAACTTTAACTTAAGGTTTGTTTAGATCTGGACCAATTTCTATATATGCATATGAGGACTTACCGGTTTTGATATATGTTGATTCCGGCCTCATTTAAACTTGTTGTTTTGTGTTGTTCTTGTGTGCTTCATCCCTTGACATGTATTGCATCATAAGTGCATCATACTTGCATCATGTTGATTGTGCATTGCACCTTGTTTGATATCGTGCCACGTTGTGTTCTTGTGTTGAGTAGAGCCGGAAGCCGAGACCGAGAACGAGGTTACTACCGAGGTTGAGTATGAGGAGCCGTCTTACGATCCCATCGACGACTCGACAGGCAAGATGACCTAAGCCAGATATCATTACTATCTTTGCCTATTGCTAGATGTCTCGCTCTTTAGCTCATTGCCTCGATGCCCATGTTTGGTTGTCAGCCTCCTATTGTAACCATGAATCTCTCTAACCACCCAACCTAGCAAACCATTGTTTGGCTACGTAAGCTTCGCTCAGCCCCTCTTATAGCATTACTAGTTGCAGGAGAAGATTTGAAGATTCTTGCTTCATGTCGAAGTTATTGTTGGGATATCACACTATATAAACTCTTAAACTAAATCATCTATATATTGGTAATGGGTGGAAGGCTAAGCCTCTTCCTTGGTCATTTGTTCCACTCATGCCACCCTAGGAACTGTATAAACCGGTTTTATGTTCCTTGATTTTGCGTTCCTCACACGGTTGGGGTTATGGGACCCCCTCGATAAACCGCTTAGCGCTAAGGCTTTTCCAGCAAGTCCCAACATTGGTACTACATTTGCCTAAACAACTAAAACTTGCATAGGGAGTTATAAACCCTCTTCTTAATCAACAACCCGGGCCAGTGCTCCACATGAGTGTTGGTCCAAACAGGGGAGTCTGCGGGGCCACCTCGAGGGAACTCAAGGGCTGGTAAAAACCTGTAGAATCTCCCATCCGGTCGTGGCCTGAGACGAGATACGCGCGGCTACTATCAGGGTGTCGGCACACCGAGAGGATTTGCTGTATTAGTTTTACCTTAGTCGGAGTATCTTGAGCACGGGATTCCGAGAATACTCGGGTCTTACCACCTGGGAGTTGCGACTCCGCGGATCGTGAGCTTGTAATGGGCTAAGTTGGGACACCCCTGCAGGGTTTTGATCTTTCGAAAGCCGTGCCCGCGGTTATGTGGCAGATGGGAATTTGTTAATATCCGGTTGTAGAAAACTTGACACCATGTTCAGAATACACTACCAGCGTGAGTAACTGTGACGGTCATTTTCCGAAGGGGTTCAGGAAGTGAACACGGTGGGGTTATGTTTGACGTGCTTAGATTGGATCACTTCGCGATCACTTTGACGCTTGGGCACCTCTCTTCTCGCTCTAAACACGTAAGCTAGTGCTAGTGCAGCTGTAACCTTTATTTTTTCTTCAGCCTTGTTCCACAGCCAAGGCTTAGATAGTTTTGCTACCCGGGAACGGGATTGCTGAGTCCTCCGTGGCTCACAGATTCTACACCACACCAGATGCAGGTACAATGGTGGACTACACAGGTGACGGCACTGAGATGTACTGGGAGTTTGATGAAGAACGTAGTCGATACAATGTGCACTATCCCGATGATCAGTAGTGGCTTCTACTAGGGGAGATTCGGACCTTGTGGCTATATTTATTTGGTATCTTTCATTTGGATCTTCGTCCGTAGTCGGACTGTGATGTTATTTGGATGATGATTTTCTTATGTAATGTATTGTGTGACGTGGCGAGTGTAAGCCAACTATCCTTTTGCAATTTCATCCCTATTTTTACATGAGTCGTGCAAAGATACCATACTTGAGATCATTCTAGTATGGGCTTGTACCTTTAAGTCATGCCTCGACACGTAGGAGGTATAATCCCATACTGGGCATTACATGTTGTCTGCGTGCACAAGATTCATGGTTTATGTTTCTGGAATTGCACGTAGATTTTGCTCTCTAGAAATTTAGGAAGATGATGAATGTGCATTTGTTTGCTTGCTTGTTGGCCTGTAAAGTCAGACATAATTGGTGAATATTATGATGGTCTTTGAAATTTGATTGATCCCCAGAGTTAGATAATTCAGAGTAACAAGAGCTTGTGTTTGCAGGCTGGTAACTTTGTTGAGCTAGAGGATTCATGTTGTATGTGCCTATGGTTGCAGGCTTAGGACAGGTGCTCTATACACAAAGAGTGAATTCAGAGCAGAATTCCATTGAGTTGGAAGCCACATGTTTATGGAGGATGAATTTGAGAAGGGGTGGGAGATGTTGTGATGATACCACAGAACTAGGGTAGGGTCACAGGCCTGACCTAGGTACCCTACCCAAGGTCACTGCCCTAGAAGCTCAAAGACATTCCAAAGATGACATAAGCTGCCGACTGAAATGGCCCAAGAGAGCAATTCACTCGACGGCGTACCTCACTCGGATAACTCAACTCCCCTCAGAAGGATGAAGCCACTCGACCGTACAAGAAACTACTCGACTCCTGAATGTCAAAGGTCTCATAAGGCCAGCAACGGTCGGGCATTCATTTCGCAGTAATGATAGCCTTTATTATCCTTTATTACAAGCGTTATCGGTAACGTCATGCCTTTATGTACATTGAACCCTCTGTAACATGGGGTGGCTAGGGTCCTAGCGCACTCTATATAAGCCACCCCCTCCTCCGGGACAAGGGTTCGCACCCCCTGTAACATATACATACATACATATTCCAGTCGACCGCCTCCGGGCACCGAGACGTAGGGTTGTTACTTCCTCCGAGAAGGGCCTGAACTCGTAAACACCCTGTGTACACCTTCACCATAGCTAGGATCTTGCCTCCTCCTACGTACCCCCTATTCTTACTATCAGACTCAGTACCATGACAGTTGGCGCCCACCAACTGTCGTGGTACTGAGTCTGACAGTAAGAATAGGGGGTACATAGGAGGAGGCAAGATCCTAGCTACGGTGAAGTTGTACACAGGGTGTTTACGAGTTCAGGCCCTTCTTGGAGGAAGTAACTGCCCTACGTCCCGGTGCCCGTAGGATCACACCCCCTGTAACACATACATACATACATACATATTCCAGTCGACCGCCTCCGGGCACAGAGACGTTGGGCTGTTACTTCCTCTGAGAAGGGCCTGAACTCGTAAACACCCTATGTACAACTTCACCGTAGCTAGGATCTTGCCTCCTCCTACGTACTCCCCTATTCTTACTGTCAGACTCAGTACCACGACATGTTGCTCGATATATACAAGATGAGGTCGCATGATTACATGACACAACTGTACGAGATTAGGCACAAGTGGGCTAAGCCTTATTTTAAAGGTGTGTTTTGTGCGAAGATGACCAACACACAGAGTAGTGAAAGCGCAAACCACATGCTAAAGAATTATGTACCCCTTAGGTGTCCAATGCATATGTTTGTTCAGAAGTACATGAGGCTTAAGTTTGACAGAGAATCGATGGAGAGCTGCGAGGAGAAACGAACAAGAATAGTAAGGATGATTTACGATTTTATTTTTATTTTTGTTGTTGTAGTACTTTTTTGAAACAAAATTGGGATCTTCCTTTTGATGATGTGCACTTCATTTGCAGGGGAGGCCGCTGATGAGGGCAAATCTTGAAGTGGAAAGGCATGCGAGCAAAAATTGTACAAGAGCTATGTTTGAATAATTTGGACACATATTGTATGAGTGCGGGGCTTATCAAGTTGAAGAGGTCAAGCAGCATAAGACATATGTTGCAATTCATAGTGAAGAAGAGAAGAAGGAAAAGTGGTGCAGAGTTTCACACAAGGTTACAATGCTGGACGGTGGCAACGGATTTGACTGCAGGTGTGGGCAGTTTGCACACATGGCGACACAAGTGTGGAAGCATACAATCGTTTGATGGAGATGCAAGTCAAAACTGACAGGCATGTTACCTTACGCGGAAGTTAGGGATGGTCTTGGCCTTGAGGATTGCCTCGTGGATAGGGATGCAGTGGTGAATCAAGTCCAACCTGCATTGGTGGGTGTAGAAGAAAACACAAGTGCCCTAGCAGCTGTTGTTGTTTTTGCTGACGATGATTCAGTGTCGAGGACAAGCTCCTGCTAAGAGGAAAGAGATGGAACGACCAACGACAATCAGGGAGAAAGCTCCATATGAAGGTTTGAGCAAGAAAACCAGGTTTTGCACGATTTGCCGTAGGCAAGGACACCAGCATACCACTTGTCTGGATCACGATGATGTTCCTAAGCAACCTCGGAAGCCTCTAGATGCAAGAACTGTGGTGTTGAGGGCCACTGGAGCAATGGTTGTACTAAGGCGATGGAGCTTAGTCTATAGCTGGGAATGTAGTGGCTGGTGCTTTATGTACAGTCTTCTTCTGCACTAGGGAGTTGTTAGCTAGGAGCTGTGGTCTTATGTGGAAGCTTATTATGCTTTAGGTGTTGGATATGTAGAGTAGAATCATATCTTTTATGTGAGCTCCAGTTGTTGTTGTGGTGCTTGTGGTTGACTATGCAATTTGCTTTACTATTGAGTAATGTAAAATATTTGTTTGGAATTGTGATGTATGGTTGTTTTCAGTTATTCCTGGGTTTTTGGACTGGTTTATAGCTGATCCTAATGTGCATGTGTCAAAATCTGTGTCAGTTGTTTCTGAATTTTTTAGGATGACTTTGTTGATTGGCTATAATTTGTGTTTGGGTATAACCTTCAGTGACGAGGATTGGATTTGACATGTCAGGTAGAATTAACCATGATGTTTAAGTTGTTTGACGGCAGGGGAATGGTTTGCGTTCCCGAAGAAGTGGGATTAAATATGACGAAACAGCCCAGAACCTTGCTTAAAATATTTTGGAATTTGAAGAACTAGAGACAATGGGGATATCAAAATCAGGCATAACCCAGCCTGAATGAATCATGTTCTTGTTCAGAAAAGGGGATCTGGATGGGTAACAAAGTACTTTGCTTGCAATGGAAAATGTTGAGACGAAGAAGATGAACCAGTCATGGTTCCCGATCTAGTTCCTGGTGGCAAGGTTGAAGATAGAGATTCCGCGAGAAAAAAAGAGGTTGGAGAAAGAGAGGGAGGCTATGGGGAAAGAATCTTCCAGAGGAAGCCGATGCATTGGCTGCCGTGCACAAATAATGGACTGGCTGGAGGCCACCGGCCGGTATCCCACGTCTGAGCCATAGCACAGGACGACTGCCCCCCGTCTCAGCTGCCAAGCGGGCGGCCGTTGCTGTCGCAGTAAAGGCGGGGCTTGGGTGGGCCATCATCTGGGAGATATGGAATATACAACTCCGAATACACACAAGAATACCTGGAGCAGTGCGAATTTCAGTGCTAGTTCATGATGGAGATAACGAGCTTATTTGAGCTCGAGCTCAGAATAGCACTTTTGCAAACTTATGATCATGTTTCATTCTCTCTATCATAGCCTTTTTCTTTCAGCTTACATAGTAATTTCTTGTCATCCTCTTTATCATTACAAGCAAGAAATTCTCTAGCTATCTCCCCACCCTTAACATAATCATCAGGTATTTTAGGCATTGCAACTCTAGTAGGAGAGCTAGGCATAATAGGTGAATCATAATTTTCATCAGTTTCAACAGTCTCAAGTTCTTTAGCTTTAGCAAGTTGTTCATCA
This sequence comes from Secale cereale, assembly GCA_902687465.1. Taxonomy (NCBI): domain Eukaryota; kingdom Viridiplantae; phylum Streptophyta; class Magnoliopsida; order Poales; family Poaceae; genus Secale; species Secale cereale. The sequence goes on from LR738712.1 coordinate 740,406,936, forward strand.
AGAAATTCACCCAGTTGCATATTTTTATCAAGCAAAGTACTAGCATCATCACAAGTTTCATTTATAGAAGAAGTAGTATCATCAATGACTTGCGACATATCAGAATGAATAGCATGTGGTGGTGTCACAAGCCTACTTAAAACAAAAGGTGAATCAAGTGCGGAGCTAGATGCCAGTTCCTTACCTCCCCTCGTCATAGAGGGTACGATCTTAGTCTTATTGTCTTCCAGATTCTTCATAGTGTATAATCCCAATCGAACTCAACAAATAGAGATATACTCCCCGGCAACGGTGCCAGAAAAAGATCTAGATAACCCACAAGTATAGGGGATCGTGACAGTCTTCGAGGGTAGTATTTCAAATTTGTTGATTCGACACAAGGGGAGCCAATGAATATTTTTGAGCCTTAGCTGTTGAGTTGTCAATTCAACCACACCTGGGAAATAATATTTCTACAGCAAAGTGTTTAGTAGCACAGTAATTTGATAGTTTTGATAGTAGAAGTAATAGTAGCAATAGTAACATGAACAATAACAGAAGCAATTTGTGATGATTGTAACAACAACAACAATAGTAACTTAACAAAGTTCAATATGAGAAAAGTGTAGGCATTAGATTGGCGATGAATATTTGTGTTGTGTGATATTTATCATATAACAGTCACAACCTAGAGCAATACACAATAGCTCCAATTCATCAATTTAATGTAGGCATGTATTCCGTATATAGTCATACCTCGTTATAATAAGAACTTGCATGACATCTTTTGTCCTACCCTCCCGTGATAGCGGGGTTCATAAGGAAACTAAGGGATATTAAGGCCTCCTTTTAATAGCGAACCAGAACAAAGCATTAACACATGGTGAATACATGAACTCCTCCAATTACTATCATCCCCGAAGAGTATACCAACTATTGTCACTTTGGGGGTCTACGGATCAGAATAATAACAAGTGCATATAATTAGCAGTTATGATCAAGAACTCAAATAGTGTGTTTAGTTCATGGGATAGCCACCCAAGGGACGGGATAGCCATTTTTTTTACTGGATAGCAGTTATTTGGTTTGTGAACGAACTGGGATGAGATATGATAAAGATAGCTATATGCTTGGAATATACCTCCGAAATCCAGCTCCATTCGCACGCGAAAATGTTGCGGACATGCCCATCCACCTGCGCGCGAATGAAACATTTTCTCCAGTTGAGGAGCTGAACTCCCCGAAATCAATATGTGCATCGTGTGTGCGTGTATGTGGTGTGAGTGACCCACACGTGTGTGCGTGTACATGGTGTGAGTGAGCTGCGTGCATGGGCTATGTATGGCATGCTGTATGCTGTAAGCGGGAGGCCGTTATTGTACTCTGTGTACGTGCTACTTCTCGAACTTGCGTTGTATTCCCTCGAAGAGGAAAGGGTGATGCAGCATAGTAGCGTAAGTATTTCCCTCAGTTTTTGAGAACCAAGGTATCAATCCAGTAGGAGACCACGCACGAGTCCCTCGGACCTGCACAAACTAATAAGAACCTTGCAGCCAACACGATAAAGGGGTTGTCAATCCCTTCTCGGTCACTTACGAGAGTGAGATCTGATAGATATGATAAGATAATATTTTTGGTATTTTTGGTATAGATTGAAATGAAAGATTGCAAAACAAAGTAAAGTAAATAGTAGATGGAAGATTAATATGATAAAGATAGACCCGGGGGCCATAGGTTTCACTAGTGGCTTCTCTCATGATAGCAGAATTCTATGGTGGGTGAATAAATTACTATCGAGCAATTGATAAAAAAACGCATAGTTATGAGAATATCTAGGCATGATCATTGTATATAGGCATCACGTCCGTGACAAGTAGACCGAAACGATTCTACATCTACTACTATTACTCCGCACATCGACCGCTATCCAGCATGCATCTAGAGTATTAAGTTCATAAGAACAGAGTAACGCCTTAAGCAAGATGACATGATGTAGAGGGATAAACTCATGCAATATGATATAAACCCCATCTTTTTATCATTGATGGCAACAATACAATACGTGCCTTGCTGCCCCTACTGTCACTGGGAAAGGACACCGCAAGATTGAACCCAAAGCCAAGCACTTCTCCCATTGGAAGTGAAGGAAATATGCCCTAGAGGCAATAATAAAGTTGTTATTTATATTTCCTTATATCATGATAAATGTTTATTATTCATGCTAGAATTGTATTAACCGGAAACTTAGTACATGTGTGAATACATAGACAAAACAGAGTGTCCCTTGTATGCCTCTACTAGACTAGCTCATTGATCAAAGATGGTTATGTTTCCTAGCCATAGACATGAGTTGTCATTTGATCAATGGGATCACATCATTAGGAGAATGATGTGACGGACAAGACCCATTCGTAGCTTAGCAACTTGATCGTTTAGTTTTACTGATATTGCTTTCTTCATGACTTATAGATGTTCCTATGACTATGAGATTATGCAACTCCCGAATACCGGAGGAACACCTTGTGTGCTATCAAACGTCACAACATAACTAGGTGATTATAAAAATGCTCTACAGGTGTCTCCGAAGGTGTTTGTGTTGTTGACATAGATCAAGAATAGGATTTGTCACTCTGAGTGTCGGAGAGGTATCTGGGCCCTCTCGGTAATGCATATCATTATAAGCCTTGCAAGCAATCTATCTATACCAATACTAATTAGAGACTCCCTAAAAAATCACACGTTAATCAGTAATTAAGAGCCGTTAATCTCGTGAGAACTAATTATTACGGTCTAGATCTTCCGATTTTTTCTTGGGTTCATGAGAAAAAAAAGATTTTTGGACTGGTCACGAGATTGTTGTGTGAGTCGTACTAACCTTGGACTCTCCATGTTTCCTCAAAAAAAATTTAGAAAATCGGACTAACCTTGGTCTAGATCTTCCAAATTTTTCCTGGGTTCATGAGAAAAAAAAAAGGTTTTTGGACTGGTCACGAGATTGTTGTGTGAGTCGTACTAACCTTTGGACTCTCCACGTTTCCTCAAAAAATAAATAGAAAATCGGATCGTTCTCTCCTATACTTCTAATAATACATCCCAGGTTGTTGGATGTTAGATCCCCACATGGTATCTCTTTCCCCGCACATGCCTTTCTCGGCCGTAATCCAACAAAAACCACGATGCCGTCACCGCCGCCGCAGAATACTATGATGGGCCGCAGCGTGTGTTCCCACCTCTACTACAGTTCGTCGTCCGTTCGAGACCGTGGCCAGATGTGTACGTCCACGCACAACGCTGGTGCCAGGGCAGCGGGGCTGATTCAAGTTTCATCCGTCGTCTATTGGAGCGTCTTCATAATTTCTTCCTGACAACTCTTCTTCGTCCAACGCCCTAATATCATCGTTGTCAACAGGCCAGTGCGGCTACTTGCTTTTCTCTTTGGCCGATCCCGCATCCTCATGATATTGCGGTGGAGAATCACATTGGCAGGTGACCCCCTGCGGCGGCAGGAGAGGTGTCCTCTTCTTTCTTATTTGGGAGACAAAGAAGGCAAGGGCAAGAAGATCTTACAGCTGTTGAAGGAATATTAGTCCGTGGCTGCTGTAGGAACTGATGCATGCCCTCTTGCCAGGAAAACAACAGCAGCAGAGTCATCTCCGATAATTGGTCTTACATAACATATTTACAGCCGTGTCTCTGAAATCTATTTATGGGTCAAATTCAGGATCGGGCGAGGCATGCGGATCTCATAACTATGTACGATATTCTATACCAATGGTGTGTTCAACTAAGTACTAATGACAATACAGTGAATTTATAGTGCTTGCATGTAATAATTTCCCTCTAAGGAAATCTATTTGCACGTTATAATTTATAGTGTAAGTTTAAATGTATATTTTGATATCACCCAAATCCAGCAGGCTTGCACTAACGTAGGAATAATCAAGCCTACTCAACCCCGACGTGAGCCACACAATATAGTAAGCCAACTCGACTAAATCGCAGAACATAAGGAAACCTTTATCCAACTGAGCTATTAGCATTACCTGGTTGCCATGGCCTGGAGGATGTTGGAGGGAATATGATTGCCATGGAGGGTGCCATCGCAAACCGTTACAGATCGGCACGGCCTGAACACATTATAGGACCCGACTCTTTTGTCTTCTGACTGCTTCGAATTCGTCATGGAAGGACATGTAGAAGAAAGTCGTGGTCGGGTAGGAAGAGGAAGGAGATGCGAACAACATTGCTAATCCGACCAATACAGGCAAAACATAAAAATGATATGTATCATGTGAGCACCTGGTTCAGCACAACTCTATCTGAGTCAGTAGTAGCGAGTTGTTTCTACTGATGCCTAATCATTTTCAGTACGAGTCAGAATCCAGCTTTATATTTCTATTTCGCAATGCACTCTTATGTGTTTGATTAATTGTTAGCTTGCGAAGACAATAATTCTAAAAAAGGGTCTGGAAATTGTTGACGCACAAAATGATAAAGCAGAAAAGTAAGCCTCATCAGCTTCTTTAGAGTTACCTTTTATGTCTTAGCCATTCTTAGGTCTCAGCCTCTTAGTTAAGCCAACACATTCATCTCTTCCGTATCAGATCCAGAATTACTTTTTTGCTACACATATGCAACTACTTTGATCTGAAAACGTGGACATACTAGGAGGTAGGAAGATGGCAACCACCAACTGTCCATGACGTTTAGAGTTCAAGTTTATTTGTACTTGCTTTGCACACCACTCCTCACATGTTGGTCTCTTACCATTGGCATATAGATTACTGCATAGAAAATTCTCTATATGTTATCCTGCTAGCTTACATGGTGGCCTCATTGAGTAAATGTCTGTAATGCATGTGCAAATGCCTGATTTTTAAGTTATTTGGAAGGGACATGGTTTTCTACTAATTACTGTCACAACATGAAACATTGGTGCACGCCCATTATGTTTGACACATGTTATTCAGTATACTTGATGTAACTACAATAATCATATATATTAGCACACACCCTAAGGAGGAAAATTATTTTGGTACGTACTAACAATAGTCAATTTATTATGGTGCCTTCTGTACCGCAGAATGTGGATGTGTATTTGTTTTCTAATTTGAATGTGCAGGTATGTCATGCAACCAAGGTAAGGAGCAACGTTGTATAATCACTAATAGAATAATGCATTGTAACTTTCGTGTTCAACCTAATATTAGATTGGTCATTTTATTCTGTTTGCCTACTGAGAAGTACGAATTACTTGATAAATTTGGTCTCTTCTTATATGATATCAGCTGATAATGGTAACAACCATATACATGGTGAAGTAATTTTGTAAGGTAACTTAGAGCTTTCAGTTGAGCAATTCCTTAAGGCCCAACGAGCATGGGATTATATACGGTACGTTTTCCCTCTTTCCAGGTGTGCATGATTTTCTTCATTACTCTTTCTAAAGGTTCGCCTCCTTTTTTACCTTATGTTGATCAGTGTGGAAGTGGGTGCCTTGAAATTAAATTATAGAATTAACACCAACACAAATCAAATCCACCGAGGTCAGCAGTTGATCCCTTCCATGCTTTCAACTCAGGTGTGGCACTCCATCCATAAACTTAAGGTGCAAGTAAATATTATAGTGGCTCATGGTCGGCGAATTATAACTAATGCATACATCATGTGCCAGAACTTTTCAACATATTACTTACTTTGGGGAGCAGGTATATATCATCTAAGGTGGTAAATGATTTTAAACAATACTCATTGCATATAAAAAAATCGAACCTTTCTGTAAATTGTTTTGTATACCCAACATTTGAGGATACTGATTTGTACGCATGTTTAGACCAATAGTGAGGTTCTAAGGAGTTTTGAATTTGTTGTTTGGTAACTGTATGGACATATGTATTTAGACTCCTTTTGTTTGATTTTTGAATTTTATTCCTTCTGCTCACATGACTTTATGCCAAACAACATGTTTATAGTTAATTCTTTGTGTCGCTAGCGTCCATGCATGTGGGATTCTATTTGGACCGTGTAACTAATAACTTGAGTTATTGTGTTCTCTTATGGTTACAATATTAAAAGATAAGAAGCTGGTCTTTGCCTTCATGTCATCATTGATGCACCAGGTTTAAAAATAAAATGTAAGTGGTACCGTTATTGATTTTGAGGGCTATATTGCTGGTTTGATCCATGCATTTTTTCCAGTTGTCTTTGTTTAGAACTTATTTCTGTATATATATTCAATTGTTACTATGTCTTTCTTGTACAGTATTGTTCATTGTTCGGTTGGTGCGGGTGTATAGAAGGGCATCATGAATATACTGTATAATCGTGATTTATTTTCTATTGTACAACTAATTAATCATAAAAATAATAATTATTTTTATTCTACTAACACAGCATGATTTTTCCTCGGATGATTTTATTTTATTTTGATTTCTTTGGTTGACTTAGATCAAAAATTTGCATTGAATTTTACTGAAAAAGTAACTGTTAATTTGGTAGGAAAAATAATTTTAGCAATATTATTATTATAGTCCACATGATTTACACCTAAGTACTACTATGACACAATCGGAGAATCATGTGTCCATAAAAAAATCATGAATTATCAGTGGAATATATTTCCTATTGGGACTATTGGCATGTAAGAAACTTTACATGTTTTAGTGATAATACACTGACTGGGCATACTGAAGTTTTTCCATGTTTCTAAACTTAATTTCTTTTAGAATGTGTATTAAAAATAATAACCATGTTACTTTTTTATGATGCTAGCCCGTGCGGTCCGCACGGGTTGACGACTAGTGTGACTAATGAGTTAGTTGCGGGATGATGCATTATGGAATGAGTAAAGAGACTTGCCTGTAACGAGATTGAACTAGGTATGATGATACCGACGATCGAATCTCGGGCAAGTAACATATATACCGATGACAAAGGGAATAACGTATGTTGTTATGCGGTTTGACCGATAAAAATCTTCGTAGAATATGTAGGAGCCAATATGAGCATCCAGGTTCCGCTATTGGTTATTGACCGGAGATGTGTCTTGGTCATGTCTACATAGTTCTCGAACCCATAGGGTCCGAACGCTTAACGTTCGATGACGATTTGTATTATGAGTTATTTGATTTGATGACCGACGTTTGTTCGAAGTCCCGGATGAGATCACGGACATGACGAACAGTCTCGAAATGGTCGAGCCATAAATATCGATATATTGGAAGGCTATATTCGGACATCAGAAAGGTTCCGAGTGATTCGGGTATTTTTCGGAGTACCGGAGAGTTAGGGGAATTCGTATTGGGCCTAAATGGGCCATACGGGAAAGGAGAGAAAGGCCTCAAGGGTGGCTGCGCCCCTTCCCCATGGACTGGTCCGAATTGGACTAGGGAAAGGGGGCGCCCCTGTAGGATCGAAAGTATGTCTAGAGGGGGGTGATTAGACTACTTGTAAATATAAAAATTCTGCCTTTTGACAAAGAACAGTTTTTGGCAGATTCACAATTATGATCAAGTCAAGCATCACCCTACACATGCAATTCTAGAGTATAGGCAGCGGAAAGTAAATTGCACATGTAGTAAAGAGAGGTGGAGAAGATCAAACGCAATTTGGAGACGCGATGATTTTTCCCGTGGTTCCGATAGGTGGTGCTATCGTACATCCACGTTGATGGAGACTTCAACCCACGGAGGGTAACGGCTGCGCGAGTCCACGGAGGGCTCCACCCACGAAGGGTCCACGAAGAAGCAACCTTGTCTATTCCATCATGGCCTACGCCCACGGAGGGCTAGCCTTACTCGGGGTAGATCTTCACGAAGTAGGCGATCTCCTTGCCCTTACAAACTTCTTGGTTCAACTCCACATCTCGACGACGGAGGCTCCCAAGCGACACCTAACCAATCTAGGAGGCACCACCCTCCAAAAGGTAATAGATGTTGTAGATGATGATGAACTCCTTGCTCTTGTGCTTCAAATGATAATCTCCCCAACACTCAACTCTCCTCACTGATTTGGCTGTGGTGGAAGAAAGGATTGAGTGTAAAGCAACTTGGGAAGACTAGAGATCAAGCTTCATATGGTGGGAGTGGAGCAACTTGATCTCAACACAAGGGTAGGTAGTTCTCTTCTCAGAAATGTAAGGTAGGAGTGGTAGTTCTTTCTGATGGCTCTCTCCACGAATGAAGAGGGGGTGGAGGGGTATAAATAGCCTCCACACAAAATCCAACCGTTACACACACATTTGAGCAATCTCGGTGGGACCGAAGTTGACAACTCGGTGAGACCGATAATTCAAATAATGTGAACGTTGGGGTTTTCGGTGGGACCGAATATACAATCTCGGTTAGTCCGATTCGTGCAAAGACAAAAGCATGCCAGTTTCGGTGGGACCGAGTTCGCCATCTCGGTGACACCGATTTGATGACAGAAGGTTACAGAACCTTGGCAACTCATGTTTCGGTGAGACCGATTTTAGAATCGGAAAATCCGAGTTTACTAGGGTTTGGCTTATGGCTGAGGTGGTTCATCTCGGTGTGACTGAGTTTGGAATATCGGTGGGACCGAGATTACTTATGAGTGTATATGGCAGTGAAAGTTGCTGATAGTCTAGGAGATGTATCACTAAGCACTTGAGCAACCAGATCATCATCATAACCTCATCCCCTTTTAATAGTATTGGCTTTTCCTATGGACTCAATGTGATCTTGGATCACTAAACCAAAAAAGGAGTCTTGAGCTTTTGCCAATGCTTGCCTTAGCACTTTGAGGGGTCCACTTCTTCAGTCCTTGCCATACCCATATCACTGAACTTTCTGAAATGATTATCAAGTAACTATTAGTTCAATGATATATGTATTGTTATTAATTACCAAAACCACCCGGGGATTAGTTGCACTTTCAATCTCCCCCTTTTTGGTAATTGATGACAACATATAGATCAAAGCTTCGACAAAGGATATAATCAATGAATAATATCGTCGCTTTGAGAAGTATGTGATAAGCAAGAGCTCCCCCTAAATTTGTGCATTATTTAAGATTTGCGTTTGAATGCAAATGCACAATCAATTAGGATCATGGGTCACTCTTCCATGTCACATACATCTTGGTGGAGCGCACAAAATGATAAGAAGAACAGCATGCACCCAATCACCAAGACATGAGTAAATAGTCATACAAGATAGGAATGACATATGATAAGCATTAAGCACACATTAAAGCATAGTACGACCAAGCACTCATTAAGGTAGCATCAAACGGAGTATCAAGCACACTGAAAGTCTCGAAAACCAAAAGTATCTCAAAGAGACCGCAAAAGAACGAAAGAGCAAAAGCGCAAAGACAACATCACTCTCTCTCTCGAAGCCCTATGATCTATACAATTTCTCCCCCTTTGGCAACAAGTTACCAAAAAGTTCGAAAAAGCATAGAACTAAGCGTCACTATGGACTCTGCTGGCGGCTCCCGTCTGGGTTGATGTCGGAGTGGATATGACAGCATCGGCGAAGACTTCAGCTGATGTCTGTGCTGGAGGAGTGGACACTGGAGCTGGAGTAACTGCTGGAACTGTGGGAGGTGCTGAAGCTGTAGTCCTGGTGTCAGTCACTGGAATAGTAGCTGATCGGGATCCTTTGGGAACCGGAGCAGTCTGTCGATGAGAATCCTGGACTAAGTCATCCTGCATCTCACGCGTAAGCTCTGCCTTGTCCTTCTTTGCTTCCTCAATGTCTGCCTCGAGCTTGTTGACGGTCACTTGTACTTCAGTCAGCTTCACGTCCAGAGCGTGGATCTTCTCGTCAACAATCCTCTCTAAGCTCTCCTGAGACTATTCAATGCTAGCCAGGCGTTGTTCAATCCTTTGAGTAGCTTCAAGAATTTGCTCTCAGAAACTCTTTGGTTTAGCTACTGCTGCTGCTGCTTCCTTGTCAGCTTTGGCTTTCTTAGCAGCTTCGATCTTGGCTTGACCTTCAACAGATGTCGGATCCTCCTCATCCATCACAACAACATTGTCTTCATGCTCTGGCTGCAACAGTAAATGTTTTCTATCCAACAAGAATGTGCCCGTGCCAAACTTGGCATTGATAAGCATCTGAATCTGCGGGGCAAATCCACATGACCTTTTCTGGTCAGCTGCAGTCCTCTTAATGGTCTCTACCATCAAGTCCATCACCTTGAAAGGTGCTTTCTCATCAAGTATGTGCAGCATGTTGATAGAATATCCTCTGATCATGCGATGATCTCTAGACTTGGGCATCAAGGTATGCCTCAAAATGGTATTAGTGGTAGGTAAGCCTGCCTGGAGATGGTAGACTGAGCCGAGCTTCCAGATTTCCAAATCCGCTGCTGGAATCTCTTTGTACATGTTTTTCATGGATTCATGGTTCTTCTTTGGAATCCCATATACATCAATATCATCTTCTCGTTGCACTGGAGCATTCAGAATTTCTGCCCATTCTTCGACAGAAGAAGAGAACCTTTGACCTTCAGTCATCCACGTAATCTTTCCATCAGGATAGAAGTGAGCTGTGGCATAAAACTGCATTATCATCTCATTGTTCCAACTGGTCAATTTCTTACCTACAAAGTCTGCAACTCCACATGCAGTGAAACTTTCATGCACATGTGGAAAGAAATCTCTGTGCTCTTCGCTGTCAATGTACTCCCAGTCAACATATCTGGTGTCTGCGACTATGGGCTTCTTGTCCATCAGCACGGTCTCATAGAAGTCCTGCTGCTCTCTGGTGTGAAATCTGGGATCTACAGTAGTTCTTCTCCTCACGGCATATGGGTCAGTTTGTCTCCATATCCTGAGACCTCTATCTTTCCTTGCCTTCATATCCTCAGCTTGAGGATGAGCATCATTATGGAGTGGCAGTTTTGGACGAAGTTTCAGCAACACTTGTCCTTCATCATCAGACTCAGCTGGTGGCACATCATCTTTGTTCTTTTCAGACGCTGGAATGTTCCTGACGGTCCTCTTGGGCTTGGCAGCAAGCTTTGCTGGGGCTGCCTTAACTTGAGCAGATTTCTTGGGCTTTGATGTGGCTCCAGCCTTAATGGCATCACCCATGAGATTAGCATTCTGAGGAGGAGGCTGGGGTGCTTCCTCGTCCTCATCCTCTACTGCTGCATCTGCATGAGAATCAGTATACACTACCCTTTTTCTCTTGGAGGTTTTCTTCACTTTGCTTGCAGCTGCCTCTCCCAAATTCAGCTTCTTAGCAACAGTTGACTGCTTGACTTTGCTGGTGCCCTTCTTAGATTGTTGACCTTGTTGCTCTTTGGCAACAACTTTCCTTTTAGGCTTTGAGGTCACCTCTTCCTCAACAACAAAATCTGAGTCCTCATCATCTGAATTCTTCTCCTTTCTAGCTCTGGTGGCTGCAGGAGGCATGCCACTTGGTGTACTCCTCTCACCATCATCAGATGAGCTGCTAGGATCTGGACTAGTGTCTGCCTCTGGAATGTCTGCAATGGGTGTTTCTGACCTGTTCTGACTGTCACTGGCATCTGACATGGCTGACAACCTGTGAATAGATAAGGTATAGGCAGAGAAGAAGAGTCATCACAAACTGCAGAAGTTTTGCAAAAAAATGAGTTCAAATTCTAGTTTTAAGTTTTCACAGAAGACATTTCGGTCAGACCGAGTTTAAGTTTCGGTGAATCCGAAGTGTTAAACAGGAGCTTGGCACACCACTTTCGGTTAGACCGAAGTGGGTTTCGGTCCTGCCGAAAACACTAGGTTTCACAGAAACTTCATTTCGGTCACACCGATTTCGCACAACTCGGTTGGACCGAAGGGTGCAGTGCAATGTCCATAGGCCAAATCGGTCATACCGAAAATATAAAATCGGTCTCACCGAGATGTGTTCCGTGGAAACCTAACCCTAAAACTTTTACTCGAATCTAGTTCAAACGAACCAATCTGGTGTACAGGAGAATTTCAATCGTGACAAGATACTAGGCAATCCAAACGTGCATTGAATCGGAGATGGGAGCACGAGTGGGATCAAAACTCACCCTAACTTGGTGGAGTTTTTCTACGGCGGCAACGGCGCGGAGGAGATGCCCGTTGATGGCGACGGAGACCTGCGGCGAGGGCGCACAGGCGACGACGGCGACGATCCGGAGATCAAGGCGACGACAGCAAAGGATGTGGGGGCGAAACGTTTGAAGGAGGAATCAACGCGCGCGGCCCTTGGAATATATACCCCTTTGCTGTCGGTGGGACCGAGTTGTAAAACTCGGTGGCACCGAGATGGATAACTGCTAGGCAGTTATGCACTTCGGTCACGCCGAAAATCACAATTCGGTTTCACCGAGATGAAAACCTAGATCAGTCTAAATGCTTTCGGTTCGACCGAGTTTGAGTGAGTTGGTTTGACCGAAATCAATTAGAAGGTTTTGGAAATTAGCCCTTGACGGATCGGTGGCTCCGAGTGCTCCTCACCCGGAGGGTCCGAAAATGACTTGTTCAAAGTTTGTGATGTAAGCATGAATAGAATTTGAGACAAGAAAGCATAGATAGCTAGGGGAGGTACTTAGGCATTCTTGTCCATCCATTTGGTCAGAAAAATCAAAACAACCAAAACAACAAATGGATGTCCTCGAATGGATAAAATCATGCATCCAACATGCTCACACAATAAGATAGCAAATGAAATATGTGTCAAACATGCACAACCAAAACTCTAGCAACTTAACACACAATTTGTCGATGACTAGGTCATCTTTATATGAGTATATTGACTTAGGAGCCAAATGAGAACATTTGATCGTAGGTCATACTCATCGTTTAAGCACAAGTGGGGTTACCACTTTTACATAAAGCATTGATGTGTTCACATCATTTGAAGATGCTTTAGCTCAATTTTTTAGAGCAAAGCCCCCCTAGATGTGAGAACCCCTTTTAAAGGGTCAAACTAACCTTGGGTTGTCGTAGAAGACTTCATGTAGATGTTGAAGATGTGGATGCTCAATGTTGATGGAGATCATCAAGAGTTGGGAGCTATCCTTTGGATTCGGGCACTTTCAATACCTACATGGGTTAGTCCCACAAGGAACAAACAAGGATATCCATGGACATAGATTGAAGTTCACAATAGAAGATGTCCATGAAAGCAATGATTACCTTGTCCCTTGACTTACCAACAAGAGGGTTTGTGACTCCATGAACTAGTGCACGATGTGGAAGTTGATTGCACAAGTTTTTTGCCAAAATGAATGTGAGTGAAGTATGTTGGCGGAGTCACCCTCAAGAACTCTCTAGTTCTTCTTCTTCGGGATCCACATCATCTTGATGGGAATCCTTGGAGTTGTAGTTGAGCTTGACAAAGTGGAACTTGACGTTTCCTTGGGAACCCACTTGACCATGGCTTGAGGTGCTTCAACGAATGCATCAATCTCCTCTTGAAGCTTGTCCTTGCTTTTAGCTTGTGGTCTTGTGGTGGAAGGTCATCTTGAGCTTGTTCCACATTGGAAGAAGTAGGATCATATTTCTCCTTTTGAGAAACAAACTGTGGAGTAGGATATTGACCTTCTTCCCACTCAACACCTTCGGCGTTGAACTTTCGCTCAAAACCAATTCCTTGATTCTTCCGGTGCCTTCCTTGCTTGTGAACAATTTCCTCAAAGTTCTTGCTTCCGGCAAGGCTCTTGTAGACACCTTTCTCTATGATCCCTTTCAATAAACTATTCTCTTGCTCAAGTGTAACTTGGCTTGAAACATTGTTAGTGGAATCAAGAGAACTACTAGAAGCAACAACATTGGATTTAGCATGGTTATTGTTAGTGCTAGAAGAAGAATTTTTCTTATGCTTGTCATGCTTAGTCTTAATGGGTGGCAAGAAATTAGACAAGAGAAGTCGTTTGGCAAGATATGAAGAACTCTTCTTTCGAAGATCGTCATTGATTGCTTTTAGAAACTCATGTTCTTGCTCTAGAGTGAGCTTCTCGAAGCGTAGCTTCTCATGAGATCTTAGGAGCTCTCTATGATCCTCTTGAGTTGTTTCATGAGCTAACTTAAGAATGTTTAGTTCTTTAGTTAGACGCTCAATCTCCTTCATAGCATTGTCATTCGCCTCTTCTCGACTATAAAGACTACTAGCATTTTCATCGTTACTAGGCTCACTGGATTTATCATGCAAGAGCTCATCTTCACCAAGCAAGTCATCCTCATCACTATTGAAGTCAATGAATTCAGGGTGTGATACCTTGGGGCCTTTAGCCATGAAGCATCTTCCGATTCCCTCATTTGGTGAATCAAATAAGTCGTAGGAGTTGGAGTTGGAGGATACGAGAGCAAGACCGGCAACACCTTCATCTTGACTTTAGTCGGAGTCGGAGTGATAGCTTCCATCGGATTGATTGTCGGAGTCGGAGCCGGAGACCCATTCACCTACATGAGCTTGATGTTTTCTTCTTGTGTAGCTCCTTGATGACTTGTCTTTCCTCTCCGAATCCTTGCTTCTCCGAGAGGGTCTTCGTTCATAACGATCATCTCTACTCCTTCTCTCTTTCCGAGGTGACTCATCTCTTGAACTTCTTCTTCTTGGAGATTCTTCTCTTCTCTTGTGGGGAGCCGTACACTCATTTGAGTAGTGTCCGGGTCTTCCACAATTGTAGCAGTTTTGATCACGACTAGAAGATCTCTTTTCATCATATGATCTAGACTTTGAGCTTCTCTCTTTGCCTCTATTCTTGTAGAATTTGTTGAAGTTCTTAACCATTAGGCTTATCTCTTCATTGGAAACTAACTTGTCACTTGAGGTTGTGGGAGCATCACTTGTAGCTTTGTAAGCACCACTCGACTTGTTGTGAAGCTCTTCCTTATCCGTAAGTGTCATCTCATGAGCAACAATCCTTCCAATGACTTCGGTTGGCTTGAGAGTCTTGTAGTTTGGCATCATTTGGATCAAAGTGCACACGGTGTCATACTTTCCATCCAAAGCTCTGAGAATCTTCTTGATGATGAATCAGTCGGTCATTTTTTCGCTTCCTAAGCCGGCAATCTCATTTGTGATGAGAGCAAGCCTAGAGTACATTTCAGCGACTCCTTCACCATCCTTCATCTTGAACTTGTCAAGTTGACCTTGAAGAATATCTAGCTTTGATTCCTTCACGGACTCGGTACCTTCGTGCATTTCAACCAAAGTATCCCAAATCTCTTTTGCATTCTCAAGACGGCTGATTTTGTTGAACTCCTCGGGACACAAGGCATTGAAGAGAATGTCACAAGCTTGAGCATTGTTTTGCAACATCCTCAACTCTTCCGGTGTAGCTTCGCGATCCGGAACTTTTCCTTCCTCGAAGAATTCACCTTGCATACCAACACAAATAATGCCCCATGCGGCTGGGTTATGACCAAGAATATGCATTTTCATTTTATGCTTCCAACTAGCAAAATTTGTACCATCAAAGTAAGGACCTCTACGAAAATTACCCTCACTAGACGCCATACTCTCCTAGGTTGTGAAACCAAGCTTATGGAGTCCAATGCAATGGAAACCAATACAATGGAGACCAAAGCTCTGATACCACTTGTAGGATCAAAAGTATGTCTAGAGGGGGGGTGATTAGACTACTTGTAAATATAAAAATTCTGCCTTTTGACAAAGAACAGTTTTTGGCAGATTCACAATTATGATCAAGTCAAGCATCACCCTACACATGCAATTCTAGAGTATAGGCAGCGGAAAGTAAATTGCACATGTAGTAAAGAGAGGTGGAGAAGATCAAACGCAATTTGGAGACGCGATGATTTTTCCTGTGGTTCCGATAGGTGGTGCTATCGTACATCCACGTTGATGGAGACTTCAACCCACGGAGGGTAACGGCTACGCGAGTCCACGGAGGGCTCCACCCACGAAGGGTCCACGAAGAAGCAACCTTGTCTATTCCATCATGGCCTACGCCCACGGAGGGCTAGCCTTACTCGTGGTAGATCTTCACGAAGTAGGCGATCTCCTTGCCCTTACAAACTTCTTGGTTCAACTCCACATCTCGACGACGGAGGCTCCCAAGCGACACCTAACCAATCTAGGAGGCACCACCCTCCAAAAGGTAATAGATGTTGTAGATGATGATGAACTCCTTGCTCTTGTGCTTCAAATGATAATCTCCCCAACACTCAACTCTCCTCACTGATTTGGCTGTGGTGGAAGAAAGGATTGAGTGGAAAGCAACTTGGGAAGACTAGAGATCAAGCTTCATATGGTGGGAGTGGAGCAACTTGATCTCAACACAAGGGTAGGTAGTTCTCTTCTCAGAAATGTAAGGTAGGAGTGGTAGTTCTTTCTGATGGCTCTCTCCACGAATGAAGAGGGGGTGGAGGGGTATAAATAGCCTCCACACAAAATCCAACCGTTACACACACATTTGAGCAATCTCGGTGGGACCGAAGTTGACAACTCGGTGAGACCGATAATTCAAATAATGTGAACGTTGGGGTTTTCGGTGGGACCGAATATACAATCTCGGTTAGTCCGATTCGTGCAAAGACAAGAGCATGCCAGTTTCGGTGGGACCGACTTCACCATCTCGGTGACACCGATTTGATGACAAAGGTTACAGAACCTTGGCAACTCATGTTTCGGTGAGACCGATTTTAGAATCGGAAAATCCGAGTTACTAGGGTTTGGCTTATGGCTGAGGTGGTTCATCTCGGTGTGACTGAGTTTGGAATATCGGTGGGACCGAGATTACTTATGAGTGTATATGGCAGTGAAAGTTGCTGATAGTCTAGGAGATGTATCACTAAGCACTTGAGCAACCAGATCATCATCATAACCTCATCCCCTTTTAATAGTATTGGCTTTTCCTATGGACTCAATGTGATCTTGGATCACTAAACCAAAAAAGGAGTCTTGAGCTTTTGCCAATGCTTGCCTTAGCACTTTGAGGGGTCCACTTCTTCAGTCCTTGCCATACCCATATCACTGAACTTTCTGAAATGATTCTCAAGTAACTATTAGTTCAATGATATATATATTGTTATTAATTACCAAAACCACCCGGGGATTAGTTGCACTTTCAGCCCCCTTCCTTCTCCTTCTTCATTCCCCTTTTCCTATTCCATGTGGGAGGTGGAATCCTACTAGGACTAGGGGAGTCCTAGTAGAACTCCACACTTTGGCGCGCCCTATGAGGGTCGGACTCCTCCTCCCTCCATCCTTTATATACGTGGCTAGGGGGCACCCCATGAACACACAAGTTGATTTTAGCCATGTGTGGTGCCCCTCCCCACAGATACACACCTCGGTCATATCGTTGCAGTGCTTAGGCGAAGCCCTGCGCCGGTAGCTTCATCATCACCGTCACCACGCCGTCGTGCTGACGAAACTCTCCCGTGACGCTCAACTGGATCAAGAGCTCGTGGGACGTCATCGAGTTGAACGTGTGCTGAATGAGGAGGTGTCGTACGTTCGGTGCTTCGATCGATTGGATCGCGAAGACGTTCGACTACATCAACCGCGTCACTAGACGCTTTCACTTTCGGTCTATAAGGGTACGTAGACACACTCTCCCCGCTCGTTGCTATGCTTCTAGTAGATAGATCGAAGAGACTTGCAAGGATATTTTAAATACTACGTTCCCCAATAGCAAGAACTATAGATCTAGTAGGCCAAACCAAACTGATAATTCGAAGAGACTTGCAAGGATATTTAAATCATGCAAAAAAGCTTTCAGAAAAGAATCCAATATTGTTCAAAGATAATCTTGATCATAAACCCACAATTCATCGGATCTCGACAAACACACCGCAAAAAGATTACATCGAATAGATCTCCTCGAAGATCGAGGAGAACTTTGTATTGAGATCCAAAGAGAGAGAAGAAGCCATCTAGCTAATAACTATGGACCCGAAGGTCTGTGGTAAACTACTCACAACTCACCGGAGAGGCTATGGTGTTGATGTAGAAGCCCTTCGTGATCGATTCCCCTCCGGTGGAGCTCCGGAACAGGCCCCAAGATGGGATCTCACGGGTACAGAAGGTTGCGGCAGTGGAATTAGGGTTTCGTCCGTCTGCCCGATGTTTTCAGGGTATGAGAGTCCGAAGAGGCACGTCAGGGGAGCCAGAGGGGGCCCACGAGGGTGGGGGTGTGCCTACCCCCCCCTCGGGTGCGCCCCCTGATACGTCCAAAACGTATCTATAATTTCTGCTTGCTCCATGCCACTTTTGGGTGATATTGCTATGATATTCATACACTTCCATACACTTTTGATCATATTTGGACTAACTTACTAATCCAGTGCACCCCAGTGCCAGTTTCTGTTTTCGGCTGTTTTTGTATTTCAGGTTTTCACGTTACGAGAACTGCCCAGAAAAATCCAGAAAAATTATATAAAAAATCAGCGTTTCGGAAACAACCGTGTGTCCGAAGAACAGCCGGGGGGGGCCACCAGGGCTCCAGGCGCCCTGTCGGCGCGCCCCGCCCCTGGGCCGCGCCGGGAGGGCGCCTGGGCCCCCCGAAGCTTCCCCGATGCCCCCCTTTGGCATATATTTAAAGCGTCCTCCGAAACCCTCAGAACAGGAACTCTTTTCGCGATCCCACCTCTGTTCCGCCGCCGCCGCTTCCAAGATCGGGAGCACAAGGAGAACTCTTCCCGGCACCCTACCGGAGGGGAGGATCACCACCGGGAGCTTCTCCACCACCATGGACACCTCCCGGATGACTCGTGAGTAGTCTCCCTTGGACCATGAGTCCATGACCAGTAGCTATGTGATGTTCTCCTCCCGTTCTTGTGCTTCACTAATTAGTCCTCGTGAGCTGCCCTACATGATCGAGGCACCTATGTAATCCTTATGCTGTTGCTATGTTGAGTTTGCTGGGATCCGATGGATTATGAGATTATGTTCAGATTGATCTTGAGTAATATATTTGATTTACCTCTCTTATATTGATGTTCATAAGTAATTCTTGCATGTTCTCCGTTGTTATTTATTGCTTTGGCCAAGTAGTAGGTAGTGACTCCAAGAGGGAACGTTATGCTCGATTGTGGGTTCATGCCCCTCGATGACTAGCTTGAGTGACAGAAACATGAGTCTAGGGGATGTGCTGTTGCCACAAGGGGGAAAACAACGGTGCTTGTGCCCGCGGGTGCAAGGATAGTTTACTTTACGCAAAGTTCTTTTAATGCAGTTGTCTGTTGCATTGAGTTTACACTATGGGTGGGACTCGCAACTTAATACCAGCGAGATGTTCTGGATAGATATCTCAAGGTGGATGATTAGTAGTAGATATTGATGGATTTCGGTCTACTTACTTTGGCGTACCGCCCATGCTTTGAACCTCAACCTTTCTTGCAATGTAATCAGCATTGGTTTGCGCTCGTGGGTCCTGTCAATTGCCCTGCTGTAATTTATTTACCTCACATAGCTGTTTTATCGTCTTTTGGGAGAGAGACATCTCTAGTGAACATCATGAGACTCCGGTCCATATTACCATCATTGATCACACCCGCTATTTACTTTTCGTTATTATTTACTATTGCAAAACACTATCTATCACTACTATCATTGCTTTTAATCCTTTGTGAACTACAAGGCCGGAGGGATTGACAACCTCTCTGTACTCGTTGGGAGCAAAGTTATTTGTATCAGTGTGCAGGTCCACGTTTATTGCTACTATCTGGCGTCGTAGCAGTTGACACCTACTTGTTGAACATAGGAGTCTCTGGGGATTCGATCCTTGGCATCTTTGCTAAGGGAAAACACTTCTACATACTGCATCTTACACCTTCCACTTGGGGTAACCAACGAGGGGTTCGAGGCCCATCAAGGAGTATTTTCTGGCGCCGTTGCCGGGGACTCCACTCTTCAGGATAGGGGAGTTGCATGCTATGTTTTACCTTTGCTTTTTAGTCTTGTTAGTTTACCTTTCAGTTTTTGCTTTATTACCTTTTATCGAAAATCAGAAAAATAGTTATCTTGCTTGCTTACTACTATGGGTTCCACCAAGAACACCAAGTTGTGTGACTTCACTAGTCACAACAACGATGACTTTATCAGCACACCTATCACTACACCTGCCACTTCAGCACCTTCATATGAAATTAAACCTGCTTTACTGAACTTAGTTATGAAAGATCAATTCTCCGATGCTGGAGATGATGCTGCTTTACACTTGAACAACTTTGTTGAACTTTGTGATATGCAAAAGTACCAAGAAATAGATGGTAATATTGTTAAGCTTAAGCTTTTTCCTTTCTCCTTGAGAGGAGGAGCTAAAATTTGGTTTCAGTCTTTGCCTAGAAATAGCATAGATTCATGGGACAAGTGCAAAGATGCTTTTATTGGAAAATACTATCCACCTGCTAAAATTATCCAACTTAGAAGTAACATAATGAATTTTAAACAATTGGATAATGAACACGTTGCCCAAGCTTGGGAACGTATGAAATCTCTTATCAAGAACTGCCCTACTCACGGTTTGACTACTTGGATGGTTATCCAAACTTTTTATGCAGGCTTGAACTTTACCTCGCGGAACTTGTTAGATTCGGCCGCGGGAGGAACTTTTATGTCAACTACACTTGGTGCTGCCACAAAGCTTCTCGATGAGATGATGACCAACTATTCCCAATGGCACACCGAACGCGCTCCAACAGGTAGGAAGGTAAACTCTGTCGAGGAGATTTCCTCCCTTAATGAAAAAGTTGACTTAATCATGTCTCTACTTTCGAAGCAATCTTCTGTTGATCCTCGTTATGACCCTTTAGATTCTGTGATTGCTGATGCTTATAGGAGTAACTTTGGTAGTAATTCTAGACCGTTCCCCTCTAATTCTTATGGGAACAACAATGCTTATCCTAGCACCAAGAACTCCATTCAAAAAGATAGAGATTTGCCTGGCTATGAGAAACTGCTAGAAATAGAGAAGGCCACTAAGAATTACATGCACACCCAATATGAACAAAACAAAACCTTCTCGAGGCAATTAAATGAGCATACTGCTATCTTGCAAGACATTAGTAGACGACTAGTCGTCAACCCGTGCGGACCGCACGGGCTAGCATCATAAAAAAGTAACATGGTTATTATTTTTAATACACATTCTAAAAGAAATTAAGTTTAGAAACATGGAAAAACTTCAGTATGCCCAGTCAGTGTATTATCACTAAAACATGTAAAGTTTCTTACATGCCAATAGTCCCAATAGGAAATATATTCCACTGATAATTCATGATTTTTTTATGGACACATGATTCTCCGATTGTGTCATAGTAGTACTTAGGTGTAAATCATGTGGACTATAATAATAATATTGCTAAAATTATTTTTCCTACCAAATTAACAGTTACTTTTTCAGTAAAATTCAATGCAAATTTTTGATCTAAGTCAACCAGATAAATCAAAATAAAATAAAATCAGCCGAGGAAAAATCATGCTGTGTTAGTAGAATAAAAATAATTTTTTTATGATTAATTAGTTGTACAATAGAAAATAAATCACGATTATACAGTATATTCATGATGCCCTTCTATACACCCGCACCAACCGAACAATGAACAATACTGTACAAGAAAGACATAGTAACAATTGAATATATATACAGAAATAAGTTCTAAACAAAGACAACTGGAAAAAATGCATGGATCAAACCAGCAATATAGCCCTCAAAATCTATAACGGTACCACTTACATTTTATTTTTAAACCTGGTGCATCAATGATGACATGAAGGCAAAGACCAGCTTCTTATCTTTTAATATTGTAACCATAATAGAACACAATAACTCAAGTTATTAGTTACACGGTCCAAATAGAATCCCACATGCATGGACGCTAGCGACACAAAGAATTAACTATAAACATGTTGTTTGGCATAAAGTCATGTGAGCAGAAGGAATAAAATTCAAAAATCAAACAAAAGGAGTCTAAATACATATGTCCATACAGTTACCAAACAACAAATTCAAAACTCCTTAGAACCTCACTATTGGTCTAAACATGCGTACAAATCAGTATCCTCAAATGTTGGGTATACAAAACAATTTACAGAAAGGTTCGATTTTTTTATATGCAATGAGTATTGTTTAAAATCATTTACCACCTTAGATGATATATACCTGCTCCCCAAAGTAAGTAATATGTTGAAAAGTTCTGGCACATGATGTATGCATTAGTTATAATTCACCGACCATGAGCCACTATAATATTTACTTGCACCTTAAGTTTATGGATGGAGTGCCACACCTGAGTTGAAAGCATGGAAGGGATCAACTGCTGACCTCGGTGGATTTGATTTGTGTTGGTGTTAATTCTATAATTTAATTTCAAGGCACCCACTTCCACACTGATCAACATAAGGTAAAAAAGGAGGCGAACCTTTAGAAAGAGTAATGAAGAAAATCATGCACACCTGGAAAGAGGGAAAACGTACCGTATATAATCCCATGCTCGTTGGGCCTTAAGGAATTGCTCAACTGAAAGCTCTAAGTTACCTTACAAAATTACTTCACCATGTATATGGTTGTTACCATTATCAGCTGATATCATATAAGAAGAGACCAAATTTATCAAGTTATTCGTACTTCTCAGTAGGCAAACAGAATAAAATGACCAATCTAATATTAGGTTGAACACGAAAGTTACAATGCATTATTCTATTAGTGATTATACAACGTTGCTCCTTACCTTGGTTGCATGACATACCTGCACATTCAAATTAGAAAACAAATACACATCCACATTCTGCGGTACATAAGGCACCATAATAAATTGACTATTGTTAGTACGTACCAAAATAATTTTCCTCCTTAGGGTGTGTGCTAATATATATGATTATTGTAGTTACATCAAGTATACTGAATAACATGTGTCAAACATAATGGGCGTGCACCAATGTTTCATGTTGTGACAGTAATTAGTAGAAAACCATGTCCCTTCCGAATAACTTAAAAATCAGGCATTTGCACATGCATTACACACATTTACTCAATGAGGCCACCATGTAAGCTAGCAGGATAACATATAGAGAATTTTCTATGCAGTAATCTATATGCCAATGGTAAGAGACCAACATGTGAGGAGTGGTGTGCAAAGCAAGTACAAATAAACTTGAACTCTAAACGTCATGGACAGTTGGTGGTTGCCATCTTCCTACCTCCTAGTATGTCCACGTTTTCAGATCAAAGTAGTTGCATATGTGTAGCAAAAAAGTAATTCTGGATCTGATACGGAAGAGATGAATGTGTTGGCTTAACTAAGAGGCTGAGACCTGAGAATGGCTGAGACATAAAAGGTAACTCTAAAGAAGCTGATGAGGCTTACTTTTCTGCTTTATCATTTTGTGCGTCAACAATTTCCAGACCCTTTTTTAGAATTATTGTCTTCGCAAGCTAACAATTAATCAAACACATAAGAGTGCATTGCGAAATAGAAATATAAAGCTGGATTCTGACTCGTACTGAAAATGATTAGGCATCAGTAGAAACAATTCGCTACTGCTGACTCAGATAGAGTTGTGCTGAACCAGGTGCTCACAGGATACATATCATTTTTATGTTTTGCCTGTATTGGTCGGATTAGCAATGTTGTTCGCATCTCCTTCCTCTTCCTACCCGACCACGACTTTCTTCTGCATGTCCTTCCATGACGAATTCGAAGCAGTCAGAAGACAAAAGAGTCGGGTCCTATAATGTGTTCAGGCCGTGCCGATCTGTAACGGTTTGCGCATGGCACCCTCCATGGCAATCATATTCCCTCCAACATCCTCCAGGCCATGGCAACCAGGTAATGCTAATAGCTCAGTTGGATAAAGGTTCCTTATGTTCTGCGATTTAGTCGAGTTGGCTTACTATATTGTGTGGCTCACGTCGGGGTTGAGTAGGCTTGATTATTCCTACGTTAGTGCAAGCCTGCTGGATTTGGGTGATATCAAAATATACATTTAAACTTACACTATAAATTATAACGTGCAAATAGATTTCCTTAGAGGGAAATTATAACATGCAAGCACTATAAATTCACTGTATTGTCATTAGTACTTAGTTGAACACACCATTGGTATAGAATATCGTACATAGTTATGAGATCTGCATGCCTCGCCCGATCCTGAATTTGACCCATAAATAGATTTCAGAGACACGGCTGTAAATATGTTATGTAAGACCAATTACCGGAGATGACTCTGCTGCTGTTGTTTTCCTGGCATGAGGGCATGCATCAGTTCCTACAGTAGCCACGGACTAATATTCCTTCAACAACTGTAAGATCTTCTTGCCCTTGCCTTCTTTGTCTCCCAAATAAGAAAGAAGAGGACACCTCTCCTGCCGCCGCAGGGGGTCACCTGCCAATGTGATTCTCCACCGCAATATCATGAGGATGCAGGATCGGCCAAAGAGAAAAGCAAGTAGCCGCACTGGCCTGTTGACAACGATGATATTAGGGCGTTGGACGAAGAAGAGTTGTCAGGAAGAAATTATGAAGACGCTCCAATAGACGACGGATGAAACTTGAATCAGCCCCGCTGCCCTGGCACCAGCGTTGTGCGTGGACGTACACATCTGGCCACGGTCTCGAACGGACGACGAACTGTAGTAGAGGTGGGAACACACGCTGCGGCCCATCATAGTATTCTGCGGCGGCGGTGACGGCATCGTGGTTTTTGTTGGATTACGGCTGAGAAAGGCATGTGCGGGGAAAGAGATACCATGTGGGGATCTAACATCCAACAACCTTGGATGTATTATTAGAAGTATAGGAGAGAACGATCCGATTTTCTATTTATTTTTTGAGGAAACGTGGAGAGTCCAAAGGTTAGTACGACTCACACAACAATCTCGTGACCAGTCCAAAAACCTTTTTTTTCTCATGAACCCAGGAAAAATTTGGATGATCTAGACCAAGGTTAGTCCGATTTTCTAATTTTTTTTGAGGAAACATGGAGAGTCCAAGGTTAGTACGACTCACACAACAATCTCGTGACCAGTCCAAAAATCTTTTTTTTCTCATGAACCCAAGAAAAAATCGGAAGATCTAGACCGTAATAATTAGGTCTCACGAGATTAACGGCTCTTAATTACTGATTAACGTGTGATTTTTTTAGGGAGTCTCTAATTAGTATAGGTATAGATTAGAGAACATAAATATTGAGATTTCTAACCTCCAGACAAGACTCACTATCACTGAGACCCAAGTTTCCAACATGTCCCACACCCAAGCCACTTTGATAAACCAAATGGCAGCTAAACCCGAAGTAGTTGCATCCCTGAGGGAGGGAGAAGAGAGAATTAAGAGCCTTCCTACCCACCACACTGTTGCTACTATCCAAGTTGTTGAGGATGTTCAAACTCTTAGCACCCAATGCACTCCTGGTCCCATTGGACCTATTAATGGTGATGCTATGACTATAGAAGCTACCAAACAAGTGAACCTAAAGGACACCACTACCACTTTACTTGATACTCGTGACCTTGATTTTGATAATTGCACTCTTACCGAAGTTAATGATTTCCTTCACAAGATGTCTAGAGATCCCCGCACTAGCACGCTTAACCTTGCCTTTACAGAGCATATCACTAATGCTCTCATCAAAGCTAGGGAGGAGAAACTTAGAGTAGAAGCCTCCATACCTAGAAAGCTAGAAGATGATTGGGATCCTATGATAAAAATTAAATTGAATGACTTCTCTTGTTATGCATTGTGTGATGTTGGTGCTAGTACCTCTGTTATGCCCAAAAGAATATATGATATGCTTAAATTGAAACCTTTTGATTCTTGTTCTTTTGGTGTTCGTCTCGTTGATTCTTCCATAAAGAAACCTTTGGGGAGGATCGACGATGTTCTTATTGTTGTCAATGATAATTATGTTCCCGTTGATTTCACTATTATGGATATTGAATGTGATCCTTCATGTCCAATTATTTTGGGACGTCCCTTTTTGCGCACCGTTGGTGCTATCATTGACATGAAAGAGGGTAATATAAAATTTCAGTTTCCCCTCAAGAAAGGGATGGAACACTTCCCTCGAAAGAAGATCAAGTTACCTTTTGAGTCCGTTGTACGGGCTAGCTATTCTTTTACTCTTGATAAAACTTGATCTATGCATTATGCCTATCTTAAAGGCATAAAAGAAAGCGCTTTTGGGAGGCAGCCCACATGAATAAATTTTTTGCTTTTGTTGTGTCTTGATGTTGTTTACTGCAGTAGCATCATCATTGTATCTTTGCTTTTCATATTTGTGCCAAGTATAGCCTTTGATTGCTAGAATGTTCAAAAGTTGTGAGGTGCTGTCCAGGAAACAGATTCTGTCCTTGGATAGAAAAATTCGTATAAAATCACCAGATCATCTTTTTGGTCTGAATTTTTTCGACAGCGTTCTCTATATAATTGTCTTTCGTGCGTCCGTTCTGAGTTTTTTGATTTGAGTTGCAGAAGTATCCCGAACAGATCAATTACTACCTGCTGTTCTGTTTTTCACAGATTCTGTCCTGTTTTGCCTTTCCTTCACTTTGCAAATCAAGAACTTGCTTTTTCTTTGCAAAAACCTTTTGGCAATCTTGAGAAACAGTAGAACTTCAAGAATATCTTTATTTCCAGCAAGGTATAATTATTTTATTAAGGGTACTAACCTCGCTAATCAGATTATGATGAGTTATGTATGAAGGGAGTTTTCAAGTGTGCGAGGGAAGATGATAAAAAGATTCAGGAGTGTCAAGCGCTCAAGCTTGGGGATGCCCCCGTGCACCCCCAAGAAATATTCAAGGAGACTCAAGCGTCTAAGCTTGGGGATGCCCCCGTGCATCCCCTTCTCCATCAACATTATCAGTTCGTCTTTCGTTCCACTATATTTTTATCACTTCATGTGTTATGTGCTATGCTTGGAGCGTCTTGCTTTTACTTTTCTTTTTAGTTTTTCATAACGAGTCGGAACTCAGCATTCTTTATGTGGGAGAGAAACACGCTCCACCTCTACCTAGAATATAACATAGAATTTTCATGTCTATCTATGCTGTGTGTGTTCTTTGTCTTTTAATAGCTACTATCATGCTCTGCTCTTAGTATTCATGCTTATCTTTTCAAAGAGCTTTTGTTTAGTTGGTTGCTTGAACTCTCTTTAATTATCATGCTCAACTTATTAAGAGAGTTTGCTTCCATTGCATTGGTTAATGTGTCTATGATAAAGATGCTACTTGCATAATGGTGCTTAGTAGTTCAGGTTTTCTTATGGTTAATCTCAAATAGTTGGGGGGTTCCCAATGTGTTATTGGAGTACCAACATGATTTGTTTGCCTATGATGTGGTATGGTTTAGTAATATCTTCCTTCGAGAATTTATTTTGATTGACTTGGCGTATGCTCACGCATATTTAAGACTGTAAAGAAAGTCTGTCAAGCCTTGATGATCTTTTATTTCTGAGTAGCGATATAACTACCATGCCTGATTCAATATTGCTTTGTCTCTCTGCATGATTATGAACGTCATTGCTCTCTTAGTTGGTCGCTCCCAGTCTTTTTGCTAACCTCCACCTGTACTAAGCGAACTAACTTTGCAATATATAGCTCATGGGAAAGTAGATTAAAAACTATTGTGGTAAAGAATATGTTGCTTATGTATCTTATTTCTTATAAGTTGCTTGCTGAGCGGTAACCATGTTTCTGGGGACGCCATCAACTGTCACACTTTTGTTGAATATCATGTGAGTTGCTATGCATGTTCGTCTTGTCTGAAGTAAGGGTGATTTGCCGTGGGTTGAATGAATATGCATATTGTTAGAGAAGAACATTGGGCCGCCAACCAAAGCCATGTATCATGGTGGAAGTTTTAGCTTGGACATTAATCCTCAATCTCTTATGAGAATATGCTTATGCATTAAAGAGGAGTCCATCATCTATTTTCTATGTTGTCCCGGTATGGATGTCCTCAAGTTGAGATCTATCAAAAACGAGAAATCAAATGCGATTTATCTCCTTGGACCTTTGTACAGGTGGCATAGAGGTACCCCTTTGTGATACTTGGTTGAAACATATGTAATGCAATGATAACCCATGGAGATCCGAGCTAATTAGGACAAGGTGCGAGCACTATTGGTATACGATGCATGAGGCTTGCAACTTATAGGATGTCTTATGCATGACACATATGAAGTACTACTACCATTGACAAAATTGCTTCTATGTTTTCAAAATAAAAAGCTCTAGCACTTAACCTTTCTTTTACTTTTATGTTGAAGCACCAACTACTGAGAGCATGATTGTCATTCTGAGTGTAATGTGCATTGTCCCAAAGTAGCATTGTCTTTTGCATGATTGTGATATCGTTTATTCTGAAATGATTGTATCTAGTCATCACTTAAACCTTGAAGGTGCCCCTGCATTTATGTTTTTCATCACTAAAGGGGGCAAGCTAGATATCACTTTATCATATTTGCACATCGTGTTCATTGCAAATCTTTTTGATGTTTCAGTTTCATGTTGAAAAACTTTCAGTCATTTGTGATTTTCTCATGAGGCAACTTAATTATTATAGAATCATTGTCTCAGTAAGCTTTTGTCATATGACTATGAAAAAGTCCTATATGGTTAATAGCATGTCACCACAGAAATTATTCTTGTTATCATTTACCTACTCGAGGACGAGCAGGAATTAAGCTTGGGGATGTTGATATGTCCAAAACGTATCTATAATTTCTGCTTGCTCCATGCCACTTTTGGGTGATATTGCTATGATATTCATACACTTCCATACACTTTTGATCATATTTGGACTAACTTACTAATCCAGTGCACCCCAGTGCCAGTTTCTGTTTTCGGCTGTTTTTGTATTTCAGGTTTTCACGTTACGAGAACTGCCCAGAAAAATCCAGAAAAATTATATAAAAAATCAGCATTTCAGAAACAACCGTGCGTCTGAAGGACAGCCGGGGGGGGGGGCACCAGGGCTCCAGGCGCCCTGGCGGCGCGCCCCCCCTGGGCCGCGCCGGGGGGCGCCTGGGCCCCCCAAAGCTTCCCCGATGCCCCCCTTTGGCATATATTTAAAGCGTCCTCCGAAACCCTCAGAACAGGAACTCTTTTCGCGATCCCATCTCTGTTCCGCCGCCGCCGCCACTTCCAAGATCGGGAGCACCAGGAGAACTCTTCCCGGCACCCTGCCGGAGGGGAGGATCACCACCGGGAGCTTCTCCACCACCATGGACGCCTCCCGGATGACTCGTGAGTAGTCTCCCTTGGACCATGAGTCCATGACCAGTAGCTATGTGATGTTCTCCTCCCGTTCTTGTGCTTCACTAATTAGTCCTCGTGAGCTGCCCTACATGATCGAGGCACCTATGTAATCCTTATGCTGTTGCTATGTTGAGTTTGCTGGGATCCGATGGATTATGAGATTATGTTCAGATTGATCTTGAGTAATATATTTGATTTACCTCTTTTATATTTATGTTCATAAGTAATTCTTGCATGTTCTCCGTTGTTATTTATTGCTTTGGCCAAGTAGTAGGTAGTGACTCCAAGAGGGAACGTTATGCTCGATTGTGGGTTCATGCCCCTCGATGACTAGCTTGAGTGACAGAAACATGAGTCTAGGGGATGTGCTGTTGCCACAAGGGGGAAAACAACGGTGCTTGTGCCCGCGGGTGCAAGGATTGTTTACTTTACACAAAGTTCTTTTAATGCAGTTGTCTGTTGCATTGAGTTTACACTATGGGTGGGACTCGCAACTTAATACCAGTGAGATGTTCTGGATAGATATCTCAAGGTGGATGATTAGTAGTAGATATTGATGGATTTCGGTCTACTTACTTTGGCGTACCGCCCATGCTTTGAACCTCAACCCTTCTTGCAATGTAATCAGCATTGGTTTGCGCTCGTGGGTCCTGTCAATTGCCCAGCTGTAATTTGTTTACCTCACATAGCTGTTTTTATCGTCTTTTGGGAGAGAGACATCACTAGTGAACATCATGAGACTCCGGTCCATATTACCATCATTGATCACACCCGCTATTTACTTTTCGTTATTATTTACTATTCCAAAACACTATCTATCACTACTATCATTGCTTTTAATCCTTTGTGAACTACAAGGCCGGAGGGATTGACAACCTCTCTGTACTCGTTGGGAGCAAAGTTATTTGTATCTGTGTGCAGGTCCACGTTGATTGCTACTATCTGGCGCTGTAGCAGTTGACACCTACTTGTTGAACCTAGGAGTCTCTGGGGATTCGATCCTTGGCATCTTTGCTAAGGGAAAACACTTCTACATACTGCATCTTACACCTTCCACTTGGGGTAACCAACGAGGGGTTCGAGGCCCATCACCCCCTGCCCTCGTGGCCGCCTCTCTCGTTTCCCGGCGTGTACTCCAAGTCTTCTGTGTTGATATCGTTCCAAAAACAACTCTTCTGAAGGTTTCATTCCGTTTGGAGTCCGTTTGATATTCCTTTTCCGTGAAACACTGAAATAGGCAAAAAATAGCAATTTGCACTGGGCCTTGGGTTAGTAGGTTGGTCCCAAAAATAATATAAAAGTGTATAATAAAGCCCATTAAACATCCAAAACATAATATATAATAGCATGGAACAATAAAAAATTATAGATACGTTGGAGACATATCAAGCATCCCGAAGCTTAATTCCTGCTCGTCCTCGAGTAGGTAAATGATAAAAATAGGATTTCTGATGTGGAATGCTAACCAACATAATTCTCAATGTAATTTTCTTTATTGTGGCATGAATGTTTAGATCCGAAAGATTCAAGATAAAATTTCAAATTGACATAATAATATAATACTTCAAGCATACTAACAAAGCAATCATGTCTTCTCAACATAACATGGCCAAAGAAAGTTCATCCCTACAAAATCATATAGTTTGGCTATGCTCCATCTTCGTCACACAAAAATACTCAAATCATGCACAACCCCGGTTTCAGCCAAGTAATTGTTTCATACTTTAATTTTTTCAAAATCTTTCAACTTTCACGCAATACATGAGCGTGAGCCATGGATATAGCACTGTAGGTGGAATAGAATGGTGGTTGTGGAGAAGACAAAAGGGGAAGATGGTCTCACATCAACTAGGCTTATCAATGGGCTATGGAGATGCCCATCAATAGATATCAATGTGAGTGAGTAGGCATTGCCATGCAACGGATGCACTAGAGCTATAAATGTATGAAAGCTCAACAAAAGAAACTAAGTGGGTGTGCATCCAACTTGCTTGCTCACGAAGACCTAGGGTGTTTGAGGAAGCCCATCGTTGGAATATACAAGCCAAGTTCTATAATGAAAATTCCCACTAGTATATGAAAGTGACTACACAAGAGACTCTCTATTATGAAGATCATGGTGCTGCTTTGAAGCACAAGTGTGTAAAAAGATAGTAGCATTGTCCCTTTTTTTATTTTTCTTTTTCCTTTTTTTACTTTTTTCCTTTTTTTCCTTTTTTTGGGCCTTTCTTTTTTTCTTTGGCCTTTCCTTCTTTTCTTTTCTTTTATTTGGGACAATGCTCTTAAAATTATGATCATCACACTTATATTGATTTACAACTCATTGATTACAGCTTGATACTAGAACAAAGTATGACTCTATCTTTGGTTGATTTGCTTGGATCTCGTCGTCGTTCGTCTATGTTCGTGTGTCTTCGGATTTGGTCTTTCTGATCTACGTTATTCTTCATCTGCGGCGGTTGCTGTTCTGGTGCGCTGGTCCTACGGGGCCTTAGCACGACGACTTCCCGACTGTCTACTACAAAAAGTTGTGCCCCACTCCGGTGATGGAGGGGCGATGATGGCGGCGCGCCTTCGGCTCGCTTCCGTGCCGGTAATCGTCGCTAGGTGGTCTACGGATCTAGATGTAATTTCTATTAATTTTTTGTATTCGTTGTACTGCCATGATTGAAGATGAATGGATCGGAAATTTCTTCGCAAAAAAAGTATGACTCTATATGAATGCCTCCGGTGGTGTACCGGGATGTGCAATGAATCAAGAGTGACATGTATGAAAAATTATGCATGGTGGCCTAGCCACAAATATGATGTCAACTACATGATCATGCATGGCAATGTGACAATGATGAAGCGTGTCATATGAACGGAACGGTGGAAAGTTGCATGGCAATATATCTCGGAATGGCTATGGAAATGCCATGATAGGTAGGTATGGTGACTGCTTTGAGGAAGGTATATGGTGGGTGTATGGTACCGGCGAAAGTTGCGCGTTACTAGAGAGGCTAGCAATGGTGGAAGGGTGAGAGTGCGTATAATCCATGGACTCAACATTAGTCATAAAGAACTCACATACTTATTGCAAAAATCTACAAGTCGTCAAAACAAAGTACTACACGCATGCTCCTAGGGGAAGGGTTGGTAGGAGTTAACCATCGCGCGATTCCGACCTCCACACAAAGGATGACACTCAATGAAATACCTCATGCTTCAAATTTGTCACACAACGGCTACCCATACGTGCATGCTACGGGACTTGCAAACCTCAACACAAGTATTTCTCAAATTCACAACTACTCTACTAGCTTGACTCTAATGTCACCTTCCTCATATCTCAAAACAATCATCAAGTATCAAACTTCTCTTAATATTAAATGCACTTTATATGAAAGTTTATACTCTACCCATCTTGGATGCCTATCATATTAGGACTAATTTATAACCAAAGCACATTACCATGATGTTCTAAAAGACTCTCAAAATAATATAATTGAAGCATGAGAGATCAACAATTTCTACAAAATAAAACCACCACCGTGCTCTAAAAAGATATAAGTGAAGCACTAGAGCAAAACTATCTAGCTCAAAAGATATAACTGAAGCACATAGAGTATTCTAATAAATTCCGATTCATGTGTATCTCTCTCAAAAAGGTGTGCCCAGCAAGGATGATTGTGGTAAACTAAAAAGCAAAGACTCAAATCATACATGACGCTCCAAGCAAAACACATATCATGTGGTGAATAAAAATATAGTCCCAAGTAAAGTTACCGATAGATGAAGACGAAAGAGGGGATGCCTTCCCGGGGCATGCCCAAGCTTAGGCTTTTGGTTGTCCTTGAATTTTACCTTGGGGTGCCTGGGGCATCCCCAAGCTTAGGCTCTTGCCACTCTTTGTTCCATAGTCCATCAAATCCTTACTCGAAACTTGAAAACTTCACAACACAAAACTTAGCCAAAAATCTCGTGACCTCCGTTAGTATAAGAAAACAAACCACCACTCAAATGTACTGTAATGAACTCATTCTTTGTTTATATTGGTGTTAAACCTACTGTATTCCAACTTCTCTATGATTCATACCCCCCCCCCCCCGATACTACTCATAGATTCACCAAAATAAGCAAACGACACACGAAAAATAGAATATGTCCAAAACAGAACAGTCTGTAGCAATCTGTAATTTTCGAATACTTCTGTAACTCTAAAAAAATCGAAATAAATTGGTGGACGTGAGGAATTTGTCTATTAATCATCTGCAAAAATAATCAACTAAAAAGCACTCTCCAGTAAAAAAAATGGTAGCTAATCTCGTGAGCGCTAAAGTTTATATTTTTTACAGCATGATCACATAAACTTCACACAAGTCTTCCCAAAGGTTCTACTTGGCACAAACACTAATTAAAACACAAAACCACATCTAAACATAAGCTAGATGCAATATTTATTCCTAAGCAGAAGCAAAAGCAAAGAAAATAAAATTGGGTTGCCTCCCAACAAGCTCTTTCTTTATAGCCATTAAGATAGGCTTGAGAATTCAATGATGCTCACATGAAAGACAAGAATTGAAGCACAAAGAGAGAATCATATAGCATGTGAAAATCACATCTAAGTCTAAAATACTTCCTATGTATAGGCATTTTATAGGAAAACAAATTAGCAATACAAGCAAGATCTAGCATATGCAAGGAAGAAGAAAGAAACAATAGCAATCTCAACATAACGAGAGGTAATTTTGTAACATGAAAATTTCTACAACCATTTTTTCCTCTCTCATAATAATTGCATGTAGGATCATAAGAAAATTCAACAATATAGCTATCACATAACATATTCTCAACATGATCCACATGCATTCGAAGTTGACACTCTTCCAATATAGTGGGATAAAAATTAACTAAAGTCATGACCTCTCCAAACCCACTTTTATAAAAAAAATCATAAGATTGAACATTCTCCAAATATGTGGGATCTAAAGTTGACACTCTTCCAAACCCACTTTCAATATTATTGCAAACATTATTATCAATCTTACATTCATCATGAGGATTAAATAAGTTTTCAAGATCGTAAGAAGCATCACCCCAATCATGATCATTGCAATAAGTAGTGGGCATAGCAAAATAAGAATCCCCAAGCTTAGGGTTTTGCATATCATTAGCACAATTGACATTAATAGAATTTATAATAACATCATTGCAATCATGTTTTTCATTCAAAGAGCTATTGTGAATCACTTCCTAAATTTCCCAATCGGAGTTATGAATCTCCGGGAATATAAGAAACAGTGAAGGGACAGAATCTGGGAACGCAGAAACAGATAGAGACAGAGAGACGGATCCAATCTCGGAGGGGCTCTCGCCCCTCCGCCGCCATGGAGGCCATGTACCAGAGGGGAAACCCTTCTCCCACCTAGGGAGAAGGTCAAGGAAGAAGAAGAAGGAGGGGGGCTCTCTCCCCCTCGCTTCCGGTGGCACCGGAGTGCCACCGGGGCCATCATCGTGTGACGGCGATCTACACCAACACCTCCGTCATCTTCACCAACATCTCCATCACCTTCCCCCATCTATCTACATCGGTCCACTCTCCTGCAAGCCGTTGTACCCTCTACTTGAACATGGTGCTTTATGCTTCATATTATTATCCAATGATGTGTTGCCATCCTATGATGTCTGAGTAGATTATCGTTGTTCTACCGGTGATTGGTGAATTGCTATGATTGATTTAATTTGCTTGTGGTTATGTTGATGTCCTTTGGTGCCCATCATATGAGTGCGCGCGTGGATCACACCATAGGGTTAGTTGTATGTTGATAGGACTACGTATTGGAGGGCAAGAGTGACAGAAGCTTCACCTAGCGTAGAAATTGATGCATACGGGATTGAAGGGGGACCTATATATCTTAATGCTATGGTTGGGTTTTACCTTAATGAACGTTAGTAGTTGCGGATGCTTTCTAATAGTTCCAATCATAAGTGCATAGAATTCCAAGTAAGGGATGACATGCTAGCAGTGGCCTCTCCCACATAAAACTTGCTATCGGTCTAGTAACGTAGTCAATTGCTTAGGGGCAATTTCGCAACTCCTACCACCACTTTCCCACACTCGCTAAAACTAATTTAGTTGTGTCTTTATCTTAACAGCCCCTAGTTTTATTAACGTGCTCTTTATTGTCTTGCAAACATATCCCACAAAAACTACAAACTACTTCTAGTTTCATACTTGTTCTAGCTAAAGTAAACGTCAAGCGTGCATAGAGTTGTATCGGTGGTCGATAGAACTTGAGGGAATATTTGTTCTGCCTTTCACTCCTCGTTGGGTTCGACACTCTTACTTATCGAAAGAGGCTACAACTGATCCCCTACACTTGTGGGTTATCAAGAGCGTCCGGAGAAGCTTAAAGCGCGTTCATGGACTGACTATGGCGAACATGGCGATGATGCTCGATACCCGACCGTCGCATACGCTTGGGACGTGGTGGGTACAATCTCGGGCGAATCCAAGGCCTTGTACAAGATCTTCAGCAACGAGCTTGATGCTCTGACGCCTTTCCAGGTATAAGAACTAGATTTTGAATGTGGTCGACGACACTTTCACTTGAGCTTACCAATTTTTGGTACTCGGTTAACTGGAGGCCGTATGCTAACGACCAAGCGTGGGGGTTCGAGCTGAACTCGGTGTGCACAAAACACAGGCAGCTCTGGAGGTGCGCCGTTCCCATGATTTGTGTCTATGCCGTCGTGTACCACTTGCAACAGCGCGTTGCCGCGCAATTTGCTACGTCAATGTACACCACCAGGCGGCATCGTCACCGATACCGGTGGCTACGACCTACACTTGTGAGTACCACCGCCCGTTCTCATTTTTACCAACTTTTGTTTTGATGTTTTACATTCTTCCTAATGGTGTTTTACATTCTTTCTTATGCTTTGCAGGATGAGCAGGAAGAAGAATCAGTCTATCACCGATTGCGGAGAGCAACATGCCAAATACGTGACTGAATGGAACAAGTGGAAAACTCGCAAAGATGTGGAGAGGAAAGTGATTGATTTGGAGGAGTACGCGGATCACCTGATGTGGTACGACGATGGCATCAAGCATCGTCTGCGCCTAGGCCCCAGTGGACGACAGCAGATGCCGAAGTACTCTACGACGACGTCTCCGAAAATGAAGCCTATAATGACAGCATCTGAGAGCTACAGGGCGTATTTAGGGAGTATGGACCCATCATGAACAGAGTGATAAGTTGTTTTTATTTGTTTTCAACCGACGGTTGGATGAAATCTACTTTAGTGCTAGTGACTCATTTTATTACTTTGTAGTCTTCGGAGCTGAACAAAAGCATTTTTGATGCCTCTGATGTGCTTAGTTCTATCCCCGGGACTTAAGCTAGTGAGAACAAGTTGAGGGTAACAGTGAAGGTAACATGGAGTTCATTTTCTTAAGATCATTTTCGTTTTTAATAATAAAGTTGATCCATATTATGCTTATTGTTTCATTCTCATTGCAGAAGTTTGTCAAAAAATGTCGCAAGCTTGTGGGTCTACTTGGGTGCGCCACCTCCTCCGCTGATGTTTTTTCTCCTACATCACCGATGTGTAGCCTTGCTTCATCGAGCCAGGCCGCCTCGTCGTCTAGGGCGGTTCAAGAGGATGAGGAGGAGGGCGAGGAGGATGATGATGAAGAGAAAGATGAAGAAGAGCGCGGGGAAGAGGGAGTAGAAGAAGAACATGGTGAAGAAGAGGAAGAGGACGGTGAGGAGGAGGAGTATGATGTTCACGACGGACCTCCAGCAACTCAGACAACCGAGCTTGAGAAGAGGAATGCGCCAAAGAAAGATTGGCAAAGTCCATCCCCGTTTCAGAAAGCGCGTTCTACTCAGCGCAAGAAGAAGGCGGTCGAGAAGCGATCAAAGACGAACGAGGACCGTACCTCGAAGAGGGGAAGGAGGGCGTGAAGTTGCTGCCATGCCGGTGAACTAGTTAAACATTTTATGTTTGTTTCGTGAACCATTTGCGAATGAAACTATTTCGTATTTGTTGAACTTGCTATGTAAACCATTTGTGGACATGTGATTGCTATGTTACCATCTTTCGAGGTTGAATCATTTGTCCGTGAGCTATTCTTCTTATATGTGCTAAAAATTGTTACATATGCTTATTATTTCTCAATATTGAAATTGTTATGTGCATATAATTGAAGACAAGACAATACAAGTTAGGTGCAAAAAATGGACTAGGATTGGGACCTACCACCGGGGACCCTGGCGGTAGGCTAGCACAACCTACCGCCGAACACCCTGGCGGTAGATAGCCCCCCCCCCAAGCGCATATGTATTGTGACCAAAAATTCCACCTAGCCAGCGGTACGGTTGCACACCCTACCGCTATGGATGCTGGCAGTAGGGTTGCACATCCTACCGCTGAACTCTCGGGCGGTAGGTCGCCTCCACCACGCCCATAGGTTATGTGACCAAAAATGCTAGCAACATGAGGTAGGGTAGCACACCCTACCGCCGGGGCTACTGGCGGTAGGTACGTACACCATACAACCAATAGCTCCGGTGGTAGGCTCTCTGCCAGGTCAGCTCCTCGCACCGTTTGTGTGACGGCGGTTGCCATTGCCCTACCGCCAAAGGTCCTGGCGGTAGGATGTGAAAGCCTACCACCGTAGGGTGCGGCAGTAGCAAAAGGGTTAAACGCAAATTTTTACCAACAGGGGTCAGATCCCGATTTTATACCCAAAAAGGGTCAAAACACGAAATTTTGCCACGTGGGCCGTCTCGGACGCCCTCGGGTGGTAGTGCGGCGGGAAAACGCCCCCAGTGCGATGTTCTTGTGTACTCCCTCCATCCCTAAATATAAGTCTTTTTAGACATTTCAAATGGACTACAACATACATATGTATGAAGACATATTTTAAAGTGTAGATTCACTCATTTTGCTCTGTATGTAGTCACCTGTTGAAATCTCTAGAAAGACTTATATTTGGGAACGGAGGGAGTACCTACGACCACTAGCGGAGGCAACGTGTAGGCATGGTGGGCCGTGGCCCACCCAGAATTTGGAGATTTTAGTATGTGCTAATTTAGCCCAAAGAACTGTCAAAGACCCAGTCCTAGCCATCTAGGTCGGTTCTCGCGTGTGAATCAGGAGGCAGCTCAGTCTCCTCGCTGGTCATGCCGCCTCAGCCCGCACCCGTCTCTCCTTCGAGCTCCGTCCACTGGTTCCCATCCTCTCACCGCTCCCCTCCTCTCCCCTCATCTCGCCGCTCGCCCCGCCCACAGTCGACATCGTCAGGCCAGGAGAGACGAGATAGTTGTCATCTGACCGTCTCCCTTGTGGCTAGAATGATTATGTCATGCTCGCGACTGGTTGGACGCCTCTCCAGCTGCGTCTCCCTCACCGTTGGACGGCCTCAAATCCATCAACCTCACAATAGTGCAGGCGACAGCTTTCCCAACCTCCGTTTGAACAAATCACCAAGGTGAGATTCCAAGCTTCCCCCCAAAATTGATGCTTTCCTGCTTCCCAATAAATTGATGCCCAGTCTAGTGTATATGAATTGCTAGTAGTTGATGTCCAGTGCCCCGGTTGCCCAATCCAGCGTATATTTGTACTGCTTTATATGCAATGGTCAACAGTTGATGCTTATATTAGTTCTACTTATTTTTATTGTAATTGTAGAACAGACTAGAGTCTAGAGAGAACTATTTGTGTAGAACTGATTCGGTGATGTTTTAATTTGGATATAATTGCAGAGCAGAACATGAAGAGGAATGGTGCCATTTTGGAGCTTTTTTTAAAACATGAAGAGAAAGCGAGGAAGATTGCTACTGATTATCACACCGAAGATATTGAAAATGCGCGGTGTCCTAATTCCCCACCTCCAAGCCATTATGATACGGACATGGATACAGATACTGAGATCGGTGTTGAAATTGAAGATACAGCGCCAAGTCTTCCATCACCCCAACAGCCAAGTGCACATGTCTTTTCAGGTGATCCACGGAAAAGAACTCCTATTTCAGAGTATGCTTTTAATGATCAAGATAGTGTTCGAACAAGATACATTGCAAAAACTGCATGCCAATCATATGCACATGCTTTTCAAGTCCGGAAGATCTATGGTAAAAATCGACACTTTAGTTTTGTTTGATTTGAAAAGTATAGTTGGCTAGAATGTAGTATCTCAAAGGAAGCAGCATATTGCTTTGTGTGCTATTTGTTCAAAGGGGAAACTAATGGGGGCCTCGGGGTGATGCCTTTGTTAAAACTGGTTGGAGAAATTGGAACAAACTTGATGCACTGTAGAAACATATGGGCGGTATTGGTAGCATTCAGAACCAATCTCAAGAGAAGTACAATTTATTTGTGACACCTCAAACGTCAATTGATAATAGCATGGTGAGGGTGTCTAAAGAGGATCTGCGTCTTTACAAGGCTAGGCTAACTTATTCACTAAGATGCTTGAGGTTTCTTTCGAACCAAGGATTGGCATTTCGTGGACATGATGAGAGTGAGGAATCTACCAATAGGGGGAACTTTCTTGAACTTCTAAAATGGCTTGCAGAAAATGATGAAGAAGTTGATAAGATTGTTCTGCACAATGCTCCTGGAAACTGCATCTTGACTAGTCCAACGATAGAAAAACAAATTATTGAATGATGTGTTGTTCTAACTACAAAGCAAATTATTGAAGATATTGGTGATGAGCACTATGCAATCCTAGCTTATGAGTCTAGTGATGCATCTCATAAAGAGCAACTTGCTATTTGCATACGTTATGTAGATAAAGTTGGAAAGGAGTGTGAGAGGTTTATTGGAGTTGTTCATGTTGCCAACCCAACTTCCTAGTCACTTGAAACCGCAATTGAATCTTTGCGTACCGATCATCATTTGACTCTTACTCAAATCCATGGGCAAGGATATGACACGGCTATCAACATGAAAGGAGAGATTGAAGGGTTGAAAACATTGATCATGAAAGAGTCGCCCCCTGCTTATTACATTCATTGCTTTGCACATCAACTTCAATTGGTTATTATTGCTGTGGAAAAGGGAAATGAACCATGTAAATGGTTTTTGATCATGTTTCTTACTTGCTGAATATTGTTGGAGTTTCTTGCAAGCGTCATGACAAGCTTCGAGATGTTAGAGTTCAAAAGGTTTTGGAAGCACTTGAGATGGGTGAAATTGAAAGTGGAAGTGGGTTAAATCAAGATATGGGGTTAGCTAGACCCGGTGGTACTCGGTGGGGTTCTCATTTTTGAACCATTCTGCACATTATTACCATGTACCCCACAATACTAGAAGTACTTGATACTATTGGAAAAGATCCTTCACAAAGTGGTGAGTGGACAAGAATACGTGCAGTGGCTTTTGCCTTGGAGTCATGTGACTTTGTTTTCAATCTTCAGGTGATGCTTGTTAATCTTGGCCACACTAATGAGTTGTCTCAATCATTGCAAAAGAGATATCAAGATATTGTTAATGCAATGACACTTATTAGTTTGGCAAAGAATAAAATGCGACATATGAGGTCTCATGGTTGGAAAGAATTTCTTGCAAAGGTGACATTGTTTTGCAACAAACATGGCATTGAAGTTCCTACACCGAAGGATAATTATGTACCTCATGGAACATCACCTCGGTATTATGAAGTGCAAACAAATTATGATCGTTATAGAAGAGAAGTATATCTTGGTATCCTTGATCAAATCATTCAAGAGCTTGACAATAGGTTTGACGAGGTTAATATGGAGTTACTTTTTGCATGTCTTCTTTGAACCCGCCAATTCATTTGCTTCTTATGATGCACTCAAGGTAATGAAACTTGCTGAATTCTACCGCCGGGACATATCAAGCATGGATTTGGTAAGGCTTGAATTCCAACTTGCTACTTTTATTGATGATACGAGACAAGATGATAGGTTCAGATCTGTGTGTAATATTGGCGAACTCTCCGTTATGCTTGTTGCCTTGTTGGTACAAACAAACATGTTCTCTATGATTTGGTCTACATGCTTATCAAATTGGTATTGATCTTATCGGTGGCCACAGCGAGTGTTGAAAGAGTATTTTCGGCAATAAATCTAGTGGAAAATAAGTTGAGAAATAGTATGAGTGATGATCTCATGAACAATTGTTTAGTCACATTCATTGAGCGAGATGTGTTCTTGAAAGTAAGCGAGGAAGACATAGTTGAAGCTTTCATGGCAAAGGAACGTCGTAGAGTTACTTAGTGTTCTACATGCCTACATATGTGTATCTTTTATGTCAGACTATTTGTATTTGCAACGTTCCAAATTTGGAATATTTGGGAACTATAATGTTGTCTCACTTGATTGGGCTATTTGTATTAGATTTTTGTCAACTATTGTATGTATGACACTTGGATTAGGTAGAATTTTTTTAGGTGTGCACACCCATTATTTCTTTTCTGGCTCCGCCACTGCGTGTGACACGCCGTGCATGTTGAGAGGCCCGAGATCCGCACCGGCAAGGACGAGTACCCGTAGCACTGGCTCATTGTGCCACCGGGTTTGTCCGCACCGACAAAGAGGAAGTCGCTCGGCACCGCTGCTGTCGGGTCCTTGCATGACACACCGTTCACGTGAACTGCATACTGTGACACAGTGTCACGGTTTAGCTGTTCATAAAGT
Source organism: Secale cereale (assembly GCA_902687465.1). Taxonomy (NCBI): domain Eukaryota; kingdom Viridiplantae; phylum Streptophyta; class Magnoliopsida; order Poales; family Poaceae; genus Secale; species Secale cereale. The sequence goes on from LR738712.1 coordinate 740,448,737, forward strand.
ACTCCCTCCGTCTTTAAAATAGTGTATTTTCAACTTTGTTGAAAAGTAGGATTTTTTTTGTGTTTGACCATATTTATACAACAATACACCACCATTTATGCCTTCAAATTAGTGCCATTAGATTCATAATAAAATATATTTTCATCATATGCCTATTTGATTTCACAAACATTGATATATTTTGTACAAACTCGAACAAATTTTGAGATAGTTTAATCCTCCAACAAAATTGAAAGTACACTCTTCGAAAAATGATGAGAGTAGGGACATAAGGATTGACACAGAGCCGGGTAGGCCCAGCACGCCACCTTACCTTTGGATGTCGTGCCGGCGATGAATAAGTCTAGGAGAGGGTTGGGTCGAAGGCGTCGACACGGTCAGCACCAGGAGCAAGGAGAGCGAGCACCGAATCAATGTTGCAGCCATGGCAAGCCTTGTCGATCGGCAGTGTTGGAGGAGTGATGCAAAGGAAGTTATCGAACTTTCATGAGGTAGAGGCTGGCCGTGTGCATGAATGCGCAGTGAAGGCTCGACTCCGGCGATGGAGGGGTGATGACGGCAGCGCGCCTTCGGCTCGTTTCAGTGCTTGTAGTCGTCGCTAGGTGGTCTAAGGATCTAGATGTAATTTTTATTTCTGGTGTTCGTTGTACTGGCATGATTGAAGATGAATAGATTGAAAGTTTTCTCGAAAAAAAGGCTTCTTTTGGAAGTATGTGTACGTTGCCAGGCCTGCGCGTATGCGGACATGTACTCCTCTTTGGTATCATATCACATCAATGTGATATTGTTTAGGGTTTAGGATTATAGTTTTTTGCATGCTAAATTGCTGATGAGAGTTTTCACGTTCGCAAATGATACAAATTGCTTATTGCCATCCCAACTTAGTTGGGAGTAACTAACCAACGGTTAAACGGGGGGCCTTTCGAGAGAGTAATTTGTGTGGTCTCGGGGTGCGTCAACCATCAAGTGGAGCATCCCACATGTCGCGTGTTTCACGCTCTTTCTGTATTCTAGTTTTTTAGTTTTATTTTACTTTTTGCGCGCGTTTTCGGGTTCTAGATGGGTTTTATATTTATTTTTTCGCCTTTTAGGTTTTTGCCTGGTTTTTCCGAGATGTAAATAAAAATGGTTTTTTTCCTGCTTTTTTTTTGCGAAGCGCATTTGTTCTCGGAAAAAATGTGCTTCCATGAGAAGCATGGTTGTGTTTCTCGTGCAAACAAAGATTTGCTTCCACGAGAAGCACAGCCTGCGCTTCCCTGGAAAAAGGAAAAAGCACAACTGTGCTTACCTCCAAAAAGTGAACACCCACAATCGTGCTTCCGAGCTCTTGGTTTTTCCTTCCACTTTTTTTTATATTTGTTTCCTTTGGTTGCCGGTCTTTTTGGTTTCCTTTTCCAGATTTTGTTTTTCTTTGTATTCATTTTATCCATTTTTTTGTGTGTGGAAAAAGTTTTTCAAAAGCTATTAACATGTGATCTAGTTTGAAAGATCTCGACACGAGAATTCCAACAATGAAAACAATATGATATTTCAATGCATGGTTTAAGAGATAAAACATTTTGAATGAAAAAATCTACACTTGAGAAGGTGGGGAGTTACCTTTGCAAACGGTAACCCTTAACTATTCTGAGATGCAGTATTGGTCGTGCCCATTCGGGAGTAGGCAGGCACTGCACAATTTCTTCGGTTTACTTGGTTTATCTTTGTATTTCCTTTTCATTTTTGTTTGACACATGCCTATTTTTCTCACACACAATGTATGTATTTTGTATACATCAAGAACATTTTTAATACATGTTTAACATTTTTTAAATACACAAACATTTGTCTTAAATATACATATGATTTTGATGTCTACATTTCATGTATACATCAAAAACAAATTATAGATGTTTAATAGTTTCTATACAAGTGATTAACATTTGTTCTAAATGTGTGTTTTCTATATCAGTTTTTTTCATATAGGTTGTACATTTTTCTTATGCATATGAAACATTATTTTCATACATTTTTCAAATACACATTTAAGAAATACTTTTATGTTACATATTTCGTATATATCAAGAACATATTTTTATACATGTTTAAGATTTTCTAAATATGTGATTAACATATGTTCTAAATATATGTTTTTATGTCTAGTTTTTTCATAAAGGTTGTACATCTTTTTGTATACATGTGAAATATTTTTATACACATTGAATACTTTTCAAATACACACTTAACATTTTAATTAGGCTATATGTTTTATCTGGCACCTTTTTCATATATATATATTGTACATTTTTTGAATAGGCAATTAACATCTTCTATGCATGTTTGAAAAACTCAAAAACAATGATAACATTTAAAAAAAATACAAGTTTTCTGTCTAATTTTTTCACACACAATACATTTTTTTTGGTATACATCTGATGTATTCATTTAACATTCTTTAAATACATGTGATTTTTTTTAAGATGGTTTGAACTTTGTTTTTGAATATGTCCTAAAATGAGTTATGCATTGAAACATTTTTTTATGAATAACTATCTATTTAAAAAAACAAATTGCACAAACTATTTTGTTGACACTGTATTTTTTCCAAAACTTTGTAATTGTTTGTGAAATATATGTCTTTTGAATGTTTTTGAAAATATATAAAAAAGGCAAAATGAGAAAAACAATAAGACAGTGAGAGAAATAAACGGAGTGAAGAAATACACAAACATCTTCCACACGACGTTGGCTTCCGTCTCTCTAGAAGTGAGACATAGACTCGCGCATCTTCCACACGGTATTTGAAAGGTTCCATTTGGTTATCTTTTTTTTCCTGTTTTTTTACAGGTTTCTCTGGGTTTCCATTTTATTTTTGGAAAACGCTCATCATCAACCGGCGGATTTTCTCTTATTCATCGGTCGCCTCCCACGAAACGCATGCCCAAGTGGATCAGCTCACCGCTTTAGATGCTGCCTTGTCTTCTCGTGAAATTACTCCTAGCCACGTCTTTTTTCTTGCCTTCTTCCTTCCTTTCCCAAAACCATCCAGCCTCCTTCCATCACGCATGCAAGCACAACAGCGGCAGCCCATGCCCACTAGCCACGCAAGCCTCCGGTGGACAACGCTGCCCGGCCATGCTCTTCACCATCCCAGCCACAAGCGTCCAGTACTATTTTTCGTGGTTCTGTGTGACACTTGTTTCTCTGCAACATCATCTGTGTTGCAAAATTTTCTTCCGCAACAATACTCATGTTGCACAAAAATAAAGACGGACATTTTTTGTGCAACTTCATCTAATTGATATGTCCGCTCAGATTTTTGTTTTTTCTAGGAAATAGAGAGAATCCCAAGGGATGAAGACTTCCATACGTGGTAGTTTGAGACAACATGTCTTATATTTCATCTGATGGCTACGGATACATAATATATTAATCCAACGGTTAAAATTCTTTAATTCTAAGGATTAACGTGGTGGCTCGTATGGTGCCTCCAGTTAGTAAATATATAAGATATATCATCCTTATTGTCTTTCACTCGCACGACTGAACAGTGTGGAAAATAATAATAGTGCACGTGCATTGGACTAAGCTGGAATCTGCAGACATTTAATACAAGAGAGAAGACAAGGTAATATGGCTCAAGGTTAAATCAACAATAAAGCATATGAGAGCCACTAAGCATTTTCAATAATGATCTTCTACTCTTAACCCCTAAAGAAAAGAAACTATTTACACAGGAAAGCTCCCAACAAGCAAAAGAAGAACGGGAAATTTTTTTGGGTTTTCATTTTTAATTACTACTACAAGCAAAGAAAGTAAACTAGCTAGAAGCTACAACTAATTTATTGTTTTTCTGGGTTTTTCTAGCACACAAACAAAAGACTAAGGAAAAGAAATTGAAACTAAGCACGGATGGTACATTGAAAGAGTGTGAGCACCGGCAACTAGAATAAGTGTGTGAACATGAATGTAAAATCGGTGAGAAACACGTACTCCCCCAAGCTTAGGCTTTTGGCCTAAGTTGGTCTATTGCCAGTATTGGCCTGACGGATATCAAAAGTTGTAGTTGGGGTTGTACTGAGATGCAGCAGTCACCGCATGTTGAGCTGTAGCTCGAAGGCGGGCTGCCTTCGTCATGTTATAATAAGCATTTGCTTCCTCCATAGTTATAGTGTATCTCCCTTTTGCCTGAAAGTTAAACAAACTGGGGGCAGGAAGAACAATAGGGATGGCATGCTGCCTGTTAAAGATTAGTCGATATTTGAGGGTTTGATCATCCCACTCTATAAAAACCGGTGACTAGTTGTAATGCCCCGGATGTAATACTTTCCCTTTTGGGCAATATATATCTTTGGCTTCATCAATTCCATCCCGGGTTCTTCGTCTTTTCGGGTTTTTCGTCTTTTGCCGTGTGCGTGTGTGCATTCATCCATGTCATGTTGTCTTGTGCATTGCATTGCATTTGTGTTGTCGTTTGCATCCGGTCCCACTCGTTCCTTCCCGTTATCCGTTTCGAGTTCCGGAGCTCTCTCACGTGTCCGTGGCATCCCCGAGGCCTACTTTTATGTTTGGCCATGTAACGTTTCCGGTTTGGCGTGAGTCTTGTCGTGCGATGTTGTTTTGTTATGTGTAACCCGCCTGTCAAATCTCGTCGCGTTTGGAGTTCGTTTGATACTCCAACAGTTATTCTCGTGGGCTAAAAGTACCTCCTCTTTGAGGCCCAAAAAACCCCTCCAACAGCCCACCAACCCAACTCAAACCCTTCCCTTCATCTAGGCCATCCAATTGTGATCTCGTGGCCGAAAACCTCCCCTCATTTGGACAACCCTAACTCCTTGTGCCTATATAAACGTCCACCCACCTCAAATTTCGCGTCTGAAACCCTAATGTTTCCACTGTTGCCGCGCCGTGTTTCCACCGTTGACGCGCGGTGCTTCCGCCGTTGAGCCGCCGTGCTTCCGACCTCGTCTTCAACCTCGTCGCCGCCGTGCTTCCGACGTGCCGCGCCCGTGCTTCCAACTCAGCTGAGCCGTGCTTCCGAGTTCCGTCGTGTGGGCCCGAGCCCGAGGCTCCCTCGTCTTCAACCTCCAGCTCGCCGCCGCCGCCGCTCCTCTCCTCCAACCACCGCCGCCTCCTCGGACGACCGCCGCCGCGCCGGCCCAAGTCCCCCTCGCCTCCGGCGGCGCCCTCACCGCCTCCTCACCGCCCCCTCAGGCCACGCCCGCCGCCGCGGGCCAGCTCGCCGCCGGGCTCACAGCGGCTCCTCGCCGGCCCCCGTCGGTCGGACGTCGTCTCCCGTCGCCGCATCGAGGCCGCCGCCTCGAGCGCTCGAGGTGCCCCGCGCCAGCCCGATCGGATCTGGGAGCTGGGGGCTGAACCCTAGCGGGCTGGGCCCGTTAGCCCGATCCGGCCCGCGCCGCGATCCCGGCCCGTTTGATCAACCCGCTCCAGATCCAGATCCGCGCCCGCTCCGCCCGCGTTGACCGTTTACCCTGAGGTTGTTTCAATTTCCCTAAGTCCCTAGTTTTCTATTGTCTGATGCATATTTTTGAGGTGGATAACTTTTGCTGTGATTGTCCGATTTGAGCGAATGATATGTCAAAATGATCGTGGTGACATGTACTATGTTTTGTTCCATTGTGCCATGCATGTTTAGGGTCATCTAGATGTCTTAATCTTCATGAGAAGAGTGCTACTTGTTATAAACTGCTGCTATTAGTTGTTTTCATGCCATGTTTGCAATGTGATAACTTGTTGCATGTTTATCCAAATGAAGCAAATGATATGTCCACATGTTCATCTTGAGATGCTCTACATGTTGGTTGCTTTAGCTTGCATGATAGATTTCATCTTGCCATGTTTATCTCCTTTGCAAAAGAGCATGTGGCTGCTATGTTGTAAAACTTGTTACGAGATGCCTAGTTGAGGAGCTCGTTGCTATTGATGTGGTTGTCCCCTTGATGCATGCTTATATGTTTTGGACTCCCCATCATGTGTACTTTGTTGTGGTGCTAACCACTTGCCATGCTTTGCTTTGAGGTGACTTAAACTTGCTCACAAACATGCCATGATATTACTGCTGTTTTAACACTTAGTGAAATTTCACTAAGTCTGGAATCTGTAATTTCTAGATGCCATGTTTGCTTGTTGTTCTAGGCAAATCCATGCTAGTTTTGGGGTGACTCTTGATGATTCCTTGTTGTATAAGTTGTTGGCTATCCATTCATGCTCTCACATGCTTATTTGGGTGGCTGTAGCATATTTTGCTCTTGCTCCCAAGTTGCTATAAAATACTGCTGTCAGGATTTTGCTGTCAAGTTCAAAATGTCATAGCTTGTTGCTATTGATCCATGCCTCCTTTGGAGATGCTCCAATGGAATTGTTTGCTGTAGGAGATGTCTACTTTATGTCCATGCTCCTTTCCCATTATGTTTGAGTGTTGTAGACTTTTTATCTCTTGCTCCGAAGTTGCTATGTGGCTGTTAATTTCAGCTTTGCCATGTTTATTGTTTCGGGTGTATCTTTTAGCCCGTTGCTCTGTTTTGAGCAAGTCCTATATGTAACTTGTGTGTTTTTGCATGTAGATTCATAATATCCTCTTGTTGACATGTTTTGAAGTTTCTTGCTAGTTGCATATTGCCATGTTCCTTGTGCTGTAACTCTGTGTTTCCTATGTTGACTTTCTGTGCTTCCTAAGTGCATCTGTAGTGCTTCCTTAGTGCATCAGCCATGCATCCTGTTGTTTGCGCATTGCATCTTGTTGATTTCGTGCCTCGTGTGTTTTGTTTTGAGTAGAGCCGGAAGCTGAGACCGAGTACGAGAACGAGGTTACTACCGAGGTTGAGAACGAGGAGCCCACTTACGATCCCATCGACGACTCTTCAGGCAAGATGACCTGACCCGGATATCATTACTATCTTTGCCTATTGCTAGAAGTCTCGCTCTATAGTTTTGCCTCGATGCCCATGTTTTCCTGTCAGCCTCCTATTGTAACCATGATCCTGTCTAACCACCCCACCTATGCAAACCTTTGATTGGCTAAGTAAGCTTCGCTCAGCCCCTCTTATAGCATTGCTAGTTGCAGGAGAAGATTGAAGATTCTTGCTTCTTGTTGAAGCTTGTTGGGATAACACACTATATTAATTATTAAATCAAATCATCTATATATTGGTAATGGGTGGAAGGCTAAGCCTTTTGCTTGGTGATTTGTTCCCCTCATGCCGCCCTAGGAACCGTATAAACCGGTGTTATGTTCCTTGATTATGCGTTCCTCACACGGTTGGGGTTATGGGACCCCCTCGATAAACCGCTAAGTGCTAAGTCTTTTCCAGCAAGTCCCAACATTGGTACTATTTGCCTAATAACTAAAAAAACTTGCATAGGGAGTAATTAACCCTCTTCTTAATGAACAACCCCGGGCCAGTGCTCCACATGAGTGTTGGTCCGAACTGGGGGTCCTGCGGGGCCACCTCAAGGAAACTCGAGGTCTGGTAAAAACCCGTAGCATCACCCATCCGGTCGTGGCCTGAGACTAGATACGCGCGGCTACTATCAGGGTGTCGGCACGCCGGGAGGATTTGCTGGATTAGCCTTACCTTAGTCGGAGTATCTTGAGCATGGGATTTCGAGGATACTCGGGCCTTCCCACCTTGGAGTTGCGACTCCGCGGATCGTGGGCTTGTCATGGGCCAAGTTGGAACACCCCTGCAGGGATTTGAACTTTCGAAAGACGTGCCCGTGGTTATGTGGCAGATGGGAATTTGTTAATATCCGATTGTAGAAAACTCGACACCATATTCAGAATACACTACCATCGTGAGTACCGTGACGGTCATTTTCCGAAAGGGGTTCGGGAAGTGAACACGGTGGGGTTATGTTTGACATGTTTTAGGTAGGATCACTTTGTGATCATCTCTCGTCCGAGGCACTTCTCTTCTCGCTCTCTTTTACGTAAGTTAGTGCTAGTGCTGCTGCAACCTCTTGTACTTTCTTCAGCCTTGTTCCACACCCAAGGCTTGGATAGTTGTGTTACCCGGGAACGGGATTGCTGAGTCCTCTGTGGCTCACAGACTCTACACCACACCAGATGCAGGTACTCAGGCGATCTATTCAAGTGACGGCACCGAGCTGTACTGGGAGTACGACGAGGACCGTAGCCGTTACTATGTGCACTATCCCGACGATCAGTAGAGGTTTCTACTAGGGGCGATTCAGACCTGTGGTTTAATGTTATGTTTGGTATCTTTCATTTGGATCTTCACCCGTAGACGGGTTGTGATGTTTATTTGAATGATGTTTGGATATGTAATGAATTGTGTGACGTGGCGAGTGTAAGCGAACTATCTTTTCCGCTTTCATCCCTATTTTTACATGAGATGCGCAAAGGTACCAAACTTGCGATCATTCCAGAATGGGCTTATATCTTTAAGTCGTGCCTCGACACGTAGGAGATATAGTCCCATCCTGGGCATTACACTAGTCATGGCATGGCAATCTAAATGAGCAAGAGGTAAGGGTTCATCATTCTTGTGCACCGGCACACCAAGACGGCGGGCTATGCGAGTGTCATAAATCCCACCATATAAATCTCCATGCAAACCATTATGGTGTATCCTGCGTGCAACAATGGCTCCCAAGTTATATTGTCTATCACCTAGTACAACACTCCTGAGAACACTAAGATCAGGGACACACATGTGACAAGCCTCATCCTTACCGTTTATGCATCTACCGATAAAGAGAGCAAAGTAATGAATAGCAGGAAAATGAATGCTCCCTATGGTAGCCTGTGTGATTTCTCTAGATTCCCCCACAGTGATACTAGTAAGGGAATCTCTAAATTCATATTTGCGAGCATCACTCATACTGCCCCACTGAGGGAGCTTACAAGCATCATTAAAATCCTCTAAGTCAATTGTGTAAGATTTATCATACAGGTCAAACAGTACAGTGTGAGAATTACGCGAAGATGAAAATTTAAACCTTCTCAGAAAGCTATCAGTTAAGCCACGGTATTGAGGGCACTTATCTTGTATGAAGCCCTCGAGGTCAGCGTTGCGCACGTATGCGTAAAATTCATCCTTGATGTCGGCCTGATCCATGAAGTCATCTGACGGCCATTCACAAGGCCGTACGCCATCATCATTCGGTAGTTCATCGTCCGGCTTACGGAACGCGAGCCTCGGTTCTTGCTTCCTTGAAGAACCACCTTGGAAGTTTTTCCTATGCATTTTTCTGAAATTTTCTGAAATTTTTAGTAACTCAAAATAAAAGTTAACCAAACTCAACAAGATTGATAGCAACAACTCCTATAAGTGCTTAGAGACTATATCATGCATTAGAACTACTTGGGACCAAGATAATTTGACATGCAAGCTCAAGAACAAGGTCACCACAGCAGTAAAAATTTGCAATAAATAAAGCACTAGAACAAAAACTAATTGGACCAATGGAGGAGTCACATACCAAGGAACAATCTCCCCAAACAGTTTGGTGAATGTTCCTTTGAGCAAGAAGATCGAAAATGGCAGCAAGATGAGCTAGAACTCGGGTTTGAGCTGGTTGGTAATTTTTTTGGGAGGAAGAGGAAGAGCATGGGTGCAGGAATAAGTGGAGGGGGGGGGCACGTGGGGCCCACGAGGCAGGGGGCACGCCCTGGGCAGGGGGGCGCGCCTTGGACCCTCGTGGCCAGGTGCTGGCTCCCCTCGCTGTGTGTTCTGTGCCATATTTCCTCAAATATTCTAGAAAAAATCATATTTCATTTTCATGGCATTTGGAGAACTTTTATTTTCGGGGTATTTTTTTATTGCACGGATAAGTCTGGAAACAGACAGAGAATAATATTTTTGCTTTATTTATCCTAATTAACAGAAAGTAAAAAGAGGGTACATAAGGTTTGTGCTATCTAGATTCACCTATTCCATGCTCCTCAAAAGGAATTCATTAACAAGGTTGATCAGGTCTTGTTAATAAACTCTTTCCCAATAACATGAAACCGGAGAATTTTCGAATAACACTAGGTTACCTCAATGGGGATATGTATGTCCCCAACAATAAGAATGTCATATGTCTTCTTGGTAGTAGGAAGAGGAAATTCAAAACCTCCAATAGTAATAGTTGAAATTTTTCCAATATAATTGATACTGTGGACCTGAGGTTGTTTCCTCGGAAAGTGTACCGTATGCAAATTTCCATTGGCATGAAAAGTGACATTGCCTTTGTTGCAATCAATAACAGCCCCTGCAGTATTCAAAAATGGTCTACCAAGGATAATAGACATGCTATCGTCCTCGGGAATATCAAGGATAACAAAGTCCGTTAGAATAGTAACATTTGCAACTACAACAGGCATATCCTCACAAATACCGACAGGTATAGCAGTTGATTTATCAGCCATTTGCAAAGATATTACAGTAGGTGTCAACTTACTCAAGTCAAGTCTACGATATAAAGAGAGAGGCATAACACTGACACCGGCTCCAAGATCACATAAAGCAGTTTTAACATAGTTTTACTTAATGGAGCAAGGTATAGTAGGTACTCCTAGATCTCCTAATTTCTTTGGCATTCCACCTTTAAAAGTGTAATTAGCAACCATGGTGGAGATTGCTACTTGAGGTATCTTTCTTTTGTTGGTAATAATGTCTTTCATATACTTAGCATACGGATTTGTTTTAAGCACATCAGTCAAACGCATACGCAAGAAGATAGGTCTAATCATTTCCGCAAAGCGCTCAAAATCCTCATCATCCTTTTTCTTGGATGATTTCGGAGGAAAAGGCATGGGTTTCTGAACCCATGGTTCTCTTTCCTTACCGTGCTTCCTATCAACAAAGTCTCTCTTATCATAACATTGATTCTTTGATTGTGGGTTATCAAGATCAACAGCAGGTTCAATCTCTACATCATTATCATTGCTAGGTTGAGTATCATCATGAGCATCATCATTAATATTATCACTAGGTTCATGTTCATTACCAGATTGTGTCGTAGCATCAGAAACAGATATATCATTAGGATTCTCAGGTGTGTCAGCTACAGGTTCACTAGAAGCATGCAAAGTCCTGTCATTTTTCTTTTTCTTCTTCTTAGAAGAACTAGGTGCATCTAAATTAGCTCTCTGAGAATCTTGCTCAATTCTCTTAGGATGGCCTTCAGGATACATATGTTCCTGAGTCATTTTACCACCTCTAGTTGCAACTCTAACAGCATAGTCATTATCTTTACTATTTAATTCGTTGAGCAAATCATTCTGAGCTTTAAATACTTGTTCTACTTGAGTGGTGACCATAGAAGCATGTATACTAATGAGTTTCAGTTCACCTTTAGCTCTAGACAGATAATCGCTCAAGCGTTCAATCATATAAGCATTGTGTTGTAATTGTCTACCAACATAAGCATTGAAGTTTTCTTGTTTCACAATAAAATTGTCAAACTCATCTAAGCATTGGCTAGCAGACTTATAACGAGGAATATCACCTTCATCAAATCTATAAAGAAAATTTACCTTTACTACCTGTGTCGGGTTATCAAGACCATGTATTTCTTCAATAGGTGGTAAATTCTTAACATCTTCAGCTTTAATACCTTTTTCTTTCATAGATTTCTTTGCCTCTTGCATATCTTCAGGACTGAGAAATAGAACACCTCTTTTCTACGGAGTTGGTTTAGGGGCTGGTTCAGGAAGTGTCCAATTATTTTCATTGGCCGGCATATTATTTAATAGTAGTTCAGCTTGTTCAACTGTTCTTTCCGTGAAAACACAACCAAGACAACTATGCAGGTGGTCTCCGGAAGCATCGGTTAGTCCATTATAAAAGACATCAAGTATATCATGCATTTCAAGAGGATGATCAGGCAAAGCATTAAGTAACTGGAGAAGCCTCCCCCAAGCTTGTGGGAGACTCTCTTCTTCAATTTGCACAAAGTTATATATTTCCCGTAAGGCAGCTTGTTTCTTATGAGCGGAAAAATATTTAGCAGAGAAGTAATACATCATATCCTAGGGACTACACACACAACCAGGATCAAGAGAATTAAACCAGATCTTAGCATCACCCTTTAACGAGAACGAAAATAGCTTAAGGATATAGTAGTAACGAATCTTTTGATCGTTGGTAAACATGGTGGCTATATCATTCAACTTAGTAAGATGTGCCACAACAGTTTCAGACTCATAGCCATGGAAAGCATCACATTCAACCAAAGTAATTAACTCAGGATCAACAGAGAATTCATAATACTTATCAGTAACACAGATATGTAAAGTAGCAAAAGTAGGGTCATGTTTCATTCTAGCATTCAAGGACTTTTCTTTCAGCTTAGCTAAGAGCATCTCCAACAGCCGCGCTATACTAGCGCCGCGCCGCAAAAAACGCCATTTTAGCGCGCGCGCAACGCGTCGGATAGCTCCAGCGGGCGCGCAAAAAACGCGCGCGCGCTAAAACGAGTTGGGCGCGCTGGTGAAAGCCCCATCCCGCGCTGTTGATTTGGTGCGTTCACTTCCGCGCGCGGCACACACTCGCGCGCGCGCGAACTCTCCTTTCTTCTTTCTTCCATCCCCGCGCGCCGGCTCTCCCGCGCTCGTTCCTCTCCCGCGCTCGCTCACCCCCATCCGGCCGCGCAGCCGCCGCCGCTCTCGCCCCCGGCGACCTCTTCCCCGGCCTATCCCGGCGCCACCCCCGCTCCCGCCGGCGACTCGCGCTTCCCGGTCTGCCTCCGCTGGCGCCCGCCTCCCGCGCCCGCCGGCGACCGTTCAGGCGCTTCGCCGGCCTCCCCGCGCCGCTGCTCTTCCGCCCCATCCACTCCTAGTCCGACCGGACCTCGCGCGCCTCCGACGTCCGAGGAACAGCGCCTGACGGCTCGCTTCCGCGCCGCGCCCGCAAGGTGTTCGACAAAAAACCTACAAGGTATGTATTGCTCCAAACTGAATTTGGTGCATATTTTGAATTGTAGTTTTGATAGTATAGTATTGAACATTGTAGATGAGTTCGTCGCATGATTCATCCGAAGATGAATTTGATATGGAAGAGGAGGAGGATCTTGCAATGATCATAGCAATGCATATCAATAAAAAACCGAAGCACGGTGGTTCGGTTATGGGTCGGGAAAAAATTTGGAGAGATAGGATTGATGCCCATAACAGATTGATGAAGAACTATTTCGTGGAGAATCCCACATACCCGGAGTCATATTTTCGTCGCCGGTTTAGGATGAGCACAGACTTGTTCAAGCGCATTGCAGAGAAACTAGTATGAGCTCTTGGGACATCCCGTGCGAGTGCGACGGAGGGCTGAATGGGTAGCCCGTTTTGTTGCCTCCTATCATGCCATTCGGCGTCCCGCAACGCACAATGATTTTCAGAAGGATCTGATTGAAGAGTGGTGGGCATGGCATGGACGACAACGAGCATGATTTCATTGCATTTTATGTATTGTATTGTTCATGAACTATTGGTTGTGTTTATTTATTGCATTATTTGTTGTACTGAACGATAAAACTATTTGTTTCAGTTGTAAACTATTTATTGTTGATTTATTTTGTTTGTTTGATCGTTTTTCTTCTATTTGTTGAACTGTATATGTGGTTTGCGCGCGCTGCATTTTTGCGCACCGCTGGAGCGGCGCGCGCGCTGCATTATAGCGCTGCTGCTGGAGCCAGCGCTGCGCGGCACGGAAAAACAGCCTAAGCGCGCGCGGCAATAGCGCGGCTGTTGGAGATGCTCTAATAACCTCTTAAGATCATATCTATCATTGCAAGCAGGAAAATCACTAGCAATTTCTTCATCCATAACATAACCCTCGGGAACAATAGGCAATTCATATCTATTGGGAGTAGCTTCATCATCACTTTCATAAATATCATCATTTTCAATATTTGCATTCTCCCTAACCTTAGCAATTTGTTCATCTAAAAATTCACCTAGTGGCACAATATCAGGCATAGAGGTAGTTTCATCATACATAGCAGAAGTAGCATCATCAAGAACATATGACATATCAGATTCAATAGCAGGAGTAGGTGTCACAAGTTTACTCATAACAGAAGGAGAATCAAGTGCAGAGCTTGATGGCAGTTCCTTACCTCCCCTCGTAGTTGAGGGTAAGATCTTCGTTTTTGAGTCCTTCAAATTCTTCATAGTGATCAACAGATATAAATCCCAAGTGACTTAAAGAATAGAGCTATGCTCCCCGGCAACGGCGCCAGAAAATAGTCTTGATAACTGATGACCCTCAACCGTAAGGGATCTGTTGCAGCGTTTTCGATAAGTAAGAGTGTCGAACCCAACGAGGAGCAGAAGGTATTGATAAGCGATTCTGAGCAAGAAATTACTGCAAGCACTGAAAGATAACTTTTAGGTGTTTTTCTTGATATAAGCAACAGGAATGTAAAGGCAAGTAATGTAAAATATACTGAGAGTAACAAGTGGCCCAATCCTTTCTTAGCAAGGAGAGGCCTAGCAACTGAACTTATAAAGACTAAAGAGTTCTTGAGGACACACGGGAGAGGTAGTCATGTGCTTTCGCCATATTCCATATCGATACTATGTTATGTGTTGATAAGTGTTGGTGGGTGGATCTATGCTAGTGCACTCTCTAGACTAAGATGAATGCACTCTTATGATTAAACACCTTGCAAGCATGCGCAAACACAAGATAGAATTTAAGGCAAAAGCCTAACCATAGCAATATGATCGAGGATCCATTATTCCCTTATGCAAAAGCGTGCGAACTGGGGTTCAGGTTTCTGTCACTCCGGCAACACACCATAAGCATTCTTTATACACAATGTATTCTCCTAGGTCCTTAATAAGGCGAAGTGTTGGGTGTTCGACTCACACAACACCACTAGTAGAATGACAACGCAACTTAAGTATCAAACAACACATATTACTTCAACAGCATATGACTACTAACAACAAGACTTTCCCCATGTCCTCAAGAACTAAGGTAACTACTCACAAGACATAAAAGAGATCATGATCAGTGGGGATAAATATGTGATAAACAATCTGGACATAATAATATTTCTCCAACAAAACTCAATAGCATTCACCACAAAGTAGTAATCAACACCAATGGAGTAGAGAGGATAGGTAGTACGAGTTACAACACAAGTTGCGATGGTAAGATGAGATTTGGATGAAGATGGAGATGGTGCTGGTGTTGGGGATGATGTTGATGATGATCTCGATGATGCCCGTGACGATGGCGATGACAATGGCGACGATCTCCCCTTCCGGGAGGTGATCTCCCCGGCGGAATCTGCCCCCCGGAGATGCCCTTTTCTTCTCTGTAGGTTTCCGCCTCGAAGCGGCGGCGGAACTCCGTAAAAAGTCCCGTGCCTAGGGTTTTCGGGGGACGGAGAGCATATATGCAAAAGGGGGCGACCAGAGGTGGGCCAGGGGCTCTAGGCGCCCCCCCGGCACGGCCAGGGGGGGCTCGCCCCCAGGCCGCCTGGGCACCCTGTGGCCCCCCTCTGACTCCCCTTTTGCGTGTCTTCGTTATTCTTCTGAAAAATACCTCCCGTCAATTTTCAGGTAATTTGGAAGTGTTCTTCTTCAGCAACTCAGCATCCACTTTTTCCTGCTGAATCCTGCGTCTGCTGTTTCGGTATCGGAAAGTTGCAAACTGTGTAAAATAGACCAAAACAACATTAGAACATCATCATAACGTGAAATATATCAATGAATAAGGATAAATTATAATACAAAATAGTGATGCATTTTGGACGTATCAACACCCCCAAGCTTAGACCTCGCTTGTCCCCAAGCGAATATGAACTCGGTAAACCTGTCTACAAGTTTAGAGAGTGAAGTGTCGATAAATAGAATACGGACAAGAAGCATCATAGTCTCTTCACCAACTCAAATATCCTCAGCAACAATCTTCAACTCATAAGGCTCTTATGAAAGAGTGTCAACACTTATATTCGAAAGTAGGACCAATGAAACTCATTATATCATGGCAAACATGTCCTTTGGTCAAAGAACAACAAATAATTTTAACTTTTGCTTTTGATGGGTTTAATTGAAGCTTTTTGAAATAACAAGTTAATAAGCAAGGAATGAAAGTGTTAACACGAAGGAAGATGTTTGCCTTAGCTAGGCATGACAAACAACTTACTTATCAAATGATAATGTCAACAAGGATATGATATGACAAATCTTAATGCAGCTTTATATGAATGAATCCTTATCAACATCAAACGTATGCTCTCTTTGAGAAATAGAGGGAAGTAGAAATAACTGACTCAACTTAAAATTAAAAGATAGGCCCTGCTCTAGGGTAGTAGGGAAAACTCATGTGCTATCCTTAAATAAAACAGAATGAAAACAAGTTTTTGAGAGGTGCATGATTCGTCAACGAATGCTAATAGATAACTCAATTACTTCTTGGACTGGACAAGTTTCGAGGAACGGCTCCCGTATGAGGACGATAATATCCTCTTATTCTCCTTTGTTTATCACTGCCAAAGTTTTCTGATTTCTCATGAACAAAGCGTGAAGGAGGGTTTGTTTGTTATATTATTTTTAAGCCGGGCGCACTCAATGCCAGTTCCTTTTCGTATTATGGGTTTGCACATTATACATGCAATCCCGGGGTGAAGCTTGTCCAACTCAAAAAGGTCATGAATTAGCTACTACTTCCTCATGAGCTAAAGCAGAGGCACAAAATAAAAGATTTTGAACATTTAAGGATAACACATAAATTATATACTTTAGGAGGTGGTAGTGGAGTACCACGAGTAGGTAGGTATGGTGGACTCATATGGAAGGTATTGGCTTAAGGGTATGGATGCACAAGCAGAATTCCGCTTAGTACAGAGTTAGGCTAGCAAAGGTTTTGAAAGAGCAGACAACTGATGATGACTAAGATGCAAAGCAATATAAAGCATGAACATTGAAATAAGCATAACACATCAAGTTGTCTTCCTTGTCAACATAACACTTCAAGTATAATAACATAAAGGTTTTGGCTATGTTGATACTTTAAGAGAATCATGCTTGTTTTTATGACCAAAGCTATGTTTGCCAAGATTAAATAAAGTTTCATAGCCATACCTGACATAAGGTCAATACTCCCCATAAGAATCATCATATAAGGTCGATTGCGTGAAGAGAATACCGAGTGCAGCAAAAAGGAACCAATAAACTTCTCATTAATAGTCCATCATAGACGACTCCACACACACAGATACAATTCTTCACCAAGGGGGCGATAGACCTCAATGCACACACCTATCTCATATAATAACCTCCCTAGACATGATACGACTCTACTTGACTTCTGAAAGACAAAAGGTAAAAGATAAAGATACCGGGCACTCCCCCAAGCTTGGAACAAGCCAAGGGAATGCCATTACCCACGGAGATTTCACCCATACTTGTTGGCGTTAATCACGTAGTCCTTGGCGAAACGCTTCCATGGATATCTTGCTAAAGTCTCTTGTGAGAGGCTCATCTCCTGAATCCTGCATTCAGCACCCAAACTCATGCGCATAAATCTTAGTTCATACTCACAGTTCTGGTTATGTAGATCATTAATTTGCCCTTGGAGTTCTATGATTCTGTCTTCAGACGCGGCGATTCTTTCCCACATCTCCTTCATCTCCTTCAGAAAGTAGTTCTTTAGCTCGTTGGTGATGTCAAAGTTAGCTTCGATACCACGCTCGGTCATCTTCTTGTACTTGAAGACTTCTTGCTCCACTTCTTCCAGCCTGGCCTGGACGCTCCCCTCCTTGATAGGTCCCTTCAGATCTTCTTGATGAAGGACGCCCTCCTTCATCTGAACAACCTGAGGATGCTTCTTCACCTCAGCGAGGTAAGGGTTGATGACGTTGACGACAAACGTGTCCTTGGGGGAACTTGGAGAAGCCATGGCACGTAAATTTAGTTGAACGATTTCCTGGCAGAAACGGATCGAAGAGAAAACACGCGAAATCGCAAGATACGTTGCCGGAACACCCCGGGCAAATATATAGGAAAAATTTATGCATAGAAAGGAAGGTAACGGACCAAAGCGGGGTCGGAGACGGGCACCAGGGTGTCCAGGCGGCCTGCCGGCGCGGCCCAGGGGGGGGCGCGCCAGGGGGGCGCCTGGACTCCCTGGTGGTCGTCTCCGGCTCCACTTCGACTCGGAATTTTACTAATTTTTCAAAAACTCGTAATACGGAACTTTTATGATGTTTTGCGGTGTTTTCTTACCGTACTACATACCTTTTCTTTATTCTGCTTCTGCTGGCGTCTGAAACAGGGATGCAACATGTTCTTCGTGGGTTGTTGTGTATATTATATTCACATCAACATCGACAGGGTCTCCTGTTATGTAATGTTTAAGTCTTTGCCCATTCACAACTTGAGGTTTGGTGCCTTCAAAATTATTAATCTTAATTGCGCCAGACCGATAAACTTCTTCAATATGAAATGGTCCTTCCCACCTGGAAAGTAGTTTACCTGGAGAAAACCTAAAACGGGATCTAAACAACAAAACTTTATCACCAACATTAAATTCACGTTTCAGAATCTTCCTATCATGCCACCTTTTTACCTTTTCTTTGAACATTTTAGCGCTCTCGTAAGCTTAACTTCTCCATTCATCTAGAGAAGTCAAGTTCATGAGACGCTTCTCACCAGCTAGTTTTGGGTCAGCGTTAAGCTCTCTAACAGCCCAGAAAGCTTTGTGCTCTAGCTCTAATGGTAGATGGCAAGCCTTGCCATACACCATCTTATAAGGAGACATGCCCATGGGGTTTTTGTAAGCAGTTCTATATGCCCACAAAGCATCTCCCAATTTATTTGACCAATCCTTCCTATTTCTGTTTACTGTTTTCTGCAAGATCAACTTAATCTCTCTATTGGTGAGCTCAACTTGCCCACTAGTTTGAGGATGATAAGGTGAAGCAATTCTATGATTAACATCGTATTTAGCCAGAGCTTTTCTAAAAGCTCCGTGCGTGAAGTGTGATCCTCCATCGGTCATGAGGTACCTTGGTACACCAAACCTAGGAAATATTACATCCTTAAGCATTTTCAAGGATGTTTTGTGATCAGCACTTTCAGTGGGGATTGCTTCAACCCACTTGGTCACATAATCAACAACTACTAAAATGTGAGTGTACTTGTGCGAAGAAGGAAAAGGACCCATAAAATCGAAACCCCAACAATCGAAAGGTTCAATCACTAGCGAGTAATTCATAGGCATCTCATTCCTTCTACTAATGTTACCAACTCTCTGATATTTATCACAAGCTAAAACATAATTTCTAGCATCTTTAAAGAGAGTAGGCCAATAAAAACCTGATTGAAGAACCTTATGTGTAGTCCTCTCACCGGCATGATGTCCTCCATAGGGACTGTCATGACACCGTCGGAGAATGTCCTTCTGCTCATGTTCCGGAATGCATCTTCTCACGATCCCGTCAGGACCTTCTTTGAAAAGATGTGGGTCATCCCAAAAGTAGTGCCTCAAATCATGAAAGAACTTCTTCCTCTGCTGAAATGTTAGACCTGGAGGCAAATACTTCGCAACAATAAAATTAGCATAATCTGCATACCAAGGATCAGAAAGAGGTTGTACTTTTACAACGGCAAGTTGTTCGTCTGGAAAACTATCGTTAACTGGAATGGGGTCATGCGGTATATCTTCCATTCTTGAAAGATTGTCCGCCACCGGATTGTCTTCCCCCTTCCTATCAACAATCTGCAAATCAAATTCTTGAAGAAGGAGTACCCATCTGATAAGCCTTGGCTTGGCATCCTTCTTTGTCATAAGATACTTAATGGCAGCATGATCAGTATGAATAATAACTTTGGAATCAACAATATACTGCCTAAACTTGTCACAAGCAAAAACTACAGCTAAGAATTCCTTCTCAGTAGTAGCATAATTTCTTTGAGCACTATCAAGGGTCTTACTAGCATAATGTATAACATTCAATTTCTTATCAACCCTTTGTCCTAAAACAGCTCCAACAGCAAAATCACTTGCATCACACATAATTTCAAAAGGTAAGTTCCAGTCAGGTGGTTGTACTATAGGAGCAGTTATTAAAGCTTTCTTAAGGATTTCAAAAGCTTCCTTACAATTTTCATCAAACGCAAAAGGAACATCCTTCTGGAGAAGATTAGTGAGGGGTATCGAGGTTTTAGAAAAGTCTTTAATAAATCTTCTATAAAAACCTGCATGACCGAGAAAACTGCGAATACCTTTGATGTCCTTTGGATAAGGCATCCTCTCAATAGCTTCGATCTTGGCTTTGTCCACTTCAATTCCCCTTTCGGAAATCTTGTGACCAAGAACAATTCCTTCATTAACCATAAAGTGGCACTTCTCCCAGTTGAGTACCAAATTTGTCTCCTCGCATCTCTGCAAAACTTTATTAAGGTTGTGAAGACAATGGTCAAATGAAGTTCCATAGACGGAGAAATCGTCCATGAAGACTTCCATAATATCCCCGCAGAAACCATGAAAGATAGCAGACATACACCTTTGAAAAGTAGCAGGGGCATTACATAAACCAAAAGGCATACGTCTGTAAGCATAAGTACCAAAAGGACAAGTAAAAGTGGTCTTCTCTTGATCGACAGTGTTAACATGAATTTGAGAGAAGCCAGAATAACCATCGAGATAACAAAAGTGAGTATTTTTGGATAACCTTTCAAGCATTTGGTCGATGAATGGCAACGGGTAGTGATCCTTCCTGGTTGCCTTGTTCAACTTCCTGTAATCAATACACATTCTATATCCAATAATAATCCTCTGAGGTATTAGTTCATTTTTATCATTAGGAACCACAGTTGTACCTCCTTTCTTAGGAACACAATGTACCGGACTTACCCACTTACTATCAGCTATAGGGTAGATAATACCTGCGGCTAGGAGCTTGAGAATCTCAGTTCTCACGACATCCATCATCTTCGGGTTCAACCGTCGTTGATGATCAACGACTGGTTTAGCATCAGGCTCAAGGTTGATAGTATGTTGACAGATAGATGGACTAATCCCCTTAAGGTCATCAAGGGTGTAGCCAATTGCGCCTCGATGTTTACGAAGTACTTCCAATAATCGCTCTTCTTCATATCCTGAAAGGTTAGAATTGATAATAACAGGATATACTTTATTTTCATCTAAATAAGCATACTTGAGCGTATCGGGAAGAGGTTTAAGATCGAACACCGGGTCTTCTTTCGGTTTTGATAAAATTCCCAAAGGTTCAACCGGAAGGTTGTGCTTCAGGATAGCAGGCTGCCTCAAGAATATTTCATCTAGTTCATTTCTTTCCTGCATATGTAAATCATTCTCGTGGTCCTCCATGTATTGCTGCAAAGGATCATCAGGGGGAATAGCAATAGAGGCAATACTTTCAATAATTTTATCATCACTAGGTAAATCAGTACCACGAGGCTGCTTAGAGAACTTAGAAAAATTAAATTCATATGGCTCACCATTGAATTTAATAGAAACTTTACCTTTCTTGCAATCTATTATAGCTCCACAAGTTCTAAGAAAAGGTCTACCAAAAATGATGGGACAAAAATTGTCCCTGGCTGAACCAAGTACCAAAAAGTCGGTAGGGTATTTTACCTTTCCACATAGGACTTCAACGTCCCTTACAATTCCGATAGGAGAGATAGTTGATCTATTTGCAAGATGAATAGTAACATCAACTTCTTCAAGTTCACAAGGGGAAATCTCACCGATGATTTCTTCATAGAGTGAATAAGGAATAGCACTTGCACTCGGTCCCAAATCGCATAGCCCATAATAATTGTGATCTCCTATTTTAACAGATACCACCGGAGTACCTGAAATTGGGCCTTTGTTCTTGGCTGTGACAAGGTTAGTGGAAACAGCACAAAAAGTTATATTGGAATCCAAAACATCATCAGTAACAAGGTCTTTAATCAATGCAACCCGAGGATCGACCCTGATCTGGTCCTCAGGTTCATCAACTTTTCTCTCACTTTTATTTATTATGCCTGTCACAAGAGAGTGCTCCTTTATCCTCGTGGGAAAAGGAGGCTGTTCATATATAACTGCAGGCAAAATAGGCTCAGCAACATAAATATCAATAGGTTTTTCTTTAAAAGGTGCATGGTGCTGGTCTCTATTCTTTTTAAAAGAATCAACGTGAAAGGCAAAATTCTTACACAAATCAATCACTAGATGGGAATCAAGACCAATCTTAGAGCAAAAAGTATTGAAGTAATCAGTTTCTACATAGCTCTCAATATAATCATGTTCATAATTTATAGCGGGTTCAATACCTTTATCAATTTCCTAATCTTCGGTATTCCTTTGGATTCTTTCAAGGAGATCCCACCTTTCTTCAACACTTTTCTTCTGAAATACCCCACTAGAGGAGGCATCCAGCATCTCCTTATCCTGACGAGAAAGCCTGGCATAAAAATTTGTAAGTATAATTTCCTTGGGAAGCTTATGAATAGGGCATTTGAGCATTAGGGACTTCAATCTCCCCCAAGCTTGAGCAATGCTTTCTCCGTCACGAGACCTAAAGTTATAGATATAATTCCTGTCTCGATGAATTTCATGAAGAGGATAAAATTTAGTATAAAAGAGAGACATAAGCTCCTGCCAGTCCAGCAAGTGTGGGTTATCGAGAAGCCCATACCAATCTGAAGCTTTATCTATAAGGGATACGGCAAACAATTTCCTCATGACAAACTCCCTCGATACACCTGCAAGCTTAAATAATGAACATAGTCGTGACAAATATAGCAAGTGTTCACCGGGATGTCTGTCTCCTGCATAACGATTAGCCAAAACATAATTGATAATGCCAGCTGGTATTTTATAAGGCACAATTTTAGTAGGCGGAGGATCAACCACCACAGGTGTGGGGTGTCTTCCCGCAAGCAACGCTCCAATAATAGGGTTATCCATAAGGACAGAGAGCAGCAATAACAAAAATAAAAACAGAATTATAAAAAGACTTTCTTACCAGTTTCACTTTACCAATAGCGCTACGCTCCCCGGCAATGGCGCCAGAAAACGGTACTTGATGACCCTCAACTGTAAGGGATCTGTTGCAGCGTTTTCGATAAGTAAGAGTGTCGAACCCAATGAGGAGCAGAAGGTATTGATAAGAGATTCTGAGCAAGAAATTACTGCAAGCACTGAAAGATAACTTTTAGGGGTTTTTCTCGATATAAGCAACAGGAATGTAAAGGCAAGTAATGTACAAGATACTGAGAGTAACAAGTGGCCCAATCCTTTCTTAGCAAGGAGAGGCCTAGCAACTGAACTTATAAAGACTAAAGCGTTCTTGAGGACACACAGGAGAGGTAGTCATGTGCTTTCGCCATATTCCGTATCGATACTATGTTATGTGTTGATAAGTGTTGGTGGGTGGATCTATGCTAGTGCACTCTCTAGACTAAGATGAATGCACTCTTATGATTAAACACCTTGCAAGCATCCGCAAATACAAGATAGAATTTAAGGCAAAAGCCTAACCATAGCAATATGATCGAGGATCCATTATTCCCTTATGCAAAAGCGTGCGAACTGGGGTTCAGGTTTCTATCACTCCGGCAACCCACCATAAGCATTCTTTATACACAATGTATTCTCCTAGGTCCTTAATAAGGCGAAGTGTTGGGTGTTCGACTCACACAACACCACTAGTAGAATGACAACGCAACTTAAGTATCAAACAACACATATTACTTCAACAGCATATGACTACTAACAACAAGACTTTCCCCATGTCCTCAAGAACTAAGGTAACTACTCACAAGACATAAAAGAGATCATGATCAGTGGGGATAAATATGTGATAAACAATCTGGACATAATAATATTTCTCCAACAAAACTCAATAGCATTCACCACAAAGTAGTAATCAACACCAATGGAGTAGAGAGGATAGGTAGTACGAGTTACAACACAAGTTGCGATGGTAAGATGAGATTTGGATGAAGATGGAGATGGTGCTGGTGTTGGGGATGATGTTGATGATGATCTCGATGATGCCCGTGACGATGGTGATGACGATGGCGACGATCTCCCCTTCCGTTAGGTGATCTCCCCGGCGGAATCTGCCCACCGGAGATGCCCTTTTCTTCTCTGTAGGTTTCCGCCTCGAAGCGGCGGCGGAACTCCGTAAAAATTCCCGTGCCTAGGGTTTTCGGGGGACGGAGAGCATATATGCAAAAGGGGGCGACCTGAGGTGGGCCAGGGGCTCCAGGCGCCCCCCCGGCGCGACCAGGGGGCGCGCCCCCAGGCCGCCTGGGCACCCTGTGGCCCCCCTCTGACTCCCCTTTTGCGTGTCTTCATTATTCTTCTGAAAAATACCTCCCGTCAATTTTTAGGTAATTTGGAGGTGTTCTTCTTCAGCAACTCAGCATCCACTTTTTCCTGTTGAATCCCTCGTCTGCTGTTTCGGTATCGGAAAGTTGCAAACTGTGTAAAATAGACCAAAACAACATAAGAACATCATCATAACATGAAATATATCAATGAATAAGGATAAATTATAATACAAAATAGTGATGCATTTTGGACGTATCAATAACCCACAAGTGCAGGGGATCGCAACAGTTTTCGAGGGTAAAGTATTTAACCCAAATTTATTGATTCGACACAAGGGTAGCCAAAGAATACTCTTAAGTATTAGCAACTGAGTTGTCAATTCAACCACACATGGAAACTTAGTATCTGCAGCAAGATAGTTTAGTAGCAAAGTAATATGATAGTGGCGGTAGCGGCAATAAAAGTAACAATAGTGTTTTGTAGTTTTTATGATAGTAGCAACGGAAAAGTAAATAAGCAACAAGCAATATATGAAATGCTTGTAGGCATTGGATCGGTGATGGGAAATTATGTTGGATGCAATTCATCAAGTAGAAGTTATAACCTAGGGTGACATAGAACGAGCTCCAGTTCATTAATGCAATGTAGGCATGTATTCCGAATATAGTCATATGTGCTTATGGAAAAGAACTTGCATGACATCTTTTGTCCTACCCTCCCATGGCAGCGGGGTCTTATTGGAAACTAAGGGATATTAAGGCCTCCTTTTAATAGAGTACCGGACCAAAGCATTAACACATAGTGAATACATGAACTCCTCAAACTATGGTCATCACCGGGAGTGGTCCCGATTATTGTCACTTCGGGGTTGCCGGATCATAACACATAGTAGGTGCCTATAGACTTGCAAGGTAGGATCAAGAACACACATATATTCATGAAAACATAATAGGTTCAGATCTGAAATCATGGCACTCGGGCCCTAGTGACAAGCATTAAGCATAGCAAAGTCATAGCAACATCAATCTCAGAACATAGTGGATACTAGGGATCAAACCCTAACAAAACTAACTCGATTACATGATAGATCCCATCCAACCCATCACCGTCCAGCATGCCTACGATAGAATTACTCACGCACAGCGGTGAGCATCATGGAATCACTACGGGAATCAGGCATTTTGCCTTCAGGCTCCTACAGACGGCAAAGGCAGGATTACAGACGGCAAAGATTTTGCCGTCAGCCCATGACGGCAAACCATGTCGGCAAAGCCAAAGTCGGCAAAGGGGATTTTGCCGTCAGCATTTTGTCGGGCAGACGGCAAAGAATTTGCTGTCAGTCAACCGATTTTGCCGTCATAAAAAATTACCAGACGGCAAAAAAAACCGTTTAACAGAACGGACCGACTGACAGACGGCGTCAGTGCCTTTGCCGTCAGCCAGAATATATCATAGACGGCAAAGATTTTTTAATAAAAAATATATCTTATTTGTCCATAGGGGAATGAACTGACGAATAACACCACAATATCCATACACACTGTTGTTTCAAGAATCAATATCCGTACACAATATCCATACACTATATCCATACACAATATTCATACACAATATCCATACACTATATCCATACACAATATCCATACAAAATATCCATACACAATATCCATACACACTGTTGAACTGACGAAGAACACCACAATAACCATACAACCTTGTCGCGCGGCACCGGAAGGTCGCGGCGCATCAGCAACGGAGGCAGAGGCGGGCGCTGGTGGCTTCTTGGGCCGACGAAGGCAGGGGCGAAGATGGGGAAGTTGTCCGGGCGGTGGGGGAGGGCCCAGGCCAGCGGCGCCATGGGTCAGGGACGCGGCCGCCGGTGCTTGTGGCGAATGGGGGAGTCGTCGGCGCTTGGGGACGAGGCCGCCGGTGCTTGGGCCGCGGGCGCTTGTGTGCGGCTGGTCGGGGCGGTGGGGGAGGGCCCAGCCAGCGGC